>VXBR01006767.1:372960-402334 GCA_013400215.1 Cisticola juncidis
TTTTTTTTTTTTTTTTTTGTGGGTATCTGGTCAAAGCTGCAATGTGCACAGTAATTTTCTCGTTTCTGTTTGTCTCTTGCTGGTTTTCATTGAGAGTTCCCTTATAGCTCTCAATTCAATTCTGCTTGAACTTTGTATATTTTAAGGAAAATGAAGCAGTTATGGTCTTTGCCAAAGTGTGCTTCCTGTTTTTAAAACTCTGCTTCTATGGTTGAGAATGTTGTGTTATAGCCAGACAATATTATAAATTCTATAATATTCAACTTTTTTTTTGGTGTTATTATTTTCAAGGACAATGTGCTTATCAAAGGGATGTTACTGAGTGATAAGCACCATATCAGATGGTAATGTTTCCTTTGTTTAAAATCTGTGCTCTGGGAAGAGTAGAAACTGTGATATGAAAAACTGCTGAACTCCATACCCCAGAAGGAACCAAGGCCTCTTTTATCATAGGGTCAGATCACATTCAGCAGTGGCAGACTTTGATACTTAAACCACTGGAGTCTTGTTCACAGTCACCTTGCTGCACTTCAGTAAAAACATTTATACTCTAATTTCTGTACCAGATGGAGGTTGTCTATATACATATAGTAGAAAAGAAGGCAAAATGCAGTTTTGTACCACCATCAGTCCTCACAGAAATAACTCCCACAACAGAGACTGAGGTTGAGAACCTGTCTTGGAAATCCCCATCAGTCCATGGTGATGGCTGATGTACAAAATGAAAAAAAAAAAAAAAAAAAAGGAAACTTANAAAAAAAAAAAAAAAAAAAAGGATACTACTGTGATGGTCTTCCATGTGGTGCTGGTGATTGAGATTTTTGCATGGCAGGACAGTAAATCATGTCATGTGGGATTGCATGTTACATTCCTGCCTTTCCATTCAAATGTTGTATAATAAGGAAGGTTTTTTTTAATATTTATCACAGAATAGGTTTACTGTGCTTGAATTCCTTGTTCCTAGCAGGGAAAATTATTTGCAAGGCTACAGCAGTATATATCAGGCATTGCTGCATTTTTATGTTCCTGTGGTAACTACGACCAGAGACCTGAGGTGCCGACTCCTCCTCATACATCACCCTTGGCTTTAATCCCAAACTTCAGCCTTGCTTTTGTTTTTGGAGGAGAGTTTGAGCTTGGTGTGTTCTTTACTCTCCATGGGGTGCAGCTCACGACAGGAGGCCGGGCTGCTCCAGGTTCAGGAGGTCATTCCACTCGAGGAAGTGCTGGTGCTTAATGGCCACTGAGGGCAGGATCCATCTCTTTCAAAGCTGTTGGAGAGAAGCTCTCCAGGACACCATTAGGGCTGTTTCTCTCCTGATTACAGAGGGAACCCAGGAGCACCATCCTCATAAGCTTTTCCAAAGAGCTCTGATTCATGTCCACTAAAGGAGAAAAAAACTCACCTTTTTTTGGCCTGAAACTCAAGTGTATTAGGCTTTTCTCATCATGTACAATGAGTGAAACAGCTTTTACTGTACCTTGCCAGAGTTCTTCAGGTTTGTGGGTTTTTTTGGTTTTTTTTTAACTTGAACTGATTGTTTCCTGCACTTACATTTGAGAGGTGTTTGATAAAAGCCTCTGGATTTAATGATATTTACTGAACAGCTCCGTGCCTAATGTCTGGGTTTCTGCTTTATAGGAGATCTTGTTTGTGCCCATTATGACAATTCATTTTTCCTGTGGAAAATAAAGGGGCTTTTAACAACTTGAGAAAACAATAGGTTCTGCAGTATATTTTATTGATGGCTGCTTACAACAACTGAGTGTAGATGAGGGGAGAGTCTAAAACTAAAATTATTTTTGTGCTTTCTTTCAGAAGCATACTCATGATATTTGAAGTATCTTGGCTAAGCCTACTGATTTTAAATAAAAAAGCCTATTCCTGTAGTGTGTACAGTTAGTTGCTCAAATAATCAATTAGCCCTCACAGGGGAAAATTTTCAATTTGAATTTCTTTGCAAGCAATATGTAAGTAAGGGCTTCCCCTGTGAAGTTGTACACAAAGGGAAATTTTTGTGTCAATTGTGCAAGTTTTGCTGCAAATTGTTTCTTCATTTATTAACTTATTCTCTAGAAATCTCTTAAAGGAACTAGGCAGGAAGTTAAAACAAGGTTGGGCTTAATGAAGCCAAGCTTTCAAGCTTAAAAAGCAGGCTTATAGCCAAGAAGACAGAGCTTAAGCCAGGTTCTGATGTCCCCCTTTAGGGATGATGAGATATTTCATTAAAATGTCTTGCTTTGCAGGGGAGGATCAGGAAAGTTTCTTAGCTGCAGGCTGATACAAAGTGACATGGAATAGAGCTGCAGAAAGTGGTTTAAAATTTGGCTTTGGAAAGTACAAGTAGCACAGAGCCCAACTCATGACTTGATGTGAAAGTATGTTTTAGATTAGGTATAATTTCATTCAGCCTGTGTATGCAGCTACTCAGAAGAGAAATCCTATTTACCTGTGAGGGAATGTTCTTCATGTTAGAAATGGCTTATGAGTGGAAAATGGATTTTGGGACTGTGACTGAAGCCAAAGTTGGGAAGAGACTCTTTGAAGATTCCAAAAATGTGTTCCCTTGAGAAACCAAACAGGCCATTGTTTTGAGTGTCTGGCCACTTTGAGCACCAGGTTAAGGTATTATTTGACTGTAGAAGTTCTTTAGGAGGAAATATCTGTAGAATGCAACTCCCTATCTATGTATTCAAACAATTATCCATGGCTTCAGAGGCCAGCATTGCCTTTCAACATCCCCAGGAGGAGAGGAACTGCCAAGCTGAGGTGTCTTGTGCAGCCTGGAGTTGTGCAGTACTGAGGGTGCTCGTTTCCCACAGACCTATGCCTGATTTTTTTTTTTTTTTCCCTTTCTGGTACCTGTTTGTTTGTGCAGTTTCTGATGTGTAGAAAAGTAGCAAAAATGAGTGACCATAGAAAGCATCTTTGTCTTGCCCTTGTGGTTTTTTTTCTACCTTTCATGCTCTCCTCAGATTTTATGGACACCAGTAATGAAACACTTAGAGAGTGAATATTCTTCCTGCTTTCTAAATGTAGAAATGGTCCATCCTTATCTCTGCTGGTCTGCTGCTGATCATCATCTTCTGTCTGTGATGAAGGGCATTTTCAACCTCAGAAAATTATATTGTTTAGGAACATTTGCATTGGTTTTATTCTTCTGTATAGGAAATTGCAACATGGTAAAATATGTGTAAAATAGTTTTTTTACATCTGTAGAAAGTGATACTCCATGATAAAGGCTGTGCTAAAACCTAGTCAATATGTACCTGATGGGGGGTATTTGCTAAAGGAGGCATACAAAACCTATATCTTCTAAAAAGATAAGTTTTTATTTCTTGATTCTTATCAGATATAGATTTTGAAGGTGAAACTCTATTTTTGACTGAAAAAAAATTTCATTATAAGTCTTTTCTGCTTTTAGGATATTTTTTTATGAACACCATATAAGTTTTAGAAACTCAAAAAATTAACTGTGGTTTTAACAAATAACACCACCACCTTACCACCCTCCCCCCAAAATGTCCAAGACTCTAACAGCATTAGAAATACTACAGTAAGTATATCCAAAATAATTTCTTTGTAAAGAATGTGAGTCATGTTATAGGAACAAATAGGTTATAAGAACACTTTTGTGTTTAATGAGTAAAAGATCCAAAGGGTGCACTGAGGAAAAATTTCTTTCCAATAACTTCACTCACTCTTGGGGCTTAAAGACAGCCCTAAATAATTGTGAACTGTTATTTATGTCATACTATCACTGACTTTGGAAATACTTCCCAGTGTGCACATTTGTGGTTTGGTTTTCCCATGATACAAATGTTAGGTTCTCATGAAAACAATCAAATGAAATTATTTAATTATAAATGATTTTATTTTTTTTAAACATTACTTGATGGTTGAAGACTTATTATAGTTATTACTTACGTATTTAGTTTACATTAAATCAGCCTCTGTATGGGGTCAGGACATTAGGAAAAGAAAAAAATTGAGGTTTGGATGTTAATACTGTTTAAGGGGGTTTTTGGGGTGGTTTTGTTTTGTTTTTTATTATTTTGTAAGTACTTCAGGAGATAAAGATGGAATTTCTTGAATTCAATAGTGGAAGAAGAGTAGTGAATAGAATGCGATTTTTCTTTAATTCATTTCTCTATTGGGAAGTAACCTCTGTGAATAAAAATTACGGCTGCTCATAAAGTAATCCCATGTATACAAGCAGCTGTAAGACTTCTGATGTCTGTTTCTGGTTAACACACAGGCCTGCTACGTAACTCCTTCCAGGTTTGTTACTGATGGAGGGTTCTTTTTTTTCTTGAAGGAAATTCACTCATATAAAATATTTTAATCTTTTAGAATGTAACGGCCAAATGTTGATCCCAGTGCTAGTAAGCAGGGTTTGAACTGGAAGAAGTGGTACTTGCCTTATAAAGAAGATTGAAGAAGGCACCAGGAAATCAGTAATATTAAGAATCATAAATGATAATTAAAGTACTTCAAGCCATTATTTATGGATGTTTTAACTATATCATATGGTCTGTGCTCTAGAAATGATTTCTCCATGTTCTTCCCCCTCAGGTATACATGCTAAAACTTTCAAATTCTCTGCTTACCTCAAACTTTGGACAGTTGTCCATGAATTGAGGGGCTTAGGACAAATGTTGTGACTAACATCTGAATAATCAACAGTAAGCTAATATTGTGCATTGAAAATAAAGTTGACTGTAAAGGCCTTTAGGAAAAGCTGCTTTCCATAAGGCATTTAAAATAAATATTAGTGCTAATGAGCTATATGAAGTTAGAAACTCAAATGAAGCAGTGTGGTGCTTGGAAGATAGGCAAAACTACCAAGGCCAAGCCTAGGATCCAGCTTGTTTTCTGTTTACGCCAAGAAACAACTGCTGGAGAGGTACAATCCCAACAGCCAGTGTGGGGAACAGCTTTTCATTCCAAATGCATGTGTTTATTCCTGATGTATGATGGTGTTTCCCCTCTCTGTGTGTCAAGGAGGAGGAAGAATCCACACCCTGCCAGTTCTGCAGTGAAAGACACATACATTTCTGGGAGCTGATGCTCAAAAGGGGCTCAGCCTGAACCAAAGTGCTGGCCAGAGCAGCTCTGTGCTGCTCAAGGGCTGCTGCAGGGCTGGAAGGCACAGACCTCCAAGTAACTTCACCTCTGAGAAGGCCAGGTGGTTGTTGTTAATGCCATTTACCTTTATCTTTGAAGACTACGTCTAAATTTTCATGGTGTTGTATTTTTTTATGGGGAGAGCAAGGACGGACTGGCCCCTGAGAAGAATCTGTAGCAGAACAAGATGAAGGCCACTGAGAAGAAATACAAAAAAGGTCAAAAGGAAAGGAGAAAAAAAAAGATTTTTCACACAGACTAGACTCATGTTGCTCCTACCTGACAAAGCTTTGATAACCATTTTTAATAATAAAAACCTTATATTTTGTTTCACTTGGGTGAAATGTTTGCTTTGTCCAGTACTGGCATTACCCACCACTCCTCGATTTTTTTTTTTTTTTTTTTTTTTTTTTTTTTTTTACTTTGTCAATGAAGCTATGAAAAGTTTCTGTTTTAAAGTATCCTGATTACAATAAATTTACAAGAAGTGGTTATTCATACTACATAAGATAGGAACCCAAAAGTCTCTGGGCATGTATTATGATGGCATTACTGTATATGAGTGGAGTGTGTAAGTGAATTTTATCAATGCTCTTTCACTTATTAAAAAAAATGATTTAACCTGTGTCAGAGAGTACAATATTTGCAACTGACCTCTAAGCAGTTAATCTGAGGGCAAGTAAGAACAAAATGATTGAGCATCACTTTTATTGTTTACTAAAGTAACAGCAATAACTAAACACCAGCTTTCCCACATGAAGTAGTTTTAACTTTGAAATACCTTACTTTCTTATGATTATAAAGAAGTCAGGAGAACCCAAAGTAAAACATCTTGTTTTGAACAGCTCTCTTCTTCCTTGTGATTTTAGTACTCATGCAACTGAGTGTTCTTGTTTTCTTTATCTTGAGGGTCCAATTCAGAGAGAAATGGATTGGTAACTCTGTTCAGGGCAAATTGACCCCTGTGTTGGCAAATGGCAGGGATGAGGTGCTTCTGATGTGATTCTGCTTTGCTGTTTCTTGCAGAAATCAGTTGGGTACCTCAAAGATCATAGGGATGTGCCTAAGTGTGCCCGCCGGAAGGCGCAAGCTCCAACACGATGTTTTTGTGTCACTGACGGATCATTCCTGGCTGAGAGGTCAGGAGTGAGCCTGGTGCCAGGCTGAGTGCAGGCCTGCTGGTGCACATCCCGTGGTGAGAACACCAGCCTTTGTACCTGGGGCAGCCTGGGAATTTGTGTGCTCAGGTATTACTGCTCAGCCAGCAAACAATAGCTGGTGAAGCCTTGGAGGCTCTTGGCTGTGATCACCTGTTTGTTCCTAAGTGTAGTAACTGCTCTGAACACACGTACCTAAACTCTCATCCAGGTTCTTGCATGCATCTCAGCTAGCACAGCACTTTCCTTTTCTCTCTTTCTTTCTTTCTTTCTTTCTTTTTTTCCCCCCAAGCTTTGAAAAGTGCTGTTCAGGTGTGCCACGTTTACTGTAGTAAGGATTTGGATGGCCAATGGCAATATAAGCAGCAATAAAAAAGAAAGGTTGGTGTGATGGTTTTGAAAATCATATTGCAGCTAATTATGAGGGTATATAGACAGCCTAGTTTGCATGTTGTATCCTCAACCTCTCCATATTTCCATGTTATCCTTCTGTATTCAGATGACACAGAAATGATTTTATAATGCACTGTGGGTTTGTGATTGGCTTCTTTCTGAGCCCTGATCCTCCACTTCTTTTCAGACTGTGGCTGAAAAGGTGCTGGTTGTTGTCACTTGGTTATGTTCCAACAGGAGCATCAAAATCAAGTGCCTTGATGTCTGTAAGGGAGGAAGTTGCTGTCAAGCCCAAATGACATTATTTCTGGTTTTGCTGTTGTAGCATTTGTACTCCTCACTCCCTGATTTACTTTTCTGAAATATCTGGGTTTTCATCATGGAAATGTCTGTGTATGAAAGTTGAAGTTAACTCAATAATAACTTTTAAAAAACCCAAATAAATGAATGTTAGTAAACTGTTAAAGCATTATATTACTTCTAGTATTTGTACAGAAAAAAATCTCTAAAAAGGGACTGTAAGTTTTGGCATTAGAGTAATTTTTGGGAACATACTGTTTACCCAAAAGCTTAAGGGATAGCTAATTTTTAGGAAGGGATATAGCTAATTTTTAGGAAATCATAAAGTTGTCATTGTTTTCTGGTAGAACAGCCGTAATGGAATAAAAAATGACCAAGTATTTGCAGTAGTATAAGTGAGAAACTGTAACTAATTGGACATCTTCTCACTTTGCTGTCTTGAATCTCTGTTTTGAAGGATTATTTTGTGTCGGGTATGTAGTCTAGAAGCATTCAAATTTTTTTGGATGTTCTGCAGGGTTAGTGAGTCACATGGAAGTCCAAGGGCTAAGAAAAAGTGCTTGATATTAGAATTTCACTAACATTTGTCACATCTCTTGAGATGCACTACAGTACACTAAATGTGGTGTAGACCTATTTTTTCCTAATATATCACAAACATACGAAATGCGGAAAATTTGCTACTTTATTGTATATCCTTTAACTGATATGTGGATGCTGTTTTCCCAGGCTTTTTATACAGGAGCCCAATACTAAAAAAAGAAATGGAGTCTCACCATGAGGGAGATTCAACCCAGCAGCCCATTTCTGCAAATGCTATTAGGTGGAATGCAACATCCAGATGTTGTCTCATGCGTTTAGCTCATATGCAAAGCATTCCCTTAGTAATATGATTCTACAAGAAGCCATAAAACAAGAATAAAATAAAACCCAACAAGAGATGCTAAAATCTCATTTGGTTTTAACTGCCATGATAGCCCCTTCCCTTCCTGTTTTCAATGCAAAATTCTTTTCTTTTGTGGTTCAAGTCAGGATATGTTCTTGCTGAGAAAACCCAACAAGTATGGTGGGATTCTGCTTGAGAGATTTCAAATAATGGGGAGTAAACTTGGGACTCAGTTTAAGTGTCTTCCACTTTGAAAAATACATTACCCAAATTTTTACCTTCACTTGCATGACACTTGTTTTTGAACATACAAAATTTAAAATATTAAATGCAAAACTTACTTTAGAAAGTGCTGCAAGATCTCAGAGAGTAATGCATGGTAATTTTAAAATCGTGAATTGATCACTGATTACGTCTGTCTTGTCAATACTGAAGCCTCCATCTTTGATTTTGTGGAAATGGTGGGCCACAGTGATAAACACGTGGTAAAAAAATGAGCAGTATGGGGTAGTTGCCTGCATTAATTTCTGACAGTGATGCAGAACTTGATAATGTTTGGAATTAGAGATTAACATCTATAAAAAGTTTGGTTTAGCTCACATTTACTGAGTCAAATAGGCCCACTTTTCATGTGTACTGTGCTGTATTAGGCCTTTTGGGAGAAGATGATTTTGAAATATGTCTTTGTCTCCTGTTTTTTTTTTAAGGCTTCTGAGTTATTTGGATCTGCACAGTAAGAAAGGAAGAAAAAATAAAACCAACACCCAACAGATTAATAATGTAGGATACTATCTCCTATAAAGTTCCCTAATTCAACAAGTAGAGTTTGTAAACCCTTGTTTCTCCACCACAAAACACGTATCCCCCTTTCTCTCCTCATCCTCCCCCTAAAAGGAGGAAGAATAAAAAATGAGGTTATCCACCTCTTCTTTTGGAGGAGTCAACTCCTAATTTCTGGTGATTTCACAATCTTGCGAGCTTACAAGCTTGATATTTGTCACAGTCAACAAAATGCCTGTCTTTAACACCTGCTGTGGCATGGAAGCAAACAGTCCCATGATTGTCTGCAGTTCTTCGCCAACAGAAAATGTTTGGATTTCTTTTTATAATGTGGTGTTACAGAGGGTTACCTAGGCCCAATGTATTTTCATTATGTAAGGTGCTGTACAAATACTGCAATAAATGACGGGAAGAAAACTCATGATGAGAAAACAAGTTGAGCTTTTATGCGATTTCTGGAAAGATTTACATAGGCTTAAATTACCTTTTCCATGAAGTCAATTGTGCATGAAGTTCTCACAGAAGTCATGCCCATCCAGAAGTATGTTTGAAATGAAGTCCTGTTGCCATGTAGTGTGAAATGCTCATGCATTTGTAGGGGTGGGATCTGTTTGTTCAGCTTGGGAAGGCATCATTAAGGACTTACTATTTTGTCCAGCTAATTTCTACTTCCTGAGTTGAATCAGTTAGTTATTAGTATTAATATTTAGAAAGGCAGTTAAATGTTGGCTGAATAATAAAGGAGAGCTTGAGTAATAAGTTATTCCAAAAAACGCATTGTTTTAAGAAAAGAAGAAAAAAGAAAACCACAAGAAGACAAAAACTTGTAATATTCCCATGCTTATTGGTGAAGGTCAGACTTAGTTGAAACAAGTACTTCCAGTCTGATATGGTAGTGTCATGTTGATACAAGTTATAATTTGAGTGGTGAACAGAAATAAGCCATTACATAAGGATTAAATGCTGTATAACTACTGAGCACAATGATATATTATATTGTATTGTCAGTCTTTTATACACATTTCTTTTCCCAAATGTTATGAAAAGAGTGAAAAATAGTATATTGTATGCAAGATAAAATTGTTGCTTTTATGTTGATTTCCCAGTGTATTTAATCTCCCATTATCTTTGGGTTTACATTTTTATTGGTTCCGACGTCATTATTTTTGTATGCTGTGGCATTAGTTTTTTAAATTGCAACTCTGTGCTTTCAAGCATAGCCATTTTCATTTGAAAGGGATATACTGAAAATGTGCTAAAGAGACCTGACTGTTACACAATGCTTCTCAAAGCTTTTTTTCCCAGGATTTAAGGGCCAGCCCTCTCATTTGACCTGCAGGAAAACAATTGCCTCTCTTATCTAAGTGTAGATCTCCAAGGTCGGAAATATTGTATGGGAAAAGTAGTATTCTGGTTTTGTTTTCTTTAAAAATGATTGTGATGTACTTTGGACTAAAGTCACTTAAACTGTGTGGGCTTCCTAGGAAGGGTTTGTTGCACATTTTGAGTGAGCATCTGGCACACATGTAACTGTGCCATATGCAGTCCCAGTGTCTTTAGAAGGTGAAAGGCCAGTGTAGTGGTAATTTTGCCCTCCTTGCACCAGATGTTAAAGCTCTGCAATGTCCCTGAGTGACCATTAGTTCACAGGCAGCTGGGATTGGAGGTTTATGTTTAATTTATTATGACGCTATTAATCTATCTGACTGTCAGAACTCTCTCTTCCTCATCATTTCTAGAGTCCTTATATTTTAGGGACAATTTATTTTCCCTTATGATGGATCAGTTTTATTTTTGCTCTATATTTGCATAGATGAAGCCTGGCATGCGTTTTGGGGCGGGGGATAACATTGGGAGCAACAATATATAAAAACAGCTTATTAACATTTAAAACACATCTGAATTTATTTTATACACCATGTTATGGATTAAAAGACATTCCCATGATCACCTTTGTGTTTAAAAATAAAAACCCAAACCAACAACAACTAAACAAAAACACAAAGGAAATAACAGAAAACCCACAAAACAAAACAAATTAAAACCCCCATGTGCCAGCCCTCTCCTACATTGCAGGTATTTTTTTCAATTACAAATATATTTAGATGTAGCCAGTACGATTTTGTGCTCTTGCCTGGAGATGGTTGCTTTAGTTTTGCATTTGTGGTTTTATGTGGGCAGGGAAGAAAGAGAGAGAGGGAATGCTGGGGGAATGGAAGAGATGATGACAACAGTAATAAAGGAAAGAGGCTTGGCATTTCCTAATGGTAATTCTTGGAATATTTTAAGCTAACTGTGGAGAGCAATTGACAGTACTGTTTTAATTTATTTTATCATCAAGATGTTTTCTTGCTTCAGTAGTTCATAGGCAATTTTAATAGCTTATTGACTTAAACACTGTGATTTTTGCTTACCTTTAAGGGAAAAAAATTCTGTATATTTGATCCCCGCATTTCTTCCTCTATATCCCTCCCTACCATCATACCAAATATTTGTGTCACTGGAGACAAAAAGAACATCCTTTGTAATTATTCATTTTCTCCATCCAGTGAAACGTTTATCCAAATGGGGCATTAATTACACTGTCAAAAGAGATGGTAGATACTGCAGGACTAAATTCTTAGCTACTGTTCTAGCTTCTGACATCCATCCTCCTACCCTGGTCAGTGCTAAACCTGCAGACAAGCTATTGTAGGAATAGGTGATGGAATGGCTGGATGTTCACCCAGTAATCATGTGCTCAGTACCTCTCCCCTGCTTGTCTAGACATAATATTGATAAGTCCAAATTCACTTTCTTTACTTTGGATCTGGCATGCATGCATCCAGTGTGCTGCCTTCAAAGGCAAAACTCTGAAAGTTTTTATTGAAAAAAACCTGTGCTCTTACCTCTGCCAGACTTGTTTTATCAGCTCAGAGGCTTGTGATCAGCAGCACAGAGTCCTGTTGGGGTTAGCAGTGTTCCCCTGAGGGCATTCCTGGGTCCAGTCCTCTTCAAATGATTCCTCAGTGAGCTGGATGAAGGGACAGAGAGTACCTGCACAACTGGGAAGAGTGGCTGATCCACCAGAAGGCCATGCTGCCATTGAGCAAAGACCTGGATAGGCTGGGCCATGGGGAGAGAGGAATCTTGTGGAATTCAGCAGATGCAGGGTGCTGAACGTGGGGAAGAATAACCCCAGACACCCGTGCAGGTTGGAGGATGATCTGCTAGAAAACAGCCCTCTGGAGAAAGATCTGGTGGACTCTAAGGTGCCCATAAGCCTGCCCATAAGCAGGGTGTTCTTGTGGTCAAGAAGCCCAATGATATCCAGAGATGCCTTAGGAAGGCAGTGCCTGCAGGTCAGGGAGGTGATTCTGCCCCTCTAATCAACCCTGGTGAGGTCCCTTGAGTGCTGTGTCCAGCTCTGGGCTCTTAAGGACAAGAAATCACAGAATTCTTAGGTTGGAAGAGACCTCCAGGATCATCAAGTCCAAACCAACCCTAACCTCAACTAAACCATGACACCCAGTGCCACATCCAGTCTTTTCTTAAACACATCCAGAGATGGAGAATCCACCACCTCCCCAGGCAGACCATTCCAGTACTTGATTATCCTTTCTGTAAAAGACTTTTTCGTAATGTCCAGCCTATAATTCCTTACACAAATACAAGGAATTACTGGAGGGGGTCCCATGAAAAGTGGTTGGGGAACAGGAGCATCTCTTACTAGAATAAACTGAGGGAGCTGGAGCTGTTTAGCCTGGATTTCATCAGTAAGGTGTGTGGCAAAAGGAAAGGATGAGATGAGGGGCAACAGGCACAAACTGAAACACAGGGAGTGCCTTCTGAATATAAATAATTTTCTTGTTGGTGGTGGGGTGGGGTTTTTTTGGTGTGGTCTTTTTGTTTGTTGTTTGTTTGTTGGGTTTTTGTGTGTGGGGGTGACAGAGCACTAAAGTTGCTCAGAGATGATGTAGAGTCTCCTCTGGAGAGATTCAAAACCCATCTGGGAACTCTGCAGTGCAACCTGCTGAGGGTGAAACTACAGAGCTGTTGGACTAGATCATGGTGAGAGGTCCCTTCCAACCCCCACCATTCTGTGATTGTGGCCTAGTGTTAGAGCATGAAGTGCTTGAGCACAGCGCTGTCAGCTGAAATTAGGATTGTGTGGAAAACAATGCTGCTGAAGTTTCAACAGAGCCAAAAAGAATGTAGATAAATAAATTAGCAATACAGTTTGAGTTGTGGTTTTTATTGCCTGAATATAAAAGTGTACTGTATTTTGTTAGTTAATATATAAATTCAAGAAAATAATTCCCAGTGATTTATAATGATCATTTTTATTTACAGTTTCTTAACCAAAGCACATGGATCTTTCCATGCAAATTTTTTTTTTCTATGATTAATGGCAAAAACTGTTGCATAAAACTTGGGAAGTCTTTCTATTTTTATGATACTTCCTGTAGCGAAGTCACAGGATCTTGAAATAGTGAGTTATTTAACTTTTGATGTTTACAGCAATGCTTTGCAAAATTGGTAATCTCATTATTCAAAATAGATTTGCATTAATTTATAGTAAGTTCCATGCATGGAATCTGGTAAATATTCAGTTTCTGCAAACATTAAGACTCTTAACAGAGAACAGGCAGAAATCTGCACAGATGTACAATGATTCATATTTATTCACTGGGGTAAACATGCAAAGATTACCATGGCATTCTGTGTATTTAACGCCTAATAAATATTTTGTTTGTGTAATTACTGGTAAAATAATTTGTAGAGATTTTTAATGGTGATCCCTTTAATGCAAATAAGATGAAAATTTTCCCTAAATTAGCACTTGCAACTCACTTGGGTCAGTAGCAAAACTGTAATTACTGTTTAACATGTCTACAACCCTTGTAGTTCATGGGTCTTAATTCTTTTTACCCAGATACTACAACAATAGGTAAATATTTCTCTTCCTTACCTCTTACTTAATACTTTCATATTCAAAGCAAGATGAACTGCTGGGAGCTATAGCAATGGAAGTTTTTCTAATTGAGTCTTTTGTACTTCCTGCAGCACCTATTGTGATGTATAGAGGACCAAAAAAACCCACCAACAGAAAGCGGAGTTTTATGAGGAAAACAGAATTAAGGAAATTCATACTCTTAAATTCAGCCACGTGTGGCCTTGATAATGAAGCATGTACTATTACTTGTGGGTTTTTAAAAACAAATTTGTTTTACTCTGATCTAATCTCTTTTGCTGACCTAGGTATTGATTAGCTCTGACTTCTGAAAGATGCCTCACTGCAACTTTTATTCCTTCCTCAACTTTAATTAAAACAGTAAGTTTTCTGATACCTTGCTTTCATAAGTGAAGTTATTCAGATACTACTGACTTTTATAAACCTTGGGAACTCATACTAAATTATCTATATTTGGATAGATGCAGATTATTCTTGCTGTGATACAGAATGGATGTAAAACAGTCCATTAGTACATTTCCTAAGAACACAAGATGTGCAGAATGAGCTTTGGAAAACACAGCTCTTGTCTGACAATGATGCTGCTTGTCTGTAGTACAGACAAGCCTTCTGTGAGGGGCCCATGCTGTCTCTTTATTTAAATAAAAGTCTGTATTTTTGACAACAGTAGAAGCTCTTGGAAATGCCTTTCCTAGCTAATGTATTTGTAGGTGTATTGCATACAGTGACAGCTTTTGAAATCTGTATTTACAACGCTGAGGAGTTTTCAGCTTTCCACTGCAATTACAGCCATACATGAGAACCACTGTGGGAGCTAAGAAAGGGTGATTTGCAGTTAAAGTGGCTGGAGTTAGAATAAATTTTAACAGCATGAGATTGTAGAAGGATTTTTTTTGTAAATTAAGTTTTTGAAATTTGCTAGTTTCTCATTAGTACACATTAATTATGGAAATTAAATTAATTATGGAGTAAAGTTTATTATGGAAATAGAGCTTTTGGTATAGAGTCCTAACTAATTCTGTGGAAATGCCTGTTCTAATTGTCTCAATAAGAGGAATAATCATACTAATCTGTCAATATCAGCCCAAAAACATGATGCAGAAAAAAAATCAATCATTACAATTTAGAAGCAGGAAAGGGTTTTAAGAAGAATGCAATTTCTCTTGTTTGTATCAGTTATGTGTTGTAAAAACTCAAGGTTAGATAAAACTAGAGAAAACAAAGTGTTTTATAAATTCAAAGGTTTAAAATATGCTCAAAACACTGCAGTTGAGAAATGACCCTGGAGTTGTAATGCTGTAACTTTTATTGCTTTTGATGTTAAAAAGCACAAGAAAACAGGAAAAAAAACCCAAAACCACAAACCAACAGCTCCCCAAACAATAACAAAACACCAGTAGGTAACACCACTTATTTCTGAACATTTCTGTCACTCATAGTGGTGTATGTGATCTTTTATTGTAATTTCTCTTCAATCTCATTATATCTGTGATTACCTTTTACAAAAATCCTTGCTTTTTTCCCCAGTGTAAGACTCACTGCTACAGATTTTGAGGCTTTTTAAGCAGTAATTGCCCTATGTGATAAGGTATGAAACTGTCCATAAAGAAAGGGCTTCTTTTTTACCTCTTTTTCCTGACTTTGCGTAATTTATCTTATTCTGAGGGCCCAGCAAGAGTGTCCTCCTGTCCCAGGAGAGTTGGGAAGAGCCAAGCACACCCATGCAGGGTGATGGAAAAGGCTCAGCAGTATCTGCAGCTGCCAAACAGATGAGCAGTTTTTAACGGAGCTGAGATTCCCAATGAAATCTGGGCCCAGAACTAATCAGATCTAATTAAGACAGACGCATTATGGTCCAGTACTGTTGACAAGGTCAGGGTTCCTGTAGCTCTAAATGAGGCATGTTATAATTATGATCTAATTGAAAAGCTGGGAGCGGTGCAGAACCTGTGCACTGCTAGGCCTGAAAGGAAAGTTGCATTTCAGGTCCTGTTGTGTCCCTTATTAGATTGTTAATGCTCAATTAGACAGCTGTGCATTTAAAAGGAAAAAAAGGGCATGTGACAGTTGCACATGGCTCAAAGGAAACCTATATTAATTTGCAATAGCTTGGTGGGTTCCATTCATGGAGATTTCCTAAATATATGGAAAAAAGCCTTGTGTTGGTTTGATGTTAGCTTTACTTGTCACAGCTTATCTTGTTATACAGCAAGGCAAAGAGCTCCTAGATTATTTTATCATGAGGCAAAAATACTGTGGATGTTTTCCAAAGTGCAGTATGTTCATGCATCAGTCTGCAGTATGATATATGAAATGTGGTGACCATATTTTCTGGCTTTCGGCTGTCACTATCAAGCAAGCAAAGTGCTGTGGAGTGGCTTCTTCATTCTAGAGGCTGTGGTACCTTCATTTCTAAGTATGACTTGACATATGGTCTTATAAATTATCATAAATTACCATGGGTTCTGTCATGCCCAGTTTGCACAGTTCTGATCTCCCTTTTTTTCTGGTGCAGAATTTATGGATCTGAATGAATTCATTTATTTTTAAGATACCATCTCTGCAATGAGATTCTTTGTTACAAAACAGAGGTTCTTACTTTACCTTGAGAAGTCATTCATACACACATGAAGTGTATTGACAAGTGCTACTGTTGTGGAGGGTTCTGCTTTGAATTCACTGGGCTCTTGCATGAATAAGAGAGGGGCTGAGCCTAAAATTGCACTGCTTAGCATGTGTTAGCAATGAAGATCGCTAACTTTTTCCCAATCTAGAGGGAATTCCAAAACTGCAACTTACTTTTCATCTAGATTTTTCCATACATTTTTCAAAAACATTCCTGAAGCACTCCCTTATTCTGCTCTTTACCCAAACTGAGTTTGAAAAGCCTGTGTAAGCTCTGTGAAGCCTTTTCGTAGTGCAGAGCAAGGTGACCACGACATCTGTGTGGTGCCAGGAGCAGCCTTGGCCAGCAGTCAAACGCTTGCAGTTTCTCCCATCCATGACCAAGACAAGAAGAACACAGGAGAGGAAAAAGACAGCAAGATGTCTCAACAAGTACTGTCACAGGTGAAATAGCTTTGGATTAGGAAAATAAATAAAATGTACAACGTTAATCAAAAAATAGAGATGGAGAAGCAAAGACAAAAACAAAACCAGCTTCTCTCCATGCTGCCTCTTCTGCCCAGGTTCACCACCACTCCTTGGCTCCCAAATTCTCTGCATTCAGCCCTGAGCAGCCTGCAGGGGGTTGTGAAGAGGGTACAGTCAGCACAGAGATTTCCTTGAAATTTCTTCCCTTTCTCAATTTCCCCTCTGTACACGAGGGTTTTCTACAGCCTGGAGTGAACCCTCTGCTTGGGTACCATATGGAATATCTCCTTTGCTGACTTGGTGTGTGTTGCCTCTCCTGTTTGCCACATTTTTTCCCTCACCCTTGGCTATGAGCTGTGTTTTGCCTTTCCTTACCCAGGCTCTCCCTGTGGGAAAAGCTGAGCTGTGGGCTCAGCTGTGCCCTGTGCTGGGTTGTCTGAACCATCCAGGGTGATCCCAGCCCCTCCTCACAGAGGCCACCTGGCAGCCTGTCCTGTCAGCCCCTGGGCATCTGCACCCACTGCATACTTCAAAATGAGAAACAAAAAATGCTGCAACTTGCTTTTGTGGCAGTAGCCAAATAAATGCAGAGCTGTACAAACTTCATGTCAATCAAATGGCTGGTTTGTGAAACTACCACTGGCTGGATGGTTTTTTCTGTGACGGATGGAAAGACAGGTTTCTTTGTTTATACCCTCCTTGTCTCCTCACTTGTGCCTCCCTTAGGTGATCAGCAGAGTCAACTCAATGGCCAGCTAAGAGGCAGAACAGGAAAAACCTTCACTGTCTTAATGAAAGCCCTGGATGCTTCTGACTTGTACAAGCATTTCAAGCTAGCAGGGTAACTCTTTGATCTGCTGCCAGAAGGCTCTCACTTCCCTGTCTTCCTAGGGCTGCAGAACAGGCTTGCCCCCTCACTCGGGGGATTAGACAGCTTGAGAGATGGCAAATAATTATGTTGAGCCTCTCTTGTGCTGATTTAGCAATAGCTGTAACTGCCTGGGAAACAAAAATTCAAATGAAAATGCAAAAAAAAGAAAACCCACTCCTGAATTGCACACAACTGCATTGGTCCCATTTATCTTTCTGGAGGTTTTGGGTCGAATTTCAAAACATTGAGTGGCTGAGATTTGAGTGTGTGACCAGACAACAGGAACATGGCTATTTATACTTCTGGCTGTCCCACAGCAGCATCCCCACCCACCCGTGCAGCAGGAGCTGGGGAGCGCAGGAAGAAGGAGGGAGTCGTGTTAGGAATGGCAGCTGGTTGGGGTCAGTCACCAAGCCCTTGGCTCCTGTTTGCAGCCTTGCATGGCCTGTGCAAGGTCTGCCAGCTCCACAGCAGATACAGGAGGCTGGCAGAGGCAACTTGAGGAAGGCCAGGTTAGCCAGCAAGGCCAGGTTCCCATGTCCCTGTCCAGGCTGGAGCTGTGTCCACACCTGCAGGACAGTGCTCACTTCCATCTGCTGGACACTCTGCCAGGTCCTTGTGCCACTTCTGTGTGCTCTGTCCTTCTTCTGTTATTCTTTTACAAACAATCACAGACAAGGGACTCCAAGCTGAAGCTTTTTGAAGAAACTCTAACTTGTATGTTCAGCAGGCTTGAAAAGGATCCCTCACACTCCCTTGGTGCTGATGACTCCAGATATTCTGTAAATAACATTGTTTAGGGTAAAAGATTTTGATCATTGCCAACCAACATTCAGTAAGTTCTGTTCTTAGGAAAGATCTCCAAGAGTTTGTTCCTTCCCTCTCTTGTCCCAAAATCATAAATATGATGCAGTGATCAAATGAGTTTTGGAGAATTAACTATTCCAAGAGCCTCTGGAGAAGGGAACAGATAATGATGGGAGTCAGTGCTGTATAATAACTGATGGGAAAGAAAGGCTTTAATTGAGAACGCTTATTTCTGTAAAAAAACACAAGGACATTTTACAGGAAGCTATTTTTATAGTCAACGTTCCTTTTAAAAGTGCAGTGAAAAATACACAGGCAGATGTTTCCATGTTCTATTTAAACAATCTCTTAGAAATTTGCATAACAGCCTATTTTGTGAAGTATCACAAAGAACATCTAACTTTTTCATATAATATGTGTATATTCAGATAATATTTTACTTCAGAATTACAGAAATGAATCTCTAAGCTCCTTTGCACCTCTGCACCTTCCAAACTATTCTATTTTTTTGTGCACAACAATATCAAAGGTGCATCTTAAATATGATTTAAAATTTATTTTCTACAGGACTTGGCATTCCAAAATTATTAGCCTGTCTATGAATTGCTCTAATTTCCTAACCCTTCTATAAAGACAGGCGAGGTTAGGAAAGAGGTTAGATAAAGATACAAGAGGGTGAGGAGATACTCTTTGATTCCACAGCTGAAAAGATTTTAAGGGATTTTGCCAGTCCCATACATTTTCTTTAAATTAGTTCTAATTAATTTGGTGCTGCAGCCACTGAAGTGTTGATCTCTGTGTAAAGGCATTTGTAGCTTTGTAGGTATTCTTCTTGTTTTTGGTGTCCTGTGTGAATCAAGTCTCACTTGGAAAGAAAAACTCTGTTTGTGTGTATTTTTTCTTCTTTTTTCTTTTCAGTGGGAAATTCACATTGATAACATATTTCTTTGTGACTGTGCATGCACAGATTAAGGCTGCTGTGACACTGACCCTTCCTATTGACTCTGTGGTCTGGTCTATTTATCACCTACAGTAATTCCTAATTATTTAGAATGTATCATATGTCAAATGCTGATAAACTTCAATATTTAAGTCTTTTCCACATGAATTATCATCAATATTTCATGTGGAATGGTAGGACATGGCATTTTCTCTTCTGTTTTCTTTCAACTGGACTTTGTTTTTCCTCAGCAAATTACAGTGGGGAAAAAATACTTAATATATATGAAGGACTTCAGCTGATCTGTCAGGCTTCTGAGTGTTAGTTCTTCACTGGTATGTTTGTTTTGTGGGGTTTAGGCTTTTGTTTTCTCTTGGATTTTTTTTTTTTTTTTTTTTTTTTTTTTTGGACTCTTTTTTTGAGGTTTTGGCTTTTTTTTTTTTTTTGTTTTTTTTTTTTTTTTTTTTTTTTTTTAACTAGGACTCTGTTCAAGGATGGACTCTATTCCTGGTTTGTTTTCTTTTTTTTTTCCTGTGCATGTCCTCCCTATTGAGGACCCCCAAGCCAAAGAGAATCACTCTGAAAACAAGACAGTGTGCAAAATATTGAATGTTTGCTTTGTGGCAGCAAGATTAATGTCTGTTTGGAAAGAAAAGGCTCTGAGGAACAGCTGAGCAGCACTGTGTGCAAAAAAATGCATACCAGGTGAAGGATAGGCTTTATTTATCACTTCCCTCACAAGTCAGTACCTGGAATGTTGCTAGATGTAGAAGCAGCAAGTGGTTTAGTGGTCTCAATCTGTATTGTTTTGTATTGTTTTGGTTGAAAGTCAAGACTTTGAGAATCAAAGAGAAGAATGGATGAATCCTGCGTGTTCCACCTGAAAGTTTCTTTCACCAGGGCTTGCGAAAATTATATTTTTGGTCTTTCAGACCAGAGTCCTTTTTCTCTCTCACTGTATTTCTGGACCACTTATAGCTGCATTCAAATAGCTCTATTTATGGGGGATATGGTAGAAATGAAAGATTGTTCTTCTGGGAGCAACTGGATTATAATTGCATCATAAATGTCAGGAATTACAGCAGCCATAGCAGGATAATGGATCAAGGCAGGAACATTGGCGTGTTAGTTATAAGCATGCATCTTTCTGTTTCTTTTTTGCTCCAGGAGCACTTTTAAGGTGTGAAAGATACAGGAAGAATATGGTTAATCATAGTTCCTTGGAAGTCTTATCAGCCCTCAAGTGAAGATTAGTATAGATTTACAAAATAGAAATGTTAAAGAAAGAAAAAGAAGAAAAATAAGATGGCTTTCTTGAAGGAAAAGTGAGATACTGAATGTTAGCTCCATTGTTAGGTGATAGTCTCTTCCCATGAGCTTGGGGAGGGTGAATCTCACAGGAACAACACTTCTCCCAGCAGAGGGGAGAGAGAGGAGGATTGCGTGACATTGCAGCTCCACCACCATGGCTGCCTGGTCCATCTTAACAAATCAAACATCCCTTGTGTAAGAAGGTCTTGTGTAGAAGCTATTATGTTATTTGTTAAAGCAAAGCAGTGTACTGAAGACTGAGGGTCTTATCTAAGCTGAAGAAAACAAACTATTTGAGAAGAAATTGGGGAAAAAAACAACCCTTCTCATTGCTAACCCTAGCCTTAACAACTTTAAAAAAATATAGTAAATCTTGTCTCAAGATTTATTAGTAAATAAATAAGAATTTTAAAAATCAGTCAAATTCTTAATAACTTACATTCCTTGTCACAATGGAGAACTACTCAGTTTGAAGGCAAAAATACTCAATGTTCAACTACCCTGAATAAAAATCTTTGAAAGCAACCACAATGGAAACACACATACCTGTCAATTTATAATTAAAAAACTATTTGAGTGGTCTAATCACTAATGCTTGGATAATTATTTTTAAAATTGCTCCCATCAGTATTTTGATCTTAGAATTCACCCTCAGTACTTGAGGAAAAAAAAAAAAAAAAAAAAAAAGGAATAATGGACTATTAACTTGCTTTTCTAGACCATTTCAGGAAATATGTCCTCTAGAATATAACTGGAGAAAAATAGAGGGAAGCACTTTGGACTGTTGCTGTGTAGTGTTACCCAGATAAGGGTGCTACCATACCTGTTGTACCAGAAGGAACATTTCAGGTTATTTCTTCAATTTGGTCTGAATATTTGGGGGGGTGGTGTTTGTTGTTTGGTGGAACATTTGAGGGTTTGTTTTTTCTTTTTTCATTTTCTACTTCTGGGGTTGATTTTTGTAAACATACCTTCAACTTTTAGATTGCAATGCAGGAATCTATAACCGGTTTCTGAAAATTAATTCCTTATGATGACATTATCTACTAGGCACAAGGATGGCTTTCTCTGGTTGTTCTCTTTTTGCTAATCCCTTCTTCTCTTTAGCTGCTCCAGTAGTTCAAGTAAATCTTGAAAAACTCCACATTGCTCCAGTGCATCCAGCAACAGGATTTGTCTGCATGAGTACTGATGTAATGGCATGGATGCATTGGCCATGAAATAGATGGGGTTGAATATTTCTGCTTCTGAGGTTTAAGTTGACTTACAGACATAAAACTTTCATGTCTCATTGTTGACTTTTCAGAAATAGCTGTTCCCCTCTTGTGTCTGCCCTGTGAAACAACAGAGATAAGAACAGACAGCGTTCTGGAGTGTGATTGTTTCTTTTGTGCCTTCTCCAAAAGTTGATGAAGTTATGGTGTGAATTTTCCATGCAATTTGCTTTTTGAGCATCACTCCTGGAGGAAACAAAGCACTAGGACACAAGAAAAAAGAATTCTGGTCTTCACTCCTCAGTTTTGTAGCTATTGCATTTTCAGAGAGCAAAAGGACTCCAGCTTCCTTGATGCAATGCATAAGCACTAATTAGAGCATAAGTTCTAATTGCTGTTCTTCTGGGCTAGTTACTAGAGGGAAAATTGTGCTATTTACCAGAAAAAAAGTAGATAACTTGTAGTTTAACAGGTAATATAAGTATAAAGTATCTATATTCCTTTGTTGCTGACTGGAATGCTTCACCAGTGAGAGGATGCCGGGTGTGACAGCCAAGCACAAAATCCAGTCCCTCAAAATCAGTGCTGACACAAAGGCTCAAAATGAAGCTTCTGGAGGGATTTCTCTCTCAATTCTGTGATTCTGAGTTACTAAAGAATTTTTCTATGGGTAAAAGTGCGGAAGCCATCTGTGTCTGGGAAACAGCATCATGATGACTGTGAGGTAATTCAACATTTATGGAGTTCCTTAATGGATACACCCAGAAAAAAAGAATAAGAACTTGTACTGATGGTCTAAGAAATATTCCTTTAAGAGTTTTCAAACTTCACAAGGTAAAACCCCCTTTTACATGGTTTTTAGAGTTGGAAATCTGACATCATGAAGTATGAAATGTAATTTCAGGGAAACCATAAAAAGCAATGTGAGGGTAGTGAAACAGAGGTGGATTGAATATATGTAGAATATGTAAAATATATATGTATATATTATATGTGTCTGTTCTGCCTCCCTCACTCTCCCTTTTCTTTGGCTGGAAATTTGAAAGAGGAAAGCATCTAAATATTAAAGTAAGGTTACAAATTGTTATTATGTCTTTCAAAATAATACTGTACCTCAACTGATTCCCCCATGGTTTACATCCTGAAATAATCAAGTAGTTGTGTTACATCTTGCCATTCATACATTTTTGAGAAAAATTGGGGCAGCAAGACTTTAAATGATAGTAGATTCTTCTTGCTTTTTGTTTAGGTTTCTTTGCAACATCTAGTCTGTTCCTTTTTTTCCTCAATTGGTGTACTTCTTGAAAAAAGAATTAAAGCCAAAATTAAAATCCATATTTCAGTTGTTTAATAGCCTCTACTGGTAACAGTTTCCCTCTGTTTATGCTTTGTTTTAGTCCAATTCCCAGT
Source organism: Cisticola juncidis (assembly GCA_013400215.1). Taxonomy (NCBI): domain Eukaryota; kingdom Metazoa; phylum Chordata; class Aves; order Passeriformes; family Cisticolidae; genus Cisticola; species Cisticola juncidis. The sequence continues at coordinate 396,205 of VXBR01006767.1, forward strand.
TCAAATAAGTCCAATTTCACATTAATTTACCTCCAAACCCTGAAGACTGTGGTAAAGTCTTTAATCTCCTTTAGCATGTTGAGGAGGGCCACAATTGGATTGGCAATCGTTAATGAAACATCTGTATGAAGTGCTGTATCTTGTTCCCTTGCCCTTGCTTCAGTCCTTTGGTATTTGTAGGTTTCCCCACTCCTTTAGCAAAGCCATCTTTTGCTTCTTTCCTTTTCAGAGCTGTTTGCAGTTATGCCATTGCAGATTAGTCAGCTAGGTTTTCAAATTATACTGTGCCAGACCACATCAGACTTTAAATTCAGGTCACTCTGTGCCTGCAATGAAATCTCATCCAAAGAGTTACAGAATGAGGAGGTAGTGGGTCAGTTCTAGATATATATATTGTTTTGGGGGGAAGAAGGGTTTTTTAAGCATTGTAGTATATCAGCACATTTTATGAAGGCTTCATCCTGCTTTTTGGCTTCAGTGTCCATATCCATATTAGCATTTACACACCACAGTAAAACTGTCATCCCTCACTTGCAGATTTTAGACATAAATCTAACAACTTTTCATGGAGGTCCTTAAGTAAACAATCTGCAGTTTTCATAAATGTATCATTGTAGGTTTCTTCTGTGTATCTTAGGCCTTTTCAAACACAAAGGTGACAAATGAAATGAAATTTTGACAACAGCAAACCTGGGGGATGGGAAGAAGTTTTTGCCTGTCCTGGAAAACTCAAAAGGAAACAAAAAGTAGTAACAGTCTGTTAGTGCTCTGCCCTTTGAAATGGCTCTACCCGTAGGTGCAAACACATTGAGGACTCCTCTTTCCTCCCCTGACCCTCCTTTCCAAGCTAGCCTAATAAAGGACTTGGCCATGAAGGGAAATTCCTTAAATTAAGAGTAATTTCTTGTTAAGTAATCCTGCCTGTGCTCTGCTACCTCATGTAACTCAAGCAGCAGGACCTCGAGTCAATTAAAGGCTGCCTGTGCTCATAAGGTAAAACTTTTTGCTAGATATGTTCTTGGTAGTGCCTCAGAAGTAACAAACCCTGAATGATAAAAGGTCACCACACCTAAGACATCACTACTGTTACATGTGCATGTCTGAGCAGCATCTCAGCTGTGCTACCAGATGACCCAGTCTGGTCCCAGAGACTCCTGATTGCTTTGCTTAAACTGCTTTTTGTGAGTGCTCTAAACATGTGGAGGGATTATTCTTCTCATCTACAGGAAAACTATCAAATCCTTAAGGAGTCATTTCCAGCCGCCTTGGTTTTGGTCTTAGGAATACCAGCTTTGATCTGTGGACACTATAATGTTGTCTGGAGTATCCCATGAGAGCCCAGTATGTTAAAAAAGCAGATTTCAAACATTTGACCTGTCAGGCTGAACAATCAGAACTAGATAAATGGCAATGGCTTCTAGTTTTTGGACAATATGCACTCCTTGACAATTGGGTTATTTGAACATATTTACTTTATTGTATATGAACTTCATAAGGTAGATATGTATATGTACTTTATTGTATATAAACTTCATTTCTGCTCACCTCCCTCATGCCTGACAACATCAAAATATTTCTTCTACAACCCCAACCAGCTCAATAACTATTAAAAACTAGTTCCTCAAGTAATGGCAAGATAGAGACAGACAACCTTTGAACAGCTGGATACTCAAGGCTCCATTTTTTCATGATAACCTTTAGACTGCCTATGTTTCAGTGTAGCAGGGTGGTGAATTCATCAGTGTGCACTGAAATAGATTGTTTCATAAATTTTTTCCACCCCTGAGAGAACTGGTACTTTATTTACAAGTGGCGTTCATTTTTCATGTCATTGTTCCCACGGGAATTAACATAAATCAGAGGAGCTCAAATGTTCTACTTTCAGTGTGGGACCAGCAGCTGTTTCCCAGAAGTTCAGATGTGCAGGGTTCTGTAAGTCAGCAGCCAGACAGGCAAAGGCAGCTATATCCAGTTTCACACCATGATGTATCCATGCTCCTTGTGCCTGTTGGAGATCATGATAACAAAAGGATTGTGTAGGGCTTCTGAGAAATTATGAGTTTAAGTAAACAGTTATGTAATTGTCCCCCTTGCACTCTGTAAATCACAGTGACATACAAATGCAACCTGTGAGTGCCCAGGTCTCTGGGGGAACACAGCAGTGAGCTGGCATAAACACGAGGAGCCGAGGAGCAGCAAGAGATAAACCCATTTTCCTGTCTGTGTTAAACATGTCTAAGAAGCAGATAGAGGAGCACAATGGGTGGTTTTCAGTCTATACTATCTAAAAATTTAAATTATTAGAGCAGCTGGGAAGAGGTAAACAGCTACTGCTTTATTTTTGTTGTCTGTGATTGGACTATTTTTATGGTAAAATGCAGGGAAAGGTGAAAAGCCTGCTACAGAGATGTCTTGGGAAGGATGCATGAACTCTTCTTTGTCCCTTCTGGGGACAGATTTTCTTGGCAGGCTTTTCTTTGCATTAGCTCTGATTTACTGGCCAGAATGTGGAAAGAAAGCAAAGATGAGGGAAGACACCATTTTTATTTATTTTACTGATCAAAGGTATTGGATGATTTATTGGGCTGTTTATTGTGTTTGTTGTGTAGGTCTGTTCTGTGTTGAGCAAAACTGTGCAGAACAGTTAGTTTAAAAATACACTTGTGTACTGACTTGAACCTCTCAAGACTTCATGCACAGACCTGGGGGTGAAGCCTTGATTCTTATGAATTCCACAAGATTTTGTCTCCAGTCTAGGTTAACCTAGGCTTTCTCCCCACTTTTGTGTTACGTATATGACAACAGAGTAGGAATATGAGAGTGGTAATCATCTCTGTCTTCCTGTTTCATCATCACTTGGTGCAGATGGAACCAGATCCTAGGTTCACTTGTGGTAAAGAATATTCAGTACAGTGTTTGTCAAAAGTCTACAGCACTCACCTGCTAGAATGTGAGCATCATTTGGTCACAGACTTTGATATTTAAAAATACCCTTATTGAACAAGATTTTCAAAAATTAGTTTTGCACAAAGTATTTTTGAAAGCCCTCTCTTCAGTGGAGATAATTTTAGTATATTTATACACTGTTTGATAAAATACTAGTACAACATGGCTTCTGATTTCAGTTTTGACTTGGGGGTTTTTTTTTAAAGGGGTGTTTTTTGATTGTGGTTTTTTGTTTTGTTTTGTTTGTTTGTTTTTGTATTATTACTATTTTGTTTTATTGAAGACTTGCATTTACATCAGGGAGTTCTCTGCTGCTTGATACAGAATGTTTAATTTGTCAGCGAAAGGCACTGCCAGCTTCAATGTGGCCTTCAAATGGCACCATTCCAAGGGCCAACATTATGCTCCTGATTTACTGACATGTGGGTTTGCTGTTGTTGGTTTGGGTTTGTTTATTTTTTAAAGACACATCTTGAATTATGCAGATGTGGTCCTTGATGGCATCCAAGTCATCCAAGCTTTTTATTGTTGGGGTTTTTTGTTTGTTCTTTTCTGCCTGTTTGTTTGGGGATTTTGTTGTTGTTTTGTTTGTTTGGGTATTTTGGTTGTTTGTTTTTGTTTCCTGTAAGTATATGTATTACTTAAAGGGGAGAAAATTCATTTCCAGACTTATTACTTCAATACTAATTGGAATTTACTGGAGATTTATTACATTGGGCCTGAAGGTTCCGTTTGGCTAATTCATTAATGTTACTGATCTTTCCTTTACATAAAGAAAGCATTATCCTACCTTATTTTATTGAATATTTTTCAACAGTGTAACTACAGAGGATTTATCCCCTTGAAGTGTATGTTTGTGCAATCATCTCTTTTCCTTTTTTCTTTAGCTCCTCTCTTATTTCACTTTTTTCCTATTCCAAAAAGAAAATTAAGTGGGATGAGATTTGATTAATGTAGGAATAAGGAGGTTAGGCAGACTGCACTTCAGTTGACTTTTGACTTTGGCCTAATAGAGATATATTGGAGTATTTTAAAATGGCAAGCTGAGTCTAAAGAATAATTTCCTTGAACTTTTGCTTAAATCTCCTCTGGTCACAGAGAACCAGTATAAAACAACTAGTAAACAATTTTAAATTATGCATTCATGGCAAGTAGAAATTTAAGTAGCTGTTTTCCCATACAGAGAAAAAAATGTGCTTTAAAGCATGTGCTGGGATAGAGAGGGATAATTGTTATATTGCAAACAATATTAGAGGGAGAGTTATGCTCAGAATGGGAAAAATGTTTATAGTTCAGAATCAGATCCTATTGCCAATCAGCTTAAATAAACAGAACCATAAATTTATATAAAGTAGATTAGATTTATTTATTAAATACTCATGTATCATTTTATTTAATACTTTTAAATGGTAGCTAATAATATGTACAGATGGGTGTACTACCAATATGAAAGCACAAAGATAACTGTAGTAGCAAAAAGCTGGAGTCTCTCCTCAGTGAGAGCACTGTGAGCTTCTCCAGCTTTGTCAGGCAAACCAGAGTTGCACCACTGGGAAAAAAAAAATTGAAACATCATCATATATAGAATATGATCAGGTAGTCTGAAACCTGCCCAGACTGTTTGAGACTAGTAATGGCAAGATTTACTGTTCTGCCTCAGATTCTATGTGTGTGAGGACTCTGTATCAATAATGAGGATAGAACATGTGCCCTTATTTCCGGTGCATTTGTTCTCATTTTCGAGGTTAGGGGGCACTGGGAAGAGTCAGGGATGTTTTCTGGGTATCCTTTTATTGATTAGCATAAATAAAGAAATAGAACTTTTTCCTGTTTTGATGTGCCTATTTTTAAATTCTGATTTGCATTTGCACATCTTGTTCTCAGTGGCCCTTAGGAAGGTGTTCCCTGTAATCACTGAACAGGCTGTTCTCACTGCATTAATCTGATCTATGATATTAAACATGCCAAGCATCCGTGCCCCTTTCAGAACATACTCATAAATGGGGCAGCAATAATTACTTGAATGTTTATGTCATGCTCAACAGATATGTTTCTGCTCTAAAGAGAAAAGAGTGAGTTCCTAAAAATAAAGCACAAGAACTGCTGATGTGCACTAAAAGTGCAAATGTTAATATACTTGCAACACCAGCTTGGGCAGAAGGTTGAAGGTCAGGCTCAGGGGGCAGCTGTGAACTTCTAAGGGAGCCAGTTCAATAAAGCAAACCACAGGGCTGGGGGGCAGGGGAGATTTATTGCCAGAGCAGTGGATTCTGCATCTGTTCTCTGTGGTTTCATATGGATCCAAAACCAGAGTTTTGGATTGCTGATCAGCACGTGACTCTACTGAGAAGCAACTCCCATCCGGGCTTGTTCCTTTCTGTCTTGTGTAGGTACTTGATTTATCTCTCTGTAAGGCACAGACACAGCAAGCACTGTGGGACTTCAGCAGGTCAGATGGCATGTGTTTGCAGCAGAAATGCTGGATTCTGGGCTGAATTGCTGCTGCCATACTGAGGACTGGTTCCTGGTGCAGCTGTAGACACTGGATTGAGGAAAGAACATAATGCCACTGAGGAGCTTGGTGAATGTGGCATCCATCTCCCTCAGCAGCTACTCTCAAAAAAAAAAAAAAAAAAAAAAAAGGAGCCCTGCTTCTCCCATCTCTGACCAGAAATAGTCTGCAAATAGTATGCAAGTGAGCACCATTTATGTACTTTTGGGCTCCTGCCATATTTAGGAGATTCCTCAATGCTTGTTATAAATGTAGGTGGCTTTTAATTAAAAACTTCCCCATAAAAATAATTTCTAAACTTAGAAATTAAACTTAATTAAACTTAAATAATGCCGAGTAAAAAATAGCCTATTTTGTGAAGTGCAGCTGTAGAATTTTCTGTATGTTTTGAAAAGTAATTTTCACAGTGCACTACAGATAATTAGAATTCATTAATTCTTTTACATACGCCTATTAGCAAAATTAGAACTGGTGTTTAGAAAGAGCCCACTTATTTCTCTTGTAACCACTTAAATAAGAAGTAAGCTATTTTTTTGCTTAGAATTTTTTTAAATGTGTATGTCAATGGCACCGCTCAACTGTAACTTAATGTGATAGAAGGAAAAGTTACTACAGTCAAGCACATCTGATACTTCAAAATATGCTTTGAATTAACTTGCCTTTTTTTTTTTT
>VXBR01006767.1:402384-416902 GCA_013400215.1 Cisticola juncidis
GGGCTTTTGCTTCCTTTTCAAAGGCACAGTGCTGCTTGAAGATTGCTAAAATTTCTTGGGAATGTGCTCTAAAGATTTTTTTTTTTTTTTAAAGCATTCCCAGAAGATTTTTTAAAGATATTTCCCTCCAGGGTTAGCAGGTGTGAGGATGAAATATCCATGGCTTTCTGCAATATCAGGTTTAGAATTTCTTAAGGGACTGAGGCTGCAACCAAGATGGTTAACAGTTTGCTAAACCCTTTAAAGCCTGGAAGTTAACAGGGAAAATGGAGTGTCTGGATGACTTGAAGCCCATTTGGCCTTCAACTTCTCTTTTCTAATTTTAAACTTTGGAAAAGCTTGGATGGTGGTGTGTTGGGCAGACATCATGTTTGGGAAGGGCTGCCCAGTGAGACAGTCTGAGGTTTTCTCTTCAGCCCTTGTTTCTCTAAGGCCAGCTGAGGTCTGTCCCTTTTTTCCCTGCAGTGGCATCTCACCACTGGTCACAGGCACAGCACCATGTGGGGGTCCCACCAACACCCAGGGCTCACCTTCTGCCTGGTGGGAGTTGAAAATGTTGCTGCAACATCTTTTAGGGCATATCAGCAGTTCTTGTGTAATAGACTGTTGCTACAAAAGCTGCAGAAGGCAGCTGAAAATAATAATGTTCATTTGTGTGCCCGGTGCAAGGGAAGTAAAAACGTGAGAATACATGTTTGACCTAGTGCTACTCTGTAATTTAAACCTCTTTCTTCTTCTAAATCTTCTCAGTTATTATCAGAAAAATGCCTACAACCTCCAAAGGTACACAGCTATCTGCATTTGGATATATAGGAACGACATGGTGTGTTTGTGTACTATAATGAACGCTTACAATGACAGGATTACCCAACCTTATGCACAATAGTGTTATGGAAAGGTTACTAAGCTAAGGAAAACTCTGCCAATCGTACATCATCTTTTGACCAAATATTTCAAGTGGTTATCAGGGGTTTCTTTGTTTGTTTTTCCTCATACAAAACCAAGATCTTGCTTATACTTTTTCTTGGATACTGAAAAATACACTATTTTAAATTCTGCCTGGTTTAACCAAACAGAGAGCCAGCTAATGATTGTATTAATCATTCCAGTGTACAAACTGCTTCTTTATTCACTTCTGGTATCTCAGAGATGACAGTGTGGCCAGCTGCCACTACATGTGGGGATAGTTTCTGTGATTTGGACACCTGTCAGCAAGAAACTGAAAACCACATGGAACACAAAACAGCTGCCATGTGTAATGATTTAATATTAACATACAATAAGGAGCTGGGGCATGTTTCTCATTTTGTATTGCACTACAAATAAATGATGCAGTCGAACCACTTGTGATATACTCCAGCATTTGATATCCACTGCCAAATGCTTAATAAAACTAAGGCTACTTTATGGACTCCTTGTTATTTTATATTTTAAACCTCTTTTACTGTCTTGCATTCTACAGAAGGTAGATCTTCTCTAGCCCTGCATTCTCCAAAGCAACTGCCTGTTTTCCAGGACATGCTGTAATGGATGCCCATGTGTGTCAGGTTGGAACTGTGCCAGTGCCTTATCCATCAGCATTAAGGGACCCAGAGCTCTTCTCTGTGTGTATCCATAAACCAGAATGTTACTGCACAGCATTTCAGATCTCCTTGGTTTTAGACGATTCTGCTGCAAATGTCCTTAGAGCAATTAAAACCAGTATTTCTAGTTGGATAATAAATCTTTATTACCCCTCCATGCTTGCAATAATTTCATACACAATACCATGCATTTTTTAAGTCTTAGGCCTGTATCCCAGAAACCATGCTTGAGTGTTTTCTCTATTGGTTTATCAATTTTTATACACAGGATTTTCGTACATTATTCAGAGATGGAAGTTGAAAATAGTGCATGATGCTCAAAAATGAAAAGTAACATGATGATCATCAAAATACAACTTTCAATTAAAATTAAGCAGTAATGTCATCTCACAGGATATTTTTCTGGGTGTAGTAGAGCAATTTATATGCTCTGTTTCTTAAATTTCCTACACAGAGGGCAGGGATTTGCGAAATTCTAGGGAAGTTATACTGGTTGTTCTCAGTGATATTGCTCTTGCTTCCCTCACTGCTTGTCTAGTAAATTTTTGATCATGTCCTTGAGGGTTAAGTCAAGAGTGGAGCATGCCAAGCTAATTCATATCTTGTTTTAAAGCTAGCTTCAACAGTTTGGCTTTGGGAACATTCCAAAATACATCCATCTGTACAGGTTGCCACAGATGATTTAGTGGTTAGGGAGGGTCAAGCTTTATTTTGCTTTCTGTTTAATTTCATTTCTGGTTTTATAATTTATAGCAAAGACATCCAAGAGGTTTGTTTAAGGCCCTTTTATTTTCTTCTGTGCAAATATTGACTGAAATAATTTTAATGATAAATGCAGTAGGTAGACATGACAGAATAAGCTGTGGGTTTCTAATCCCATAAAAAAGGGAAAGTCTAAAAGTGGAGTTGAAAGAATGTTGTTTTCCTTTCTTCCAATGCCATATGAAGCTGGAAGTGCACCACTTCTGACCTCACAGGAATATAAAGGCTGGTGGACTTGATGGCATCTCTCATGGTGTTTGTGCCATTTTATGAAATTTTGGTAGATAAGGTATATTCTAATAATCCACAAGTATCTTTGTTCCATTTATTTGGAGCAGGAAAGATATTCCCATAATATGCATCCAAAAATGTTTCACTGCTTTGCTTTGTCAAGCACATTTTTTGGAAAAACTCCTGACTGTTTATGGATTGTTTGTCCTCTTTTTGTTGTTCACTCTCTAGAAACCAAGTATAAGAAGTATTCATCACTGAATTTATTTATTTTTAATAAAAGGCTTCAATTCAAAATCTGGTGCTGGAAAACTAGCTTGAAAAGCCCTTGGGATGTTTATTTCTCTCCTTTTGGCTGGTTCATGTGTTTTGCTAAAATTATGTGGGCCATTTAAGTGGTTCTCTTGATAAACCATGCAGACTCATTCATAAAGAAAGCTTCTATTTATCTGTTTTTAGGACTTTTGCTTGTATTCCCAGGCATGGCTCCTTAGGGAAGGAAAAGTGTTGATTCCTCAGTGATGTCATTTTTCACATTGAAGGGTTACACATTTTGAAGAGGATAATAAATGTGCCCAAAGTGACAGAGCTGACATCTAGAAATCTGGAAGTGTTTTTGAATAAGCCATTCACAGGGTACAGCTAGGTTTTCATTTGAATCTGTAATACATTAGGTTTAGACTGAGTCAGTTGTAATTCATTTTTATACAGATTATACCTTCCTAAGCTTAATTACTATTCTTTTCCTAATATGTCCCTGAAGAGCAGCTATTTTACTGCAATTACTGAAAATGAAAAGGAGAATAAAATTCAGTGACAGTAAACTAGGCTCCTCAACTATACATATTCATTTTAGGGATCTGGTTTTTGTTGGTTTTTATTTTTCTTTGCTCAGTGAAAGACAGGTCCCATATTATTATGAATTTAACAATCAAGCTCTTAAGAGCCACAGAACCAAATTCTTTCCTATTAATATCTTAGCAACTTAATTACTAGATGGATGATGTTGAATTAAAGTATTTTTTTTTGTTACAGTGGGCTTAAGATACTTTTCAAATACTGAACATTAAATAAGTGTTTTATATGTAAATGCAGTTATTGGTTAAATCCCCTAAGTTTGTATTTTTTAAAACAATTTGGAGTGTAATTATTAGGTGAAATTCCTAATGATGCATTCATCAAAATAATATTTTCAATGACTGGAGATATATCTGTGTGGAATGTACATCTGGCATTTCATTTGTAAATAAGATTGGGGCTATTCTGGGTGACTACTGACTTTAATCCAAATATTTGTGTTACACTGCCCAAGCTCCCAAGGCAAAATCCAAGTGGCCAGATTTGAGCTCCTGACCACAGGTGATGAGAAAGCTGACAAACTTCCAGCAAAAATGGTCTTAAAATTAAAAGTGGGTCAGTCAGACCTCAGGTACCAGTAGAACACAGATGCTCTTTTAGGCTTCAAAAGAAAAATAGAAATTCTTTGTTGTTGTTGATAAAAATCTAATAAAACACAACCATGCAAAACGTCCCATTTCCAGTTCCGCAGCTTTTTTTCTCCTGACACCAAACTTGAAAATTGATGGGTCTGCATTTTTATTTCTTGGAGTCAAATAATAATTTTATGTAGTACCTGTCTATAGAAGTCCTGCAAGCAGACAGGATGTGAATGTTTCAGTATTTGCCTAGCAGTATTTCTAGTTAATAGATTTTTTTTTCTTTTTTCTTTTTATTTTTTTGCCTTCCTTGATGTTTTCATTAACTTGGAGCTGTGTCCTCAAAGGTGCTTAAGGGTGATGTTTGGTACTGCTAGAATATCCTCTTGTGAACATTGTAATAGGAAAATTCTCAGATAGGAGAAATCCTTTGCTGCAATGTACTGTACAAAACAGTTTTCAAAGAAAGATATGTCTTTTATTCAAAAATCTTCTCTTCTGGAACATTAGATGCCAAAATCTAATTTCCTGTAATATTATTAACTAAGCTGCATTAGTCTGGGTGATTTGTGAAATTATAGAAATAGCTGCTGAAATATACCCAGTCAGGCAATTCTGTATTTTAAAAAGTCTATATTTTTTCTTGTGAGATGTTATTATTACCCTAGAAACACAGAATAATTCATTTAAGCCAAAATTAGGGGTCTCATGCCAGGAAGATTAGAGGACACCCTGGGACTCTGCTCTTCTAGTGGTCAGTGATCTTGAACAGTTGAAGCCAAAAAGTCAACGTGGTGAGCCCGAGAGGGAACACTCACTTTCCCTGTCCAGAGGTGAGGATTGTCTTCTGGCCTCTAAAAGAGCAGGACACAAGTCCCACTTTCCCCAGTCTGGCTTTGTGAGGGATGTGGAAATAGCTGAGTGCAAATCTTGGATGAAAGGGAGAGGGGAAAACCTGCTCACCCAAATCAGTGAGACACACTCTCTCCCTCAGGGTTTTCAGTTTGGTGCAGGTTCAGAGGGTACAGAGAAAAAAATCACAAATGTGCAAAGATCATATTGTGTGTTCACCCCAGAGCTGGTTTTTAAGATAACATTTGGGGTAATATCATCGTCTCACCTTTCAGTAATACCCCACAGCACAGAAGGAAATAGAGAATTTTGTTTAGGTTAGGGATTATTCTGTTCCTTCATTCATGAATGTTAGCCTAGGTTTTTCATGTCCAGTTTTTTAAAGAAATGTATATTGTGTATGCTGAGAGTCCAAAGTTCAAATTGCAGTTGAGAAAGCCCAGCTGATTTCAGAATCAGTGGGGAGGAGTTACTGAAAAAAAGTGTTGGATTATAATTGATCATTCTCTAACACTTCCTCCTGATGGCTGTCTCCTTGTGTGCTGCCTTACAGGCCCATTCACTCGTGAGCATCTTCCTCCTTAGCTGCACTCTGATAATGCTCTCAAAATAGAATTAATATCAGAGATAATAATTGTGATTTTGTGCTTTGATACTTTCCGTCCCATCTCACTTTCAATTTATGCCTGCCAGAGACAACCCTGTAGCATTGAATTTTAAGATGTTCAAGAGCTTGGCATTCAGTAAATTGATGTGATTTAAATGTTGTTTTTAAATGTATTTTTGAAAATGTATGCTCAACACAATAAAGTTATGGTGTTAATTGCAAAATTCAAATCATCATGCCTTGGTCTCTATGAAGAGTAGGACTTAAACTCTTCATTCTGTGCAGCCTGTAATAGGAGCTATTCTATTTTGAACTATCTTGATTGAATGCTTACACTGTAAAAAAAAAAAAAAGTTTGACAGTATCAACATTTGTATGAAAACACTTCTAATTTCTTTAACTTCTGGTGTTTTTTCATAGAACTTGAATGTTGGACAAAACCACTGTTTTCTTATATTAGAAGTCAATCATATTTTATTGAAGTCGACTGCCTCCAACTATGATAGATGAATTAATGTGACATAAGCACCTTATAAAGAAAAATAAAAAAGATGAAAACAATTCTATAGTTAATAGGAATAAAAATCAATATATAATAAAGGAAGAGGTATGCAGTATAAAAAGCACAACGTCAGCACAAATCAAGGCTCTGAGAACTCCTGGCTAGCTTTAGGATGTTGAATCAGCAATTCTGTGACAGATAAGTAGCTCAGTGTGGTCTTACAACTCTTATAAGGTTTAAAAAGGACTATGTAAATCTGTGGTATTTTATTAACGAGCTCTCCTACTACATGGTGAGTGGGCAGCAGGACCTTCTCAAATTAGCGAATTTGAGCTTAATTTTTTATTTAGAAGTGACATTAGGTTAGCAGTGAGGGAGGTTAGTGTGGGTTGTCATCTCAGGTGAGGCTTCCAACTAGCCTGAGCTGCTGAGACTTAGGCATGTGGCAGGAACATCTCCAGCTGCATTTTCCGTGGAGGCTGGGCAGACATGAGCTGGTGTGAGGTGAGGTCTGGCATGAGCTCAAAGCAGCTGAATCCCAAGGGATTCAGCTCCTCAGCCCTCAGCTCAGGGCAGCAGGACCGGGGTGAGGACTGAGGCAGGAAAGAGCAGAATTGCTGCAGCTTTGGCCAAACCTCCTGCTTGTATTTTGTTTTGTTCACTTGGTGATAACACTTGGGCTTTTCCAGGCACCGGGACTATGAGGGCTGTGTGGACAGATCCTTTCAGTGCAGACTGGAGCTGGCCTGATGTGTTTTGTGGGAAGGGAGGAAAGGAGCTTGAGATGAAGCTAAATGTGAGAGCTTCCCTGGAAAGTTTCCCCTTCCCACAGATAAATCCATGTTTTAAGTAAAAGACTAAAACCCAGTGAAATAAAGCACAAAGCCAGGAAGAAGCATTGTGAAGGCAGTGAATGGTTCTCCATCTCAATCTACTAAGATTTTGATGATTTCTCAGAGGGCAATTTCTCAACTCTGTCATGGAAGTCTCCATTTGACTAATATTGAATGTGGTTCTGTTATGATTAATAAAAATCTTAAAAGTAGCCCCTATTCGAAATTATAGGGAAAACCTAAATGGAGCTTTCTCTGTTAACTGCAGAAACAAAAGTCCTTTTTAACAAACCAACTTCCAAACTTGGAATGTGGAAAAACCCCTTTTTTTTAATATAATGTATTTGCTTTTACCATTGCACTTTCATTTTCTTATTACTTGCTTATTATCTCCTATTGCACAACCAAGCATTAAACATGCACTTTAAATTATCTGAATAATATTAGTTGCCACAGATGAAATTGCTTTAGATGAAATACAGTTAAGTTTACATTGAAGTCTGAAATGTGCTGATACAAAGAGTGGGTGTAAGAATTGATAAGCAAGTGAGACTTGAGAACTCACTCCATTTCGAGCTCTGTCTTAAATTAATTTCAGAAACACTGCATGCTTCATTCTTTCCATCTCCTCTTTGAGACACATGACTTCTACTTGCAGCTTGACTTATGGCAGGGACACAATACCTTACAGATTTCTAGATGCTGTCATTCTAATGTCCTCTTGAATTTGGATTGGCCACGTTGTTCCATGTTGGTTTGGAGGAATGGATATATCCATTTCAACCCACATTAAAAAAATGTTCTTTACAAAGAGATCTCCTCTTCCCCACACTGTTTCTGAAATGCAGAGGGAGGTATCTGAATTTTAAGAAGCTTTCAGCACTGTTTCCACAGGGCTTTTGGGATATGATTAGTTGTGCTTATCAGACCTGGGTGCAGCTGAGAGGAAACCACACGTATGAGCTGAGGGGGTCAGAGGGAAGCACGAAGGCAGAGTCCAGTTCCGCTCCCAGCCCTTGTCCAGTCCCTGAAGAACCAGGGAGGAAGCCACAGCTGTGGGTCAGGGTTTTAATGTGGATTATGGCACAGCAAACCAGCATTCATATAAGTGAGAGGTACGTAAACTGTAGAGTATGAAAGTAATATATATATAATAATATAGAGTAAGAGTCTGTGACCCTTCCACAGCACAGCTTCACGTGTTCTCTGTGCAGTCCATCACCAAACACTCAGGCAGAATTCTATATGGCACTCTCACAGTGTCCTTTTCCATCATTTTCTCAGCTCACATTTTCTATATTGAGCCCTTGTAATGGACAGCAGTGAGTTTAAACAGAAAATACAATTCACAGGTGATTTCTCTCTTGTGCCTGGAGTTAGGTGATTTGCATTGCTCTTACCTTTTAGAGTACTTGCATCATTTGCTTTACAGCAGAAACAAGTTCCATTTTTGCATTTACTGATTAATGTCCATAAAGGAAAAGGAATGTACACCAAGTGTTTGTGTGAAGGTGTGGATATTTTTAATATCAGTATTTAGCAATAAATTAACAGTGAAGCATTTCAGTAGTTGAGAAGCTTTAGCAGTTTCAGGAGCAAACATATCCCTAAAACTGAAGGAGTTTTCTCAACTTGAGAAAGATGGTGAAGGAAATCATGTTTAGAAGTCCATTAAAAATCCCTTCTTTATAAAATAATTACTGCACTTAAGTTACATTGTGTAGTAATTTTACAGGCATAATATAAAATCTTCTTCCTCAACCAATGGTTTTCCTTTAATTAAAATACATAGAAGCTTTTTATTCCAATGGTAACAGCTTTGCAACTGTTAACATTTTTTTTATCAAAAGCATTTAAATAGAAATTTCAGCAACCCTTTAAATTAGCAAGAATAATAATTATTTTTACTGGATTATTGGAATATAAAAGAAGATTGATATTGCACTAATTGAAAAATAATACACAAGCAGTAGAACTTGTTGTAACATCAAGAGATAAAAGCGTGCTCTCTCTTGGAATTCAGAATATCATTAAGAAATGCTGAGAATGGAATTTCCAAAGTGCATTTGAAGTAATGCAATATTTATGATGATAAAGAATGTACCACATACTCCCTTGAGGCTCGTTGGCTGCATAATTAACATAGGTATAAATTAGATTTCAGTAAAATTGGATGACAATTTCATTTTTTTAGTGAAAAGACAAAGATTCTACCAAAAGACAAGTATCAGAAAACTGAGAATCCATAACTGCCTCTTTTCTAGTTAAGCACAAATGACACTATGATGTGTCAAAGAGGCAAAAATGGCATTGCTGCTCTTGTGTGGCTGATGGCTAAAAGCAGGAGATTGCTGACTGTGTGACAAAAAGCAATTGCTGCAGTCATTGATGAAACGGTTTGAATATTGCCCTGATTGATTGTTTGCCCCTCTGAACGTGCGGCATTCCATTAAAAAGCTTAATTATCAAAGTCAGAAGTCACTAACTTATATGGAATCTAACTGAAAATGTGGACTTGCCAGCTAAAGTTAATTGTGCGGTAAGATTTGTGTATGGCCCTACATGTGGGCTTAAAAATTCCTTTTAGGAGTGAAATTAGAGGAACCAAGCCATCAATATGTCAAGTCATTATATATTGCCTTCTCATCTTCATGACCTGCTATCATGACACCACCACCCCATTAAAACATATTCATGTGCTGGTGCTGGCCAGAAGTGACACTGATAGAGCAGGCATCAGTTTTTTAGAGGCAAAACCAGGATGCTTTTGAAATTAAATACAATTATCCACCATTGGCTACTTGAGCCTTTTGGCTTCTCTTCCAACATTGCTGACAGCCATTGTCATTTCCCAAAAGGAGAAAATCAATAGGAGTTTTGGCACTGCCTTAAAAATAGTCAGGAGCTACCTTTCAATACCTTATGCCTAAGTGGATGTAGGGAATGAAACCTTGAAAAGAAATGTTTAGCCTAAAAATTTAAGAACTGTGTTCAGTTATAAGGTCCAAGTCTAGGAAACAGTTTCTCCTTGAGAAGATTTTTTGGGAGGTGTGTCTAGGGATTAGTCCATATGAAAGAATCTCCTTGCAACATAACAAGTATTAAATGAGGTGGTACTTGGTTAGTCATTGAGTAAAAATTCAAATTTTCCATAGTGTTTAAATCAACCATGGTTGTCTAGGAAGTTTTAAGTTGTTTTTGCCTGGTGGATCCTGAGATAGATGTTTTCATAAACTTTAATGCTGCCTGATGAATGCTGTGTGTGAAATGAATAAAAATGCCAGATTATATTTTCATTTCTAACTATAATAAGCAATTATTGACTCCCCTGTCCTTGGCAGAGTGTAAAGATTTATTAGCATCAGAAATTAATATTGATCAAAACTGGAATGGTGGGTCAATGAATATTAAATGAAAGCATTTTCATCTTCCCAAGGTTAAACCAAGATTTCACTCTGTGAATTCTGTCATCAGGATTTTGCTTCTGGTTTCAGCTATGCTGAAAATGTAAGTGCAGATGCAGGACTCTTTCATTTGCAACGTTATATTTCAAGCAGTTTTAAGACAGATGGAAATGATTATCATAATCATGCAAGCTGGTAAAAAAAGAAGAAGAAGGGAGGAGCAGGGGGGAGCTGAATCCTTACTGTGCATAAAAAGTTTACCTACACTGCTGTATCATTTCCTAGTCCTGACTGATGGGATAGCAGATGTCCTGGTGGTGGATTATGTAATCACCATCCCTAAATACAGGTTGGGTTTGTGCACCCTGGCCCTACAGACCCTACTGAGTCTGCATCACCCAGTCATGGAAGCCTTTTGCTGAGCTGGGAGGTTGTTAAGTTGACATCATCTCCATGGGTCATGGTTTCTCCTCTTTGTTCTTCAGGCTGCCTCTACTGATCTTCTTTGATTCTCTGTCTCTAGACTATTTTCCTACAAATTATAACCAAGACAGCTATCACTGATTATGGTCCCTGACTTAAATCCTTTACTTTGGCGTAGATGAACAAAACATCCTTATGAAATCCAATTTTTAAAAATCTATTTAAAGGTATTCTGAAAGAAATGGTTTAGAATATTTACCGATACAAAACACTTTCTGTTATATCTTG
Organism: Cisticola juncidis; assembly: GCA_013400215.1. Classification (NCBI taxonomy): domain Eukaryota; kingdom Metazoa; phylum Chordata; class Aves; order Passeriformes; family Cisticolidae; genus Cisticola; species Cisticola juncidis. Next base: position 413,306 of record VXBR01006767.1, read on the forward strand.
ACATTCTGAAATATTTTAGTTGGGGTACTTCAACAAATACTTTCAAGACTTGCCTCTTGCAACCTTGTGCTAGGAATTAGGAAGGTCACTGACTCCACACAGCTTTTCTGCAGTCCCTCTTTTTGCATGCCCTGAAGTTAGGGGAAGGAGGAGTCAGCTTTCACTGCCTGGCACTCCTCTCTTATTTATCCTTGTGCTCTGGAAACTGCTGAAGAAAACTGAGGACAATAAACAATGCATTTATTCTGCTCCATTGCAGGTCAAGGTTGTCCGAACTCGAATTTCTGTATTCCTACAAAATGAAATGGATTTTTTTGTTTGTTTGTTTTTAATAGCCAATGGTTGTACCTTGTCCTGCATGCCAGCCAGAAAATAGGAAAGGTTTATATAGCTGAGCCACTCTCAAGTACATGGATTTGTTTTTGCAGCAATGTAATGACGTGCTGGCACATGTATCAGGATATGTAGAAGCACAATTTTGCCCCAGTAACATGCTGAATTAAGAGCTGTATTTTGCCTAAAGTCAATAATTTGATGAAAATTCTCTATTTTAATGTCATGTCTAAAAGTTAAAGTAGCAAAACTCGGTGCAAACATGAGTTTGAGATGACAAATTTGCCTTTGATTTTCAAACTTTTTGTGTCAAGAAAGTCCCTGATTTGTATTCATTTCTTGTTCCCTTTCTTCTTCCTGCATTTGTGTAAAAGCTCAAAAAGTCCCTTATTCTTGCAGACTTTTTTATCTTAATTTCTCTTTGATCTTTTTTAGTTCATTTTTTCCCATTTTAACCTTTCTGTAGCTGTACATGTTGTTTAAAGCTGTTATTCTCTCCAAAAATCCCTTCTCTTTCCTCAAGATAATTTCTGTCCTTGAATAAAACTTTCAAAGTAGCTCAAGTACCATATTCAGAAGATATAATTACTTAGAAGCTTTTTCACTTGGACAACCATTGAACTAAATATTAAGCTAATCCCATCAAGTGATTTATATTCCAAACTTACTTTTGTGTTCTTAAAAATTTTGTCTTCTTTTAATATTTCCAGTTGTATCTAGTTCTTTCCTCTCTCCCTTACCAATTTTTGCTGCATGGTCTTCTGCTATTTCCATGTCTGTTTTCATTTTTATCTCTCATTAATTCCCAGGGTTTTTTAATCTGTATCCTCTGCTTTATGGCTTTTTTTTTCCTTTTTACCCACTGGCATATTCAGCCTTCCCTAACTTTCATCTGGTCTTTTCTTTTAAGTCTGTGCAAGAGCAATGTTGGTACCTTAACAAAATAAGGGGAGAAAACAACAACTGCAGCAGCCAAATCCAGGGTTTTATTCAGCTTCCCCACATGCTGTTCACCAGACACCCTCTTCATATCTGTCTTCCAGCTCATTTTCTTGATGTGCATGCTACATAAATGTCTCTTAAGGGAGAATTTGTGAACCTCAGCAAGGTAAGTTGACAGCCTCAGAAGAGAAAAATTTAATACCTTCATTAAGCATGGCTACAAGGCAAAGATAGTCTTTTATTTCTAGAGAATTCCCCATGTGCCTTCTTTCCGAAGTTATTCTTTTTACAAAACAGCATGAAATTATGAGTCTTTTTTGCATTTATGGTAGCCTTCTCTGCTATAAATTACAGCCTGAGATTTTTAACCTTTTTGTTCCTTCTACAGATTCTGTTTTAGTAGCTTTTACAGTTGGAAAAGTTACAAAGGATTATGCAATGAATTCTGAGGCTCCCTAAAATTACATTAATCTACAAAACCCATGATATGGATATTTTCTGTGGAAAGAAAATTTTGTATCTATCTAAACCAACACATCACAAGGAAGTAATATAAATAAAAGTTCATGTAAGAAGTTATTTACTCTAAATTAGCAAGTGTTTTTAACTTCCAAAATAAAAGAGGATGAAGCCTGTGCATATTTTTTTCCTGATTAGGACTATACAGTATATTATATTCATGTGTTAGTATGAGATTGATTTCAGTTTAAAAAGAGGTCACATCTTTTAACATTATACAGATTTATTGGTTCCAAGTTCCATTTTCAATAGGAACACATATATCTTAAATTAGGCCAAGACAGTTGATAGTTTTGTTAGAAAAGTGATAAAATTGACCTGATTAAGTCATGAATTGTGAAATATTTGTGGGTGTAAGGTCTGCATCTGAGCAGAATCCTGGGGAGGCTTTGAAGATAAAGGTTTATGTGTATCTTAGCAAAGATGTGCTCCAATGGAGAAACCTCTCCAGGTGAAGGTTGGGTAGCCAGCTGTGAGTCTCTGATCATTTGTTATAGCAGCTGGTTAGTTGGATAAAACAGAAATGAAACTTCTTTGGAATTAGCTGTAAATGCAAGTATATTTAAGTTTGTTTCCTTACATAGAGCTGTAGAATAATCTGAGTTGGGAGGGGCATTTTAAAGGTCATCTAGATAAAAGCCCTCTGTACACATTTGCCTTTCTGTAGGCCTCCTCACACTTGATATTTTAAGTGTAATGAATAAATTGCTTAATTTCTTCTGCTGTAACATCTTGGATGTCAAGGCTAGCAAGCTAGAGATATATGAGGACAATGTTAAAATTAGGGATGTCAACAGTTCTTGTGTTCTGGTGGTAACAGCAAAAGGCAAAAGTCAGTTTTGGAAGCAGGAATCCTTCTCATTGGTTTTGAGACAGTTTGAAGCTGGTAAGGCAAAGCACTGGTGTGGAAGAAGACTTCCTCTAGCTCCTTGACTTGCTGCTCTTCAGCACAAAGCTGCAAAAGTAGGGACAGCCTATGGATCCTCTTTCCAAGGATGTGGTTGCTACACTGGTCTGCATTAGTCCTGACTTAGTTATGGAGGAGTTTGTTGTTTATCACTTCAGATTTAATCAATTATTGAATTGATAATATGCATTTCTGGTAAGCCTCTAAATATACATTTATTTATATGCATAAATTTAAAATTTGGCATGTAATACCTGGTCTAGTTCCAACTGCTAGAAATCCTTTGTTTGTCACTATTTTAATTTCCCCTCATACTTAAAGATATTTATATTTTTCATAAAAAGGAAATGACAGAAAAGAGCTTTTTTTAAAAGTGATTTTTTTCTAGATTTTTTGAAATATCATTTCACTTTATATATATATGTGACATTTTTCTATTCCTTTATATATAGCCATAAGATAAGGGTATACTAGTATCACAGCTATTGCTATCATGTCATAATTTCCCAAATTGTTCTCTTTTTTCTTTACATTTTAGTACATTTCTAAAATAACTGTAGGCAGCTGCTACTGAGTAACATATTCCCCCCTTTTTCTCCCAAATGTCTCTTGGTCTGAAAACAAATTGGCAGAACTTAATATGTATATATATTTAAAATGTAAACACACCCAGCATGATCAAAAATAAATGTAAGGTGATACATTTTTAACTGTAAAAAGAGGCTAAAATGCAATACAAAATTCTCAAAACCTTCGTTTCCTAAAGCAAAACCGTAAAATTAAGATATATTTACCCATGGGAATTTTCTTCAACAGTGAGCTTTTTTCCTCAAAGTCTTGCTTTAAACAAAATGCCTACCTTCCTCTCCTTCCTCTCCTTCCTCTCCTTCCTCTCC
>VXBR01006767.1:426061-541012 GCA_013400215.1 Cisticola juncidis
GGGGGTGCGGTAAGAAAGGTGTCAGACCTTACTCAGAGGATAATTATCTTCCTTGCACAGTGAGTTATAGAAGAAACATTGAACTCATCAATATGAGAATATTCCCCCCAAGTTATAATGTGGAAAAAGTAGAGGGTTGAAACTAAGAACAAAGGCTTGTCAGACTAAAATGGATACAGCTGTGTGTACAATTTTAATGCTGTTCATAAGGAATTAGGCTAAGACTTCTACAAAACGAATCGTGTGATCACCAAAGGGGACATTTGTGGAATTTAGAAATGCAGCAACAGCATTGGTGGGGGTAGGGGGGTTTTTCAGCAAATTTGAACACCTTGTAAGGACAAGGTTTGAGTATGTTGTACTAGTGCTACTTGCATTTTGAGCACTGACACTCAGTTGGCTGAGGTTTTCTGTGAGCCTCATGTCTGAGGCTGCAGCAGCTGCTGGGATGTTGGAAGGTGCACAGACAACACTGCAAGCAGCCCTGCCCTAAAACCTCAGAGAAGAGTGGTAGCTATTATTTTATGCAGTCAAAGCTTTTTAAAGAAAAACTTCTTCATCTCCAGCTGGGGATTTTTTGTGTTTTGATAATATTAAGTGATTTCCTGAGCTACTTCTTATGGTAAAAATACTTAGTAATTCAAGACATACAAAGCAAAGGAGGGATTCTGCTTGGGAAAATAACTTGCAAATTCCTGTTAATTTTGCACACAATTAACGTGGTGTTGGCCTTTCTCAGTGCTAGTCAATATGATTGATGGATTTCTTTCAGGGCAGTCGATTTAGTTTATTGAAGACTTTTAAACAGTGACTGATGGCTCTGTAACTCAGAGAAAGAATAGTTTAAAGGACTCACAGAAGTAGCACTGAATATAAAATAGCATTCTTTTGAGGTTGAAGTTGTGCTAGAAAGTTTCATGAGAGCAGTAAGTCGTTGCACCTTTATGAGCAAGAATCTATAGCCAGAAAGTTTTCAGTCTTACTTAAAAATACATTACATTAGGTGGGGTTTTTTGGTTTTTTGTTTGATACCTGTTGGGATGAAAATAACTTTGGTTTTTTGTAATCCTAATCAGTTAACCTGTTGTAACACTGTTCTAAATAAAGTTAAAATGTTACTACTGGAAATAGAGTGGTACATTTACCACTCAGAAAACAAAATTCTTGACAATTTCTTTAAAAGCATTTACTTTTTATCAGTTAGAAGGTATTATTTAGAATGAAAGTAGTAGGAACACCTGAACTTCTGTGGCTGTGGGATGTTGATTTTCACCTCCTGCCCAGGTGCCTTGGTGATGTGAATTCCACTGGCAGTCACAGAGTAGTCCCGGCACCTTTGGAGATTATACCTGGTCCAAGCTCCTGCTGAGAGCAGGGTCAGCCAGAACATGTTTTTCTGGGCCATATCCCCTCAGGTTCTGATTATGTCTGGGGATAAAGAGGACTTCTATGGGATTTCATAATTATTTACTTAAAATTAACTCCATTCTTGCTACTTGCTTGGTTGTTGTAAATACTGTTGTGAATTTAGCTCTCCCCAGGTATTGTAGACTGAAGTCAGGTGAAAAACTTGACCAGTTCTGTCTGAGAGCTACACACAGTTTCAACAGATATGTGTCCCTTTGTACATTTTCAGAATTTTACCTGACATTTTTGTGGGCATGTGATGTCACAAGGAGCTGGGATCTCCTCAAAGGCAGAATGAACCACTACTGGAAATAATCCAACTCATCTTTCCACTTTGGTCAGCAAACTTGGTTCTTTCACAGCTCCACAGTTAGTTCTATTGTGTGGGCATATCTTCCACCATATACAAAATCTTGTCTGACTAAAAAGAAGCCCCGAGTCTGGGCATCTGTACTGGGCACAAAATGTCCATAGTTCCACTGAAAATTTAAAAGTGTAAGAGACTTTGAAGAAAAAATATTATTACTTTCTGCCAGAATTTAGGAGAATGAAAGTGTGGAGGTGCATGTCCATTTCTGTGAGAATGTAATGAACATCACATAGCAGACAGATATGGTTGTGCTCTTTAGGAAAGTTCCTTACCTTAACTAATTAAAATTCTCCAACCATTTTCCTTTCTAAAAGCGGTGTTAAGGTGCTGGGGTTTATATCAAAAGACACCTAGCATCCATGCAACAAATAAAATGTTTTTCTTGCTTTTATTTCCTTCATAAGAAAAGAAGAGGTTTCTGCTTTGTTCAAAATTTGCCACCTAATTCCCTGTGGATTTTCATGGCTTTTGTTTTATGACTCTTGGGATTGGGACTTGGAGTGATGGACTTGGTGGGTATTCTGGAGCAGGAATTTCAGTCACTGACCAAAAGACAGGCAAAAAACTTATAGGAATTTTCATATGCACAGAGGATTTCCAAATAGCAAATGTCATCTTTTGTCTTATTTGCACCTAATTGAATACAAGTCAAATATGTTGGCATTTGTACCTGCTAACAAAAAGTTCAAGCACTGGAAGATGAAGCTATTGGATAGCTAGGAAGTAGAAAAATGTTGTTAGTTCCTTTTCTCCAAATTTGACAGAATACATGGCTCATTTGTCAGAGTTGCTGCTTGTCCTTCTTTGTGTGATGTTGCATTGCTAAAACAGTTGATCAGTGACCTGCACTAATCAATGGGCTGCCTTTCCAATATTTGTCAGGGGGGTATGGATGGGTTGCGTGCCATTAGTGGGTTTCTCTGTGCTGCTAATGAATATTCTCGACCACAAGACACAGAGGATCAGAGAACAGGAGGCAGCCCAGGGCTGCTTTTCTGTCTCACACTTTCTTTGTGTCTGCCTCATGACTCCTTTAGGTTTTTAAGCTAGAAGGAGTGGCAGTGCAGGCTGATAATTTGTGACCTCCTCTGGCATCAGTAGGTTGTGTGGTTAACTATATGTGCATAAAGAAGAATGGAAGAGGAAAAAAAATACACATTGGAGAAAAAGGCTCTGTTTTTGGAGATATTCCTTCTTTTACCTCTTTCAAATGTACCTGTGTAGAAAAGCGCTTTATTATACAGGAGGAACCTTCCTGCCATTTGTTGCCTTGTGTTGTTTATGTGTTCCTGGTATAGTTCACTGGGATCTTGATGTCTCTGAGTTTCCATGATAATTTAACTGTGGAAGGGCTGTTCTTCAGATCATCAATCTACTAGTTTCAAAGCAGCAGAATGTGTAAGGGCTTCACTTTAAGAAATAATGTACATTTATAAATCAGAATTGGGTGAGAGTTTTGGCTCCAGGGACGAGGCTTGTTGGGGATTCTTTAGTTTTTTATTAGACTAGGTGACACAGTTGGAAACTACAGATTCCTTGGCTCTCAGGCACCAAGGTCAGAAACAGCAAACTTTAAGCTAATCACAGAAGAGGAGAGTTGTTTCAAGCTTAACTTAATTATATTAGGGAATTAAAGAGAAAACTCTTGTTAGTACTTTTTAGAACAGAGGTGAATGTGAGCGAGTGGAGACTTGATAAGGTCATGGAAAATCTTTAATGCTTTGTAAATGATAAGTACTGAGAAGAGTGAAATGCTTTTAATAGCAAATCTCTTGCTGTCAGGAAGAATAGTTCTGAGACCAGAAGAGGCTGACTTCCTCAGTCTCTAAAGATGCATACACTCCGCTTCATCCCTGCAGCTTATCTCCCTGCCCAATTTCTACTACATTTTTATTAAAGTCAGTGTTATTTCCACTATCTTCATATATTTCTTAGTAAACTCCTGAGCCATGCTGAAAATTTGTTATGCTTTCACTGGCACTTAAAAGCAACAGGATTGGCAACAGATTGATGTTGTTTGATCAAAGAGAAACTATCTAAACTAAAAGGTTGGTGTTAGAAAAAATTAGTTTTCCAAGAAGCTAGAGGCTTCTTGAGAGTGTTCTGGTTTTTTTGTACAGTTCTATAAATACACATATTTCTACAAAGAAATGAAAAAACTATTTTATCACTTACCATCTAAATTATACAGAGATATGCTTATTAATAAAATAATTAAAAAAAGAAAAAAGATAAAAAGTATCGCCTCTTCTAAATGACTAAATGTAAAAACAATACAGACAGGTCTCTGCTTTGTCTTTTAGAAGAATTAAGGAAGGGAATATGAAGCAGTCATAACTTTTTATTTTCTACATTTTGTCATGTGAAGTCATTATTTAAAGTAGCTGTTTAAATACTGTTTCATTCATGTTATATTTAGAATGAGCTTCATGTAGATGGAATGAACTAGGAAATTTATATTTTTATTGTTTGGGGATGAAGAGAAGGAACTGCAATAAAACAGTATAGTCCTCAAAAAATTAAAAGAAATGCTGGAAATTAAAAAACAGTTGTTGGTAACTCTACTCACTCTTTTAAACTAATTTCACCTAAAAAGTGACAGGTGATGAATAAGAACCTGACAAAGTGTAAATGTGTGTACTATAGGCCTGCCTGGAACTTCTGACATAACTAAAGAGACTCCAAGGCAGAATTTCTAAATTGCTAAAAACTTTATCTTCTTAATAATACAGAACCATTTTACTAGATCTTCAAAGCTTTGTGAGTAAAGTGGATTTTTTAGGATGATTTTGCTGAAGTTAATGTATCACAGAATGTCTGGGTTGGAAGGGATCTTCAAAAGTCATAAAGTCCAGCCCCTCCCTTCAGTGAGCCAGCCAGTCCTTGAGTAAACCAGGTTGCTCAAAGTCCCATCCAAACTGACCTTGAATATTCCCAGGGATGGGATAATTATCTATTCCAGTATTTCACCACTCTCTTTGTGAAAAATTAATTGCTCATGTCTAGTCTGAACTTTTTAGGCTAAAAGCATTGCCATCTGGCTCATTCTGTCACTACATGCCTTACTGAAAAGCTTGTACCTGTTTTTTGGGCAGTAGAAAGACTTGGGCTTGTTTGCAAATGAAAAGCTCAACATGACTTGACAATGTGAATTTGCCAAAGGGCAACCATAACCTCCAAATCTTGGGCTCATCCAAAGCCCCGTGGGCAGCAGGGCAGGGAGGGGATTCTGCCCCTCAGCCCCCTCTGCTGAGACCCCACCTGCAGGGCTGCATCCAGCTCTGGGGATGCACAGCAAGGACAGGGACCTGCTGGAGCCAGGCCAGAGGAGGCACCAAGGGGATCAGAGGGATGGAGCAGCTCTGCTGGGAGGAAAGGCTGGGAGAGCTGGGATTGTTCAGCCTGGAGAAAAGAAGGCTCTGAGGAGACTTTATTGCAGCCTTCCAGAAAAGGGCCCTTACAAGGAGGTTGGAGGAGGACTTTTCACAGGGGCATGCAGAGACAGGACAAGGAAATGGCTGTAAGATGGAGGGGCACTGTAAGGTCTCCTTTAACCTTCTGTCCTCCAGGGTGAAGAGCCCAAATGGTCTCAGCCTTTCATCACAGGAGGGGTGCTTCATCCATCTGTTCATTTTTGTGGCTCCCTATGGACCTGTTCCAACAGGTCTGTGTCTGTCTTGTTCTGAGAACTGGAGCTGGACGCCAGGTGATCTCGAGCAAGACTCCAGGTGGAATCTCACCCGGGCAGGGCAAAGCCACAAGGACCTCTAAAATTGTCCAGTAGGCTGACAAAACATCTACCTATTTTGTAAAAATAAAAATTCATAAGACCTCCGTAATGGAGGTCTTCTGTTTGTAAGCTTACTGCATGGAGAAACAAGAAATTGGACAAGAAATTGTCATTTTCCATAGTTTTTTTCTTATATTCCTTGGCCATCATTTTATAAGCTACTATCTAAAATTATCAAGTTTCCTTGTGCATACTGTAAGTTAATGAATAGATTGTCAAATGCATTTAGTTAGTGTGCCACTAACCCAAAGAAAATATTTCTGCTTCTAAGCAGATACCAGTTAAAGAAATTATTAGAAATGTGTGTGTATAAATACAATATGTATATATATGTATATATATTCCCTTAATTTACTTATAAAGGGAGAAAAAGGCTTGTTTCTAGTTCTGACTTGCAGGTTCTAGACTGTACAGTTGTCAGCCTAGATAATATTTGCTGGAGTCCAAAAGTGACAGAAACTACTTTTAGAACAGAATTATTTGAGTATTTCATACCTTGCCTAATCAAGGGCTTTAAAATCTTTTCTTTCTCAGTTTATTTTTCAAACCTTATTTTCAAGGAGACAAAAAAAAAATGGAACCTCTGTAAGAACCAGAAGTACTTCTATATTATTAGAATTGCTTCATTTTTGCAGCAATATTAAGTTACATAAATATTTATCTCACATCAGCAGAGTTTATGAGAGAGACTGAGGGCAGTGTGAAATGCAGTCCTACTTCATCACCAGGCAATTTAATGTGTGATTTCTTTGATTGTCTCCATTAAAAATTGGTAGCAGTATATTAGCTTACACTTGTGAAAAAAAGAAATGAACAGTGTGGCTGCAAGTTCATCTTGCAGGTCAGGTAGTTAATTGTGCCAAGATTTGCTCTGAAATCACACAAGCCTCAACTTGGACCTTTTGCCTCCCTAGAGAATTCCTCAGGTCTTACTGTGCATCACACTTCCTGTGGATGCTGGGCTAATGCTGGCTAATCCTGTTAGCTTGTACAATGAATAAATACAGTGAGATCTGGAAATTTGGATCTCTATTCAGAAATTGGGATCTGCTCTCAGGAGTTCCAAGCACCAGCAAATTCAAATCTTAGTGGCTCCCTGAAAAGGAGAGTAAAACATGGTTAAAATTAATGTCACGTGCTTTGATAATTCATACTCCAAAGGGCAGAGGAATAACTAGCTAGGATTAGAGTTTTTTAATGCACTTGTAATACATTTTAACTCTAGAGTGAAACTCTGCTTAAATGAGTTCTGTGCCTGCTTTTCAGCTGCTCATGTTCCTGTATGCATAAGAGTCTATTTCTTTAATGCAATTTTCTTTCTGGATTTGATGTTTTCATACATAAGAACAGTCTAATTGCTAAGAGTTGGTTTGAATTTTTTATTTGTTTGAGAAGGTGGAAAAAGATTCCTTAATTTTATGAATGCTGAATCATAAACTTTCAGAAAATGCCCAGACAGTGCAAAAGCAATCCAAAAGTTAATATCTCAAAAAGTTTTCAAATGGTATTTTCATATATAAATATTCAGTTCCAAACATATTAAATTCCTTATTACTTGTACTCCAGTATATTGCACTGCAAGCATATATGTTATTAATGACTTTAAGTGCTTTTTTTCCCCTGAAGAACTTCGAGATTAATTTTTTTATATACTATATATGTATATACATATTTACTGTGATGATTGCACAGAACAAGGATTTACAGCTTTGTAAAAACTTGTAAGTGAAGTCAGGGTTTCCTCTGCTGCAACCAAGCCAATTGATAAAGCCAATTGTGAACCATTGAGTCCTCAAAACAATGGCAAAGAGATTTTTTAGCAACAAAACAACTCTGTTTTAGGTGAAGCACATATAGGGAAAAGTACATTCTTAGGTCCATGCAGCTGTAGCAAAGAGTTTTCCTCTTTCCCTTCAAAGAAAAAGAGATTTTTCAAATTTTCTGTTAGCATTCATTCTGGAAAATGAGATCTTTCCTTCTGGATAGGGTCACTATCACTCCAGGGTAAAAATGCTGATCATACACAAAAATCCACCAGGATCAGAAGATCTGCTATAATGACTATAAATAATATAGTAAAATATATTAGTGTAACTTCCAGGAGTATAGGAGGCTTTCTTCATTTAAACATGCTGTGAGAGAAAAAAAAATCACTGATTTTAAACAAAATTAACCCCATTTAAACTTAATCAACTTTGTTCTTTAATCTGGAAGGAGGAAGGACTAGGTCACATTGTTAAAACAATGGTCTTTATATAATGTGAAGGCTTAAACACAATAAATATAGATGCAGAAATGTGTGTCCCATAAGCATTACACAGGTTTCATTTTACCATGTCTGTAAAAGTGAAAACTATTTCCTCTCTCTTTGTAATGCTTTTTAACCCCTGCATACAACAAGGACAGAAAGAGGGTTGGGTTTCCAAGGATGTTCTTTAGAAAGTCATTTATTCCTGCTATCATGTCTCACCAGTTATTAGCACAATACCACAAATATCTCCAAGACTTTGTAAGCCCTTTGGTGCAGGATACATAGCAAACCTTTAATAACCATCTCTGTACAAATCCTTCATGTTATGAAAGCACACAGAATTAGAAGGGATGGAAAAGGAAGCAGCTTCAGAAGAAGCTAAAATATTCCATTTGTAAATCACTGGTGTTTACTAAAAATGGTATTTGTTGAAGGTCTTTCAGGGTAACCTTTTCATGGCAAAGTTTGTTTAATCCAAAGCTAGCTTGGTTCTCAGTGAGAACTTTTGTTATTCTTTTATGTCTTCAAGAACAAATGTGAAACTTTACAGATTCATTTTTTTCTCTTGCAGATCAGTTTGTATGAGACTACACAGCCCTAATAGGGATTCCCATTTTGTGTAAGAGGAAGCTAATGATGGTCAGTATTTACCTGAGGTGACTCTCAGAAAAGATCCCATACACAGCTTTACTTAGACTTGATATTCACTGACAAACCAATCTCCAGAGCCTCTCCAGCCACTCACCCACTCTTCACAGCTTCCATAAAGGAAAGTGAACTCAGTCAAAAGTTCATTGTCTTTGTACAGTTTCTGGCCTTTGACAATTCTTTTCTCAATTTTTTTGTTCCACCTGTCTCGTTAGTCTGGAGACTGTTTGCAGGTACCTTGAGGTATTAATATTTCTGAGATTGTCTGAGGTAAGTGGTGCTTATGTGCTCCTCAGGAAAGATTGATGCATCTTTCATGACAGAACAGAACAGTGTCCTTGCCCCAGTAATGCTTGTTCTTTTTTTACTCGATGTTTTCAGTAGGGTTGATTGCTGAAAAGATAGGAAGATGAATTATTCATTAGAAACTGATCTGCTCATTCAGATTTCAAGGTTTTACAGACTATCCTGCTACAGCATATCCTGGGAATACAAACTTCCCTCTTTTGATTCACTCATTTATTGTTGATTCAATGAATTCCAGTTGCCTGTCTGCAAGCTGCATCCCTTTCTGACCCGTGTGCTTCTAAGCATTGGGTAAGAATAGCTGTAAATCTGAGCCATGAATAAGATGTTCTTGATAGCTGCAGTGGTGAGTGATACCATGGTGGGGATTTTTGTTTTCTAAAATGTGTATCCTGTGTATAATCAAGGAACACGAGAGGAATTCTGGTCTTCAACTGACAAAATTATTTTAAAGTGTTTTTAAAGTTGCGTGGAATAAACTGCTGTCTAGAGTGAAAATAAATATATGCTTAGAGAGTTAGCTTTACAGGGTTACTTTCCTAGATTGGGACCTTTATTTAGTCTACATTTTTAAATTCTCGCTTATTTCTCTTGTGAATACTTTGCTGTCTTAGTTGTTATGAATAGAGCTCTTTGTTTTCTGTATCTGGAATTTAGTCTAAATAATGACCTCCAATGAAGTACTTCTGTAAGGTCACAAATGGCTCTCGGAGCCAAGCTAAAGTAAACACCCTAAATAATGATATTTTATTTTTTATGAACCTAATATATCACTGACAAATACTGAAGGCTCTCCAGTAAGGGAATGGTAACTCACCATTTTAGTTTCATTGACCTGCAGGCTGCTTTTTCTTCTGAAGGGTTTGTTTAACTGCAAAGGATGGAAGCCTTGAGTTAAATTATATCTAATTTAAAGCCAGCAGGATTGGGTCAAGAGAAGGTGGTTAAAATAGGCTGTACCAATGAGCTCTTGTTCCTGATCCAGAGGGTGATAGTCCTAATGTAGTCACACATGTGGATGCCTGAACCAGACAACCTGCTTTTTCCTTTAAGGAAAAGAGATAATCTGAAATCCTGAAGGGTGTGTTATCTGATCCTACCATTAGGGAAGTCTGCAGCTGTTCGTATTTCTTCTCTGCAGCACGTGTCTCTGTGGCAAATGGAAAATATTTTCATCCTCTAGGATTACAGAGCTGCTGAAAAGCCATAAACAAAACATAACTAGAATTGTGCATGTAAGTGACAGTCAATGTGACCTCTCAGAAGGTAAGGCTAGAGAGGAAAAAAGTACAGGCGACAATTCACACTTTGAATTGCAACAATAAACTTCAGAGAGCGTTTCAGGGAAATACAAAAACTTAAAGCTGAGGAAAGCATTTTTTAATAAAGAGATGTGTGTACGTACTTACCTATCTTTTTAAAAGTAAAGCCCCAGTGAGTAAAGTGGGGCTCCATTTGAAGTCATCCATTTCAGAGAAGTCACGCTGACATTAATGTACTTTAACAGTTTCTGTTCCCAGGGTATCTGACAGACTTTCTGGCCTTATCGATAATGAGGGAGAATGTGTCAATACTCCCACTTTAAGACCTGATTCAGAAGCAAAGTGATTTTTTTCAAGGTCAGACAGGAAGTCAGTGCCTTAATTCTGAATTTCATCAGTCTAAAGCCCTAATCCTGGCAGTTTTACTCTCTTCTTTTGTGGACAAGGTGGCCTGAGAGTTTTTCCTCAGTGGTTGCTCATCCTTTCTACATTCAAGTTTTCTTCAGCTGCAGTGTGTTTTAACAGAGAAAACCAGAGGTATTTATTAAAAGGGGAGAGAGGGGGGATTTTAGAAACTTGCTTTAGTCTTGGCATCTGCAGCTACTCAGCTCCAGTGGAGGGCTGCCTGCCAGCTCCTCCCAAGGCAGAAGGAGGTGTACCAAATTTCCCAGTTGTGTTACCATACATGAAAGTACATGTGGTGTTTCTTACAAGTACAAATGATCCAAACCTCCAAAGGGCATGAAAAATCATGTCTTTTACAACAGTGATAAGGCTGCTCACTATAAGTAATCTCTATATAGATAGATCTTTACACAAGTTGTTACTCATTGGCTAAATATGGTCTGCTAATTCACCTCTGTTGCTTTTTCAAGTATTCAGACCAGTGCCGAGAAATAATTCCAGACATCTAGGCACTAAAACAAGAACCATATTTCAGGATTTAAAAAGTTAATTCTGAAGATATAAACTATGTACTATTTATTTTAAAAATAAAAAGAAGTGACATTGTTACTACTTCAAAAATAATCTGATGACTGTAATTTGGCAACCAGCTGGGACTGAGCATACACCTCCTTGTTGAGAGCACACCATAAATGTAACAAAAGTGGGAAAAGGATTTAAAATGGTCTTCTCCTGTTTGAGTGACAGGAAGGACACAGCCAAGAGAACATTTCATATCCTGGACATCAAACACATTTCTAGCATCAAATCCACCTATTGTATCAGATCAGTCTCAAAAATGTATCATTGAGTTGATAGCTGTGATTTAGTAAGTTTGTTTTGGTGAGAAAAAGTTTTGAAACTGATTTCCACGTTCCATCTTTTTTAGTTACACCACTTAGAAAGCATTGTCATATGAGTACAAAATACCTGGACATCTTTCATCCTTCAGAAGAGATCTTTACTCTTTTATTTGGGATCAACTCCAGGGAACATACTGCAAAGTGAACAGTGATTTTACAGTGTTAATTCTAAGCATTAGGAGTGTAAATGTGTCAAAACTGGACAAATTGGGACATTTGTATCTTAGAGTCTGAATGATATGAGGCAGGAGTTTTGTATTTACAGTTGGCCCTTGGTTAAGATTGGTTGAGATACTGGGTTTGGCTATCACGTGATGTGGAATTTCACTTTCATTTGACCTGATACAGAAAAGGTCATGATCTTCATTTATATGCTGGCACTGAAGTACTATTGGAACCTTGACCTAAAGAGTCAGTGCCAAGACTTGGCACTCCCAGGCCCAGCAAAATGTTTCCAGGTCCTGTGATGCATTTGGGACTTGTTGGAAGTGCTAGATTTCACTCTTAACTCACAATACCAGAAGAAATCCACAGCAGATGAGGACTGCAATTTAAGATATAAACTACACCTTATCCTACTCCTTTCTCCTCCATAATATTCCCCTACCCTGATGTAGATTTACTCTACATGCTGGCTGTAGTACTTAGCCAAAAAATTCCCACTTAACATTCCCAGACGTACTCTGACATTTGTTGCATATCCAGGAGGAAGCAAAACTAAATGTAACTTATGTAGTTTACCTGTTTCAAGTGTGTTTTGTTTTGCACTTGGGAGCACAACTTCAGCACTTTGAGAGGAGCTGTAGGGAGGCAGCTCAGCACAGGGACAGCTGAAGTGTGGGTCCAAAGTGGCCTCACACTGTCTGATGGAAACAACTGGTGGTATCTCAGTTCTGATGATGTCATTCCCCAGGGGGAAAACGCTGACCTTTAGAGTGGTTGATCCGTCTGGAATAGCTGTGGATAAACCTTCATGTCTGTTGTGGCTGCTGGACGTTCTTATGGCTTCAAAGGCCCTGAGATGACCAGGGAGGTTGGATATGGGCTGTTACACAGTGTGTGGGCCAAAAAAAAATCAACAAAATCTGTCCTTCTAATATTCTTTTGTCTTACATTCTTGTGTCTTGTAGTTTGAGTGTTTCTATGGTACCATCTAAGATGGATGACAACTGAATGACATGTTATTATTTTGAAGTCTAGGAACAGTCGTGATTTTCACAATGAAATGCTGCGTGAATGGTCGGCCAACATCGTGAATTTCTCACTTAGAAGTTAAAATGGAGCTAACATCCATTTTACAAATGGAACAAATGGCTCCTAGGAGCAGGTGGCTGTTCACAGGAATTACTCCAGCAGGTCTGAGTTTATGAAGGAAGAATATCTTGTGCTCCATTTTAGTTATGCCTATACAGTTTCACTACAGATGGCAGTAGCAGTTTCCCCAGCAGGGCCTTCTAAAGACTTCACTGATTGACCATAAAACAATTGTTTTATGTCTTCCCCAAGGCACAAAAATCAGAAATGTGCCTGAGGATTTCTGGAATTCCTTTATAGTCACAGAAACACTGGGGCTGCATGATAACATGTCTAAAATACTGTTTTCCTGTAATTTAAGCTTAATTGGAAATTATCATCTAACAATATGGAGTGTATTTATATATATATGTATGTATAAACACACACACATAAGAGTTAAGGTGTCAAATCTACCGAAATACAATCTTTAAACTGATTTAATTTTTGTTGTAATCTCTATGACTTATTATGACAATTATTTATGTATCTCAGTTTGGAAAGCTGTTGTATTCCTTTCCCAGAGACAACAAAAAATAGGGCAAAGAAGAATTTTCAATTATTTTAGTTGATAAGAAAAGGAGAGATTTGAAAAAAAAAGCACTTAAAAAGAGTTTCCAATTAAAATGTTTCCTTAACAAATTGTTGAACCACGCATATTACCTTGGATTTGTAATATTCATATTGCTTCTTATGCATAGGAAAATGAGGAGAAACTGAATGAGGAAGCAATTTAAAATTCACTCTATGATGAGAAATAAAAGACAGTAAATTTTGGTCTTTTTTTTTTTATTCCTTTTTTATTTCGGTTTGGGTGTTTTTCAGCTTTTTTGGGTTTTAGTATATGGTAGAACTTTACTGCTTCTGTGAGATTTCTCTGACTGCCCAGCAAGATGGCTCTTGGTAGAATTTCTGTAAGGGGGATTGTGGCTGTTTCATGGAAATACACACACATATAATTCTTCAGATAATTAATCACATCTATTCTGTGTCATATCTGGCACACTTACAAAACCATGACAGATCTGGCCAGATCTTGGCTCTCCCTTTGGGAAAATACAACTACTGTATGTCAAATCTTGCCAAATTAATGCATGTAAAATCCTTACTCTTGCTACAGTGGTAATAAGTCATACTCAAATACTTTTTTCCTACCATTTTAATTTGGAGATTTTGTTAATGAACTAGTTACTTTGTTATTTTAAGTTGGACAATGTCTGCAGTTATTGTTGGGAAAGGGTTAATTTATGCTTGACAATACTCTAGACCTGAATTTTTAATGAATTTAAGTACATTTTTAGATGCATTTGTGGCACAGTTGTGATTATCTGAATTCAAATATTTTGGGTTTTCTTGTCTGAGCATAGAGGACAAGATTGTGTAGGTCCCAAGTGATGAAATGATGTCACTTAATTTTGTTAGTCTGTGGAGTTCAAAGTCACCATTGAGATCTGAATATTAAATTAGTGGAAGAAAAAAAAAATAAACTAATTTTTTAGCTTAAAATTCAATTTTATCTTCCTTATGTGACATGCAAGAAAAGAAATGCTTTGTAGTTCTGTGACATCTTGATTGTTGGTGAACTACAGCCCATCATCCATAATAGCTCCAGCTTTGAAAGACAAATCCCTGTACATAGGGAGGGATACATTGCCCTGCATCCCTCTGATACTTTCCAGAACTGAGAACTGTAGCCAACATTAAAGGCATTCTGTGGTAAAATTCTTGTAAATTTGACACCCGTGATAAAAAGCAGTCCTGCAGCACCCACAGTTAACTGCTAAATTTCAGGCACCAGTGGCATGATGTCGTTCCCTGTGCATGAAATTACCCATGGCATGTATTTCCCTCTGTGTTCAGGAAAGTGGCTGCTCCCTGTCAGTACCTCAGAAAAATGCAATTGATGGAAGGTGGATGCAATGATTAGGAACAAAACATGGCATAAAAGTACTGTAGCATCCAGAAAATTGATATGCCTATTGAAAAGTGAAAAAAAGAAGCCAATCTAACAACCATTAGAGAAGAGAGATGGGTTTAAACTGAAGCGTGTGGCGGACATTTTATTCCAAGTTCTTCTTGGAATCCTTATTCTGAAATAACATGTGTAGGCAGTATGTAATTTCCTTCCTATATCTACCACCTCATTAATACAGGTTGGCAGGAGGAAAAGAAAAATGAAGAAGAATGTGCGAGGCTTGCTGCATGTGTAGTAAAATGGGCTTTTGCATTTTGCAAAAAAAGGGGAGGTTTGGGTATTTCCCAAGTTGTCACTACCGAGCAATGAAAACAATGTTTCCATAAATATGTGGCATTAGATTGTGCCACCCATCTGAGCTGCCACAAAACTACCAACCAACCTGTGACAGCCTGGACTTTGTGTAAACACCAATCCTAGATTCAAAACCTTAGTGAAGTGAGAACCAAAGGGCTCTGTCCCTGTTTTAGGGGCAGAGTATATAGAGCATGTCCTTGGATTTCATGTACAGAGTTTGGTTAGTGGGTATAAGAACAGATGGTTATTGGTGGTGGAAGATTTAATAACCCTGCGCTCACACCTAATATTTCCACGCTAACAGATGTGCGGCACAGTCGCTCTGCTTTGGGCCTCGTCCCCACGAGGTGTGTGAGGAGCCTCCTCCTGGGGACTGGAGTTGTCAAAGGCAGACCACAGGGAGCTCATTTGCACAGCTCCAGGACTTGCAGCTGGAGGCCTGGGGGGTTTGGTCTGTGTCAGGACATCTGCAGCAGGTTTACTTTTTATCTGCAAAGTCGCTGCTTGGTTCTCAGCTGGGGTCAGGGGTCCCAGGGGCTGCAAGGCTCACAAGGGTAGGAAGGCCACGAAGATTTGTCTTTTGCTTGGCCATTGTCATTGCTTGGATCTGTTGAGCTCCATCATGGTTATTCTTCTCTCACTGTGTCCCCATGGATGGAACAAAGCAATTCTCCTGAATCCAGAGCAGAAACTGAATTCACGGTTTAGCTGCTGCTTTGGTACAGACCCCAAATTACATCCAGTATTAGTCAAAACAGGCACTGTCAGAAGTGAGTAAACGAAAGTAGTTGTAAGGTGGCTTAAGAAGGTTACAGGAGTATTGCAGTGCTGTATTGAAAATGGAGTGCACCTCTTATACCTTTCCAATAATTATTTTTATTTCACAGTCACAGCTGACTTCCCCACTTGATTTGTAAAGTGTTTGCCAATGGTATGTAGCATTTTAGTTCATAATTAGTCTCCCTTTGCAGCTTGTGTATGGAAATATTCATAGTATCCCCTATTTGAGCAAAGGCTTTTTGAAATCAACTTGCATCATCCATTTGTATAAAGTATGTTCCATATTTTTAGCATGTTGGAGTGAGTGTAAGTTATTTTCAGGAGTTTGGAGAGAAGGAAAAGTGTTACGCTTTCTATTTCTTTTAGGTATTTTATGACCTAAACTGTTTTTCATCATGGAAACTCTGGCTAAAACAGTTTTCTGAAAAGAAAACAGTGTTTACAAAGTAAACATTTTTTCTGGCTACAAGATTGTTTGCTGTCCAGGAAGCAAACACATTCTACTTCATTACATATATTTTGAGTGTTTGAAAGGAAAATAAGTTTATACATTTTAAAAGTACAGCTCACAGACTTTCCGGCTGGAACCCACTTGGGAGTCATAACACATTTCCAGGACCTCCCCTAGTGAGACTCCTCAGATATCAGAGTAGTAGTGACTCATCGACCGCAGGAGAGGCAATTGAATTAAAACTTAAATATTTATGTGTCTGACTCACTCAAATTGCAAAACAAATACAGCCCGATTGCTGGGTGAGATATCTGCATTTCTCAATAAAAGCTGAAGCTGGTATTTCAAGAGCTGCAATGGCCAGAATTTGGCTGTTGGCCCTTGTTTTCACACTTTTTTTTTTTTTTTAAGTGGTTTCCACGGCATTAGAACCATAGAAGTAAAGCTATTAAATTTAGTTATTGAATATGTCTGGAGGGCTTGATATTAGGGACAGAAATGGAGCTCGTATGGGATGGCTCAGCAGGCTCTCTTGCACTCCTGACTATTGCTTTTGGATGGATTGAGGGCACCATGTAAAAATGACTGTAAATGTTACCACAGTCCATGTCCCCATCACTTGCCCGGCACATGAGTGACTGAGATGCAGCACAACAAAAAAACTGAGAGAAAAGGAAAGGATGCTGCAGCTACTGCTGTGTTTTTTCCAGACATGGGCAGTAACAGCCACGAGGTCAAATGTCTTCCTCTCCCCAGAGCAGCATCACAATCTTTGCCAAAAATGGAGTTTGTTCCCCTGAATTTGTCTCTGAAGCTGGTCTTGCTAAGCACACACAGCACAGATGCTGCTCCCCACACTGCACCACCCCTTCCCCTGCTGTCAGGTGCCAGGTCTGGCACCCTTTACCTCCTTGGGTCAGTCTGTTTGGAGAAGGGTACAATATGTAACTCATTACCTTACAGCTAAGAAAAACCTTAGCAGATCCTGCTTATTGAAAACTGAGCATGTGCTTGCTAAAGTCATAATTTGAACCTCACCATTTCATTACACATTTTCTGGTCCAAAGTCCTGATTTTTCAGCTTGCCTTTGAGCAAGAGGTTTGGGCATTTTTCCATGATCAGCAAGCTATGAGGTATTTCATGGGACCACAAATAAAGCTGTTGTTCTGTAAACACCACAAGTACAACAGGTGTTTGCTTTTCTTCAGACAGCTTTTAAACAACACAAAAGTGTGATCTGAAAATATAACTAAGTGTTCTTTTCAGTGTGTTTAAAGAATGTCTGATGTGCTACTGCCAATAATTATCAGTTCTTCATTGCCTATAGAAAAAATTTACGTCTTGTTTCAGTTGTCCTTCCTTCCCTCACCCCCCAGTGCTCTTATTTAGCCTTTGTTCAGAAATATTTTCTGCCACTCCTGTTCCCAGGTCTTAAACAAATTTGTAGATTTGTCTTGAAAGATTACATCAATACATTCAAATTTAAATCCTACGTGAGATTAATTTTCCAGCTGTAAATTGTAATAATGTCTCATCTCTTCTTTTGATGCTGAATCACTCAGCTATGCAATGTATTGTTTATCTTTTTTCTTCTGGTTTCAGTAGGGATGATTCCAGATATCAGATAAAATCAAATTAAGCTGGATTTCTGGCAAATCTTGGAATCTTTGAGCTACTTCAGCTTTACAAATGCTTTGAATTAATTTTGACTGTTCAGCTCCAGTCCTAATTGTAGTGGTAACTGCACCTCCGAATGTCACAGTTCTTATCAAAAAATCATATTTCAATACAAGTTTTTGATTACAGGTGTGTATATTTTATACTTTACCAGAAATATTAGTATAGCATGGTATTAGATTCTTTTTTTTCAGCACACAGTAGTATTTGGTTAACTTTGAGACAGCAATTTTTTAGTACATTTGTTACTTTTCTTAAATTCTGTTGCAGGGGGGAGTTAAGTCTTTGGCAATAGCAAAAGATAGGAAGAGTTCATGCAGTGTTTAGAAAAAAAAGAAATAAATAAATACACCACTGCAATCTCTGAAGGTCATAAAAATATTATGGATTTCAGGGAGCTTGAACTGTTTACCTAAGGGTTTACAAAACGTGGTTGCCTGTAATACCAGGGGGATTGTACTTGATGACCTAAGAATTTTCTCCATTTTCCTTTATTAAAATCCAGTTGGAAGAGAGAAAACAAAACTGTGATTGCTGATGTACTGCATTCCATGCACAGTGCATTGGCTTCTGCTCAGCCACTAAATGCTGAGCTCCTGGAGCAAACAGAATTGCATGAAAGGGAGTGAATGACATGGCTGAGCATCAGATGCTGCCCAAGATGAGAAAAGCACAAGCACGTGTTTCACAGATTTCCACTTGTGATTTGCACATTGTAAACAGTATGTAACAGGTTGTTCTGGGAAGATCTAAGCTCTAATCCATGTAAAAAGGTGAAAAAAAGCCAATTTTTCCTTTGAGACCCCTGACATCAATAGCATGAAGGAACATTCTGTGCAGCTGGCTAAAATTCACAGGCAAATCAACAGCATGCTTTAGTTAAAGTATCAGAAGCTGCTTATAATGCTAACTAACAAAATTTTTTTAAAAATCACTTGAAGGTAGCTTTCCCTGGGCTGTTATATTGGTGTGTTTTCAGTTTTATTTCTACATCATTTCAGCCTGTTAAGAGCAAATAACAAATATTATGGCAACCAGTTGTTCATAGAGCTCCCTCATTACCACTTCTTTAACAACTCTCCACAGTCTGGTAACAATTTCACTATTTAAGCTTAAAATACTGATAAATTTAACTAGTTTCATTAAAAAAAAATCTACCCACATTTTGTTGGAACCATCCACTCACAGGAAAATATTACCAGGCAGTTGGCAATATTCATTATTTCTATGGTATTTCTATATTATATTTGTATCAGCTTCACATATATCTGATGAAAGCTGCATTTGAAAGCAAGCTAAGCATAAATAGTGTGTGAAGGTTTATGCTGTTTTCTTTAATAGCCAAGAAATTAAATTAAAATAGTATATTCTTAGTATGTTTTTCAGAAACATATTTGTGGCGTGAGTGCTTTCTCAGTGCTTTAGCGCAGCTTCTAGAGATCACCTAAAAGCTTTAATTATATTATTTTACAGTTATTTTAATCACATCATTATTATTCTGTAGCTAAACCAAAATACTAATGTATGTGCTGTGAACTACTATATTCAGAATTCATCTCAAAAGATTTCTGGATAAGGAATAATATGTGTAATGCACCACATTTTAAAAGTAGTATAATTTATACAGAGTCAGGGAGAAGAAAGATAAACTTTAAGCCTTGTATTTTCTGGGATTACTTATGACTGTAATAACTCTTATCCTTTTGGCTGATTTGGCACTTTGAAAAGATCTGAACTCACCTTTACTGAATTTAGGCAGACAAATTGAGCCAAATCTTTTGAAATGGCCTATTGATTTATGGATTTTGGTGGAAACCAAAACTCCTTGGATTCATCTGCGTAGAGCTTTAGCACAATTACCTAGTTTTGGTCTAAATGTGATGGGATTCTTGTTTTCTGTAAAACTTTTTAAGAAGATGTAACACAAAATAGAATACAGTGTTCTATTGTGTTTTCCCACACAAATCCACTATGCAATATCCACTCTTGGCAAAACTTGTGCTTGCAATGCCTCACTTAGCAGGATCATTTAACTGTCATTCTTTAATTAATCTTATTTTTATTAGTTAATTATTAATACACTTTCTGTGAAACCTTTCCTAAGATTTCAAATGATACAAATGTCTTCAAAGAGAACAATTTCTCTTTCAGAATTACAGCCATGATGAAAAGAAAGTTACTTGTTTTTTCAACTGTTTGTTTTTCTCCTAAGGAAAAGGAGGAGTGGGTGAATGTCAGGAAAAGGAAAAGCAGGTAGCCACAACATAGATACAACTGGGAGCTCATACAAAAAAAAATATTAAAAGTCATTTACTGCCAATAACAGGGATAGAAATAACTTTCTGGGGATCACCACAGACTGATCAGAGATGATCTTATGAAAAAGTGTGTGAAACAAAGGGCAAAGGAAATATGCCATGGCAAAGAGAGCAGTGTGAATTATCTGTCACTTTTTGCATTTCTTTTCTGTCCATGGAGTTTTCTCTCTTAAGTGCCTAAGGTTTTATCTGAATGAAACCTATTTTCTCCATCCTCTGGTTCACTTTGGATACTCAACATAAGAGAAAGTTGCAGATGTATTCACACTAAAGATCTGTCCCATCTTACCTCATAAGAAATATAAGAAAAGCTCAAGTGATGCAACACCACAAGTTCAAATGTATTGCTTTTTCATCTTTACACACAATGAAGTTGTTTGAGTTTCTGTAAGACTGGCTGGCCTGTCTACTCAGCAGGGGTATTAAAGTAGTTCTCCAAAATTACTTGTTTCATTTGAGTTTATATTTATTTGTTTGTCTTAATGTTGAAATTTGGTTCAGGTTACTAGGTATTTGTGGGGCATTATAGGAGTGTTTAACTTAGGCTGCCACAGTTGTTAGCAAAGCAATAAACCATATTTTGGAGATGCAATATCTTTATCTTTGGTTGCTACTTTTCTTTTTCTGATGGTTGATACAGAAGTTAGTATTGTTTCAAAGGTGCCAGTGAGCACCTGGGAGCTGCGAGAGCCTCTTCCTTAACTAAGCTCTGAATTTTACAATGATTTTGTTTCTTCATCTCCCTAATTCATGTAACATTCTCTGGGAAACAGGCCTAGATGCTCAGGCAAAAGGACTGAAGAGTTTCTGAATTCAAAGGAGTTTATTTAGCATGGATCCAGTGGATCACCAGCCTTACCAGCAGAGGCTGATCCAGCAGTTCCGGGCACTGAATGACTCCTAAAGCCAGACAACTGCCATGAGGCTGTGCACAAGAAAGGCCTTCACTGCTGCTCTGCCTATTTTAGCTTTTCTTTTATCTTTTAAATAAGGCCTGATCCGAGGTGAATGTGGGGTTCCAAAGCCCAGTGGGAACCAGCTATGTTCCAAACTGGCTGATGTGTGCAACCAGCATGCAGCCTCTGAGCAAGCCCAGTGGAAAATCACTGGCAGAGCTTTTCAGCAGAGGTGTAATCATCCACACCAGTGAGCAGGCCAGGCAACAGGAAAAGGGGCACAGCAAAGTGTTCCAGAGGAATGTTGTAGTTAACCTGCACAGGCTGCCTTTGTATGAGTGCCAGAGCACAGTAATCACACATCCCTCCTTAAACACCCTTCACAGACATCTCATTACAGAGTCAACACACAGAGGGTCCCTGCAGAGGGAAAAAATGTATTTTAGGTGTATCTCATCCCCTTTTTCTTGCAGTGTTAAATAGTGGGTACAAACCTTTCAAGATTTCCACTGAAAGCATGGAAGGTGCAGGTGCCTGGGCAGTGAGGGATGGATGTGCTGTGCTGAAGCCTCGGCTCAGATTGCTCTGCAGAGCCTCCAGGAGAGCAGAGCTGAACACCAGACCTGTGCACAGATAAATATTTGTGGTATAAATAATGAATCCTGGGGCATTTAATAGTCCCTCCAGAAACAGGAACCTTTACAATTGTGATCCTCATCATGGTGTAACTCTCACATGTGAAGGGGCTATTGTGTTTGACATCCATGAGAGTCTGCTTCCTCCTTGGGCACACTGCCCTCGCAGCCAAATGCACTAAATCTTCTCAGCAGGGAAAATGGCCTTAACTGATAGAGACAACATAGGCTGGAGTCCATAAAGTTTTACTGTCCTCAGTGCAACTGAGCGTTGAAGTCTTTGTCTTGTGAATTAGCTCTCACTGTATGTTGTTCCAATGATTCCTCAAGTCTATGCCCGGATCCTGTGAAAGTTCAAAAGTAGGAAATGTGTGCATGCAACATCCAGGGAATGGAACAGTTTACAGAAATGAATGTTAAATGTCAGCTGTGCTCTGAATGCTGTGTAATATAAGAATAACATATATTGAGAATGTACATAAATTTAGTACAGCAGAATAAAATCCAATCCCAAAGTGGAGCAACTCCTGCTGCTTGCAGAGGAGCCACCAGGGAGTTAGGGCAGTCAATAAGACACTTGCTTATCATGAGTCACAGCCAGGGATATCACTGGAGGTCCTCTTGAGCAATTTTTCTCAAAATTAGAGATAAAAATCCCCCAGTGCCTTATATTCATGCTCCAGGAATAAAAATTTTGTTTATTACCCTACAGTTGAACCGCTACAGATTTATTGCTTTTTGACTTACTCATCTGAATTCATAACTGAGATGTTTTGTGTAGTTAGTGAGGATGGTCATTCCATCTTTTTTTTTTTTTTTTTAATTCTTTCTTTAGTGATTTCTATTTTGTTTTGCAGCAGCAAGGTACTGAAAGATGGAAAGATTTGAGAATCACTGAATTTGAGAAAAATGTCCTTGCAGGAGATTAGCAAATAGGTTGTACCACATGGTAGGGCGTTACCTCAGATGGAAGATGCCATGTTAATGTTTTGTTTTGAAAATCAATATTTTTTAGATTTGCTTCTCACTGTCAAGATTTACTTGGTTCATGACATATAAATTTATTCTCATAAACAAAGGATTCATCTAAATATTACAGAAAATGAGCTGGTTAAGGGTTTTAAATTTTCTCACAGGGTACAGTAACAATTTCCCCTTCATGCTGTTCCTATGTATAATACCTAATCTAGCTATCAAAGCAGCCCTGTAACAGAAAAAATAACCCTCCTGATTAATGGTCTCATTTGCATGTTTGCTACTCCAGTGCCCATGGCGATGTTGTGCTGGACACAGATGGGTTCTTGGGTTCTCCTCACATTTAGGTTTTGGTGCAGCTGCACATGAAACCAGTGGTGGGAAGAGCAATCCAGATGTAGCTGCAGCCAGCCTGGAGAAACCTGAGCAGAGCAGCTTCACCTTTACTATGTGGAGCTGGAATTCCTTAGGGATTATCTCCTTCCCCGTACATATTTAGAATTTTGGTACTAATCTTGCCCTTCTGCATCACATCCTAAATACGTTTAACATGTGGCAGTGATTTCCACTCCAAGTGTGTTGTTTGGGACTCCTATCACCAGCAGTTGCTGAAATGTTCAGTGTCTCTCCCATGGGCAGGGTATTCAGTTTCTTTACATCTTCTTTTCTTTTTAGGCTTTTCACTTAAATAAAAAAGTTAACTCATTCTTCCAGCCGCAAATGGATTATAAGAAAGTCTTCTTGCCTCTCTAATACTGTCAAATAGATTAGGCATATTTTAGCTCTCTGAACAGCCAACAAAGACAGAAATCTGGGCTTGATAGAACCAGTTTCCAGATTTACTATGGCTGGTTCTGTTTATCATCAGTCTCTAGCCACATTATAAAAAAAATGCCATGAAATAATGTTGTGCTCCATGATTTATCACTTGCTTGCACACAGATAGACATTTGTATCCTTTTCCACTGTCTCCCTCTCTTCTGTTCCTCCTGAGATTAATTTGGTTTGTAATTTGATGGTTTAGTTCAGTACTTGTCTGTCAGAAACAGCCATATTCATCCAGAAGGCTGTAAAAGCAGGTGTTTAATATTATTGTCCACTGTTGGAGAACAGTAGCCAGCCTTGGTACAGGTATCTGCAATTTTTTGTGGCTCAAAAAGAGGTTTTTCTAAATATATACACACTGAATTCACAGACCATTACAAATTAGGTTGTCCTTTCCCACAAAACAAAGTGTTTGTGGAAGGGACATATTATTCCACTTTTTTTTTAAAGCTTTTTCCTAAATATTCCAAGTACTTTGCATTATCATTTTAAATGCATTGCAAGTACTCCTCAGCTCCTTCAAAGCATTTCTCCTATGCTATAACCAAGATAAAGCTACTTAGCTTCTCTTTGTAGTACAAAAAGTTGTTTAGGTAAAACTGCAGCTCAGCCCCAATGGAAGAAGTTCCGTGATAAAAATACAGCAGAGGTTTATTTCTTGGTCTTTGAACTAATAGAAAATATAACTCATGGAAGAGGTAGAAAATTTACATAGAAAGCAGCTAGACCTACTGAATAAGAGTAACTTGAAAATCCAAGGATTTTCCCTGAGTGAATAACTGAGGTTCTTTAAAAAATGCACATCATGAAAGCTGTTGCCTTGAAGTTAGTGAAAAACTGTTATATTATTTATGTGATTTAAGACCTGAAATATACAGCATATTAGACAAACTTGAGAGAAATTAAAAATGAAAATATGGCATTAAGAGGACAATGATGTGTGCAGTGTGAATAAAAGCATTGATAATATCACTCATTTGTATAAATTGTTGTTTTATTTGGTAGCTATTTTTTTCCCCTTGGAGAGACTCTTAAATCTATTCCAAAAACCTGTCCTTTAAATTCTGACTACTTAAATAATATGTTTTTTACTGTGCTTCCAGATAGTATTGACAGAATCCTTTGCATTATCTGCAGTGTAGGTGGTAAACAGCTGGCTTTCCTAATTTCTGAAACACTCTGGCCAGCATGGGAAATTAAATTTAGAGAGCAGCTTGATTTACGGCACCAGTGATTTTGCTTCCTTGACATATTCCCCAAAGCTCTGGTCCCACAAGCACCAAAATAGTTTTACTTTGAGGTTCCTGGGAGTGAAACTAACTTGAAACTTGTAATTCATTGAACTATACCAGAAATGAGCTTCTAGAATAAAAAAACCCCTTAAAATTGGAAAATAACTGCTAATAGTAAGCTCTTGGGGAAAAAAAAATAAAAGTCAGAATGTCACCTATCTCCCTGCCTTTTCTTCCCTCCTCCTTCCTTTGAAAGTTTTCTCAATTTTCAAAAAAAACCCAAAAAAATAAAGATAAAGCTTTTAATTTTGAGTTTTAAAAACCCTATTAAAAAAATTACAGTTTTATTAGAATGAAAAACTCTAATAGTGGTATCTGTGCATTGCTTTTACATTGTCATCATTATAATAATCATCTAGCACCAATAGAAATTATCTGAAATTATTTGAAATTATCTTTCTGAAGTTATCATTTTCATTAATTGCTTTGCAAGAAAGAACCTTGGTGAATACTGTTGGTTGAGGTGAACATTCCTGTGAAGTTAATGCATTTCCCTGGGCAGCAGAAGTGATCTCTGCAGAGTTCTGGAATATGAGGCCTGGTGATATTGATTTTCTATATGTGTTCATGCCACATTAACAGCAGCTGAACGTAAATGGATTTTGGAACCTACAGCACCAAGGATGTGCAGACCCTGCTTCCAAATGCACATTTTCATAACATGAGTCTTTGCTAGAGAGCTCAATTTCACCATTTCCTACAAGTGCCAGCTGTTACTCATCAGGAATTGTGCAGTACCAGGATCTGTTCTTGGATTATTTACCTGATTCACGTGTAGTTCATGGAACAGCCACTGCCTTATATTGACTTTCTGTCACTCCTTAGCTGACAGAATTTGAACCAGTAACCTACAGGTGGTAGGCAATATATTCCTTAATTCTTGGATTACTTGGATCCTGGACTATTCTGTTCATAATTCAAGATTCAGAATAAATTACATTTCAGCATAGCCCACAGTTCAATATAAGGATATGTTCCCTTCCAAACTCTATTCTGTTCTTTGAGGGTATTTCCCAAATTTCTCCCTCTAAAGATCATTACATATATCTTTTAGATCATGTCTCCACTTTCTCATACCAAAGGTTCAAGGTGACTTGAGTTACTTTTTTCCGTTCTATGTCTGGAAATACTTTCAAAATAAGCAAGAATTTTAAAACCTCTGTGTCTGTGCTCTACTGTGTTGACAGGTTAACATCCAAACATTCAATTCCATAGCATAACTTTTGGAAGACTTCCAGAGCCTCGTTAGCATCAGGTGGTAGAACTGCCATCTTCCTTCTAGGCCAGCTGAGAGTTTTTAAGGAAAGCATAATTCAGGTTCTTTGAGCCCTTTGAAGGAGCAAGGGTTGGTTCTTCTTTATTCTGAACACCAAAGCAACCTTGAAGATTTTAGCCCACATCAGGCATGTTTAAATGTAATGAAAACTAATGGAAATCCTGAGTAATTCTCGAAACTGCAGACAATTATAAACTATAATAATTCTTGTGTAATAATATACCAGACTCAAAAGATCCTTAATGTTTTTTTAAGCTGGTGAAACATTAATATTTAGGACTCTGCTGTGTTCATGGCTGTTTTGGTTATTTCTTCTTTTAATCTTACAGTTTCTAAAAAACATGTACATACACCTTTATTTTAGTTCTAGAAGTGCAAAGTATAGAACAATTTGAATTAAGTTACTTTAATTATGTAGTCTCAACATGACACAGTTCTTCTATCCTTACTATTTCTAAATATTTTGAAGTTTTTTTTCTGCAGGTAATAAATGATGGAACTGTAACTGTTCTTTCCTGTGCATCTTCCTCAAGATTATAGATTGTATTAAGGTATTTTAAGTGGTATTCCTAGTTTAGACAAAAAACTGAAAACAACCAGGCAAGTATAAAGAAACAGACTATGTGAAACCTTGAATCATTAACTGAGCAGTCACTCAAACTTTAAATTTTGGAATTTTTTTTCCTGTTTTTATCTGTAGGAGAAAGAGTGGGAAGCACCTACAGCAGGGCATCTTGTGTATGGATATTTTTGTTGAAAGGCTGTAAATATCAGCAAGATGTGTTTTAAGAGCTTCTTTATACACCTATGAATAAAAATAATTTTTCCTTGGCCCTAAAGTGAGTGCCACAAAAAATTTTCTGAGGAAGCACAGCGATTGCTTTATTAAATAAGATGTTATCAATATGCAGTTCATTCCAGCCACAAGTACTCAAGGACTGGTCCACCAAACAAAAAAAAATCAGGTAAAGCAAGGACACATCTTAGGTGCTGGCATTTTATATCACAGGTATTGAACTTGTGGTGATTTTCAATTCAGTCAACAAGTATCTTGCTTTCTGGATAACGAAATAATACATTTTTGTCTCTGGAAGTCACTCAGTAATTTATTCTATTGCAGAGAAAAATCCCATGCCAGAGGAAGACTTAAGTATCAGGGCTCGGGCATTTCAGGGCTTGGGCATTCCATTTCATTTCATTTGGGCCTGACACAAGCTGCTGGTGCAGTTTTAGGCCACTGAGCTCCCTACTGGACACAAGGCTGGTGAGAAATAAAATAAACAAACAAGAGTGTCTAGACTGTCTCGAGATAATGGATCAATATAAGAAGAATCAGACATAATCATATTAGAACAGTTTAGAGTGTGACTTTTTCCTTTACTATTCCATCTGGTAACAGCTGCCTGTGTTTCTGGAATAGCTCCATACAAGAACAAGTAAATTCTTATCATGATGAAAAAAGAGACAATATAATCTTTCCTGTGATGTACATTAATAATTACTGTTTGTGTCCTCCCTTTTTAATTATGAGAACAGTGTAAATCTGTGACTCTTATGCCTTTACTACTTGCATTTCTCCTCTGTCAGATGAGAACATTGCCAGTTTATACAAGGAGTGTGATACATTTCTATTTACAAAATTGGTAACAGACCAAACGTCTCACAAGTACCTTCAGCATAATCACTTGCATATCCCAGTTCTGGAAATTCCTCATGATGAGAGGGTCTCCACAACTTGTCTTTCTTCTGACACCACACAAAGTAACACAAGCCTAATTTTGAGCATGTGAAGTGAGTGCATTCTGATTATTCAGAATGCAGAGTCGTGTTTCTGCCTGGGTGATGAGTTTGCATAGTGGGGAATTTCAGCTGATGGCTATCTCAGAGTTGGCTGAACCACATAAAAGAGGGACAGGCATGGCACACATAGATGGAAGGCTTTTTTGTAGGAAACCACGATCTGGTGGTTTAATATAATATCTGTTGATTCCACAATAAATCAATGTGGTAGTAATTTCTGTGTCTTAGCTGTTACACGAGATTAGACTTTGTAAGCTTTGTGTGGTTTGCATAAATGAGATGAGTAATACCGCATTCAAATTTTGAATTGGTCTTGATGGATGCAAGTACTGAACTAGAATTTGCTGCTAGTGTCTTCTTACTTATATACAAATATGTTATTTTGTAATTTTAGTGATTCTTTAACAAAAATGTGCTCCAGCAAGCATCTATGCTGATACCCAAGCATCACAAGATCCTTCTCTTCTTCTTTTGTGTCAGTTTTAGCCAGCCGCATTTGAAATTGTTTCTGGTCTCCCTTTGTGGAGTTCTGTTCTGATGGCCCCAGGATCCTTCTGAACTAGATGCATAAAATTATGTTTAAACAAGGAGATCTCTTTAATTTTGCCTTTTTTTCTGTCATATGCTTACCTATGCTTTTAATCCATAATTATTCTTACAAGTTAACACCATGTCCAGAACAGTAGATCTATTACATCTGTCCTGAATTCTACAGTGAATGAAATGCGATTCTGGTCAATTTGCTTCGTTGGGGTGTTTTTTGGTTGGTGTTTGGGTTTTTTTTTATTCTTGTGTATTTTTTGGTTTGGGGGTTTTTTGTTTGTTTGTTTGTTTGTTTTTGGTGTGTTGTGTTTTTGTTCTGTTTTGTTTTGGTTTGTATTGATACGTATTTTGGTATGTATTTAGAGCTTCTTTTCTAGAAATGAACGTCTACGTGCAGTTTTTCAGGATAATTTTTTCTCCAAGGCATTCAATCTCTAAAGAGAACTGAAAATGTACAGACATCATCACAGAAGCAAAAGTTAGATAGAGGTAAACAAAACTGATGTAAATGATGGGTGAAAAGTCAGTCACATTGTGTGTGGGAGGATTAATCCTTCCTCAGTATCTCAGCCTTCTTATTTCATTATGCTTCACACTATATTTCACACATATATTTCACATATGTTTGACTTAAAAGCCTAGGTGAGTTTAAGGAAGACTTGCATATTCTATTTTTTTCCAAAATTGGGCTAGGAAAGGAAATCGAGCAAGACATTTTTCTGTATCCTATAATAAAGTTTTCACAGCTGTGCTATGATTGCTTGCAGACTAAGCATTCCCTACAGAAAAGATCCAAATCCCATCTGAGATTAGTGGAAGTCTTTGGATCCAGCTCAGAGTAATACAAGAACATGTAATCTCGATCACAAAATGCAGCTGATATTTCATCCTCTGAGATAATTTCCCTGCATTGGCATGAGGGCAAACAGGAGATCAGCACAGCAGCAGGAGACTCCAGTGGGTCAAACCCAACCCCAGTGTCTTCTCTTTGGCTTTTATATTTGAAAAACAGGACAAATTTTACTGTATTAGTTTGGGGAGGAGAGTTTACAACAAATTCTAAAATCAAATCCCTAAAAAGTGATTTTTTCCCCCCAGGTTTTTCAAGAAAAAGTATTTTTATGCTGTCACTCTGTTTTTTTCTCGGCTGCCTTTGAAACACAATTTAGGTAAAAGGAAAAAAAAAAAAAGGCCAAACCATCTGATGTACTTTGCCTTCTTTGTTGAAGTTCCACTGAGTCATTCTGGGATAAATGGAATTTTCTCCTTCAATCCAAAGCTTAATTATGGTAATTAGCCTGTGCAATTTGTAAAGTT
The DNA here is from genome assembly GCA_013400215.1 of Cisticola juncidis. Taxonomy (NCBI): domain Eukaryota; kingdom Metazoa; phylum Chordata; class Aves; order Passeriformes; family Cisticolidae; genus Cisticola; species Cisticola juncidis. The sequence goes on from VXBR01006767.1 coordinate 455,754, forward strand.
TGGCACTCAATTCGGCTCCTAATATGCATAAGCCTCTTTCTGTTACAAATTGAGTAGGTTTAATCAGTTTTAAAAAGACAGTGTCTCACTATGTCTGCGTGGCACACTCTCAGATTTTCAGATTAGTTGTTATTCCAAACTCTGCTACATCATTAGCAGTTTTGATATTTTTAATATTCATGAAGCTTTCATTTTAGCATTAATCCCCAGCATCTGTGATTATGATGGGTACTTTTGGGAGCTGTCTATTGTGTCTCTACTGAGAATGAAAAGCCCAGCAGTTCCTGCAGTAAATTAACCCTCACAATGCCAGTTGGTGCTGAACTCCTTTTGAAATGTTGCCTTCTGCTATGTTCCTTTCTATTCAGATTTCACACTAAGGTCTGATTTCCTCAGCAGACACAAGCCTCGTTTCATCCTGACAGCCATCTGTGACACTAAGAATTTTTCCTTTTTTCATTCAAAGAATGTATCTTTCACTGTGTTCCTTTTCCCCCCCAGATTCAATATGGTAATCAGATGGAAGAAAAATGGAGTCCAGAATGCAGATCTCTATATTAAATGAGAAGACAGAGGCATTAAAGAATTTTATTTTCCATGGATGCTAGGAAAAGAGAAGGATGTTTTTCTTGGGATTTTTTTTTTCCTAATATTCATGGTAAAATTCTCTTTAGGAAGGAATCTTTTGCTAAACTTCAAAATGTGATTCTACAAAGACTTTGGCTGTGCAAATGAACTCTAGTGATTGGAGATCAGGCTTTGGGTACTATTTCCCTCTCTGCTGCTAACTTGTGCAATACAGCAAATTAAGCTTCACCATTTTGCTTCTTTTCTGTTTTAGAGCTCTAAGCATTTGGGGGCAGAACCCCCCTAGCATTATTTACACTGCAGTATCATGTCACATATTTTAGACATGCAATTTTAGCTCTTATCTCTAGCTAACAAGTACTTGATAAATGAGGGCAGGCTCTTCCAGTCATAGTTTTACTTCAGGTGTTTAGACCACTATGGACGTGGCATTGAAATTAGGATGGCAGAGATGGATAGTGTAAAATATGCACACTTCCTTTTCCTACTGTGCAAAGCACAAAGATGTCAGCATCAGCAGGGCATAAAAGTCCAGTAGAATAAAATAACACCAGTTAAAGGATGTTTTTATGCACTGCCACAGCTGTGGTAAGAGTGCTTCACAGCTTTCAGACTTTGTGCCTGACGTGGACTCCACTCATATCCTGAAGAAGTTCTGAGTAGTTTGGGCCAGCTTTGGGTTGCTCTGTAGGATCTATCAAGGTCTCTCTTAATATGAATTGTCTAAAGCTGAAGTCTCTCTTGGCAAATGTCACCTGCTCTTAATTGCCCTTAGCAGGGTCCCCTCCTGGGCTCTGATCACACAAGTGCAGGGTTGTCAGGATTTGCTTTTTCATCCATTGTTCCAAACCCTCTTTGTCTCAGGTTGCTTAGACATTCTGGTAGGAATGAAATGAAATTTCTGTCTTAAAAATCTATACAGGTAGGTGGCTTTTAGTGCATTGTAAAGAAAGGTGAAGGATTCTTTTATCTTTGTTCTCAAGCTTTTTCACCAGGCCTGCTTTGCTATTTACTGAAAAACAGAATTTACTGCCTCTAACTGCATAGATTTGGAGAAATACAGCTGTGGGTAAGTTGTTACCCTGAAAGGTGATTGGCCTGGCATTGGGAGCCATGGATTGGCCTTGCTGCTAAATTGTACTGTGCTGTCTGTGAAGGCACTGCCAGCACCCACTTCCAGCAACATGGGGAGCACAGAAAGAGCTCCAGCAGCAGCAGTGAGAAAGATGGGAGTGTGCTGTGAAGCTAATCACAATCCAAACAGGAGCTGAAAAAAAGAACAGGACTGCATTGTCCTGATGATGACAAGCATTTCTGATGTCCTTTGGGACAGTCCTGGATGCCTGGAGCAATAATGGGGACCAAGGTAGGGCACACACAGTGTGTTTAGTGGTGGACTGTGTTGCACTGCCTCAAAGCTGGTGTTGGCATCCTGAAAGCTTAAAAAATGCCCTGTGGCAGACTCTTCCATACTTTCTCAATGTTTCTAGGAATACTGGCAGCAGGAGCAGGCTGGCATGCAGGTGTGCATTGGGAGGTATGCAGCAGATTCTATATCCTTGGTAATGTCCTTGTGTCACAGATCTTTAGATTCCACCTTCTCCCTTCTTGCATCAAAGGAGTGCAGAGGGCTGAGCTTCCCTTGCACTGCTGTTATTATATTCCTCTGAGCTGTAAGGCCTTTTCAGAACAAAGATCTCAGATGTGAGGTTTTAAAGCTTGGCATATTTTGTTAATTGTTGCACTGTTTATTGTCACACCTGGGAAGAGTCTATAGGTAGGTGCCTAGTGCAAGCAAGCTCAAAACCATTTCTCTTCACCTTGTGTTGTGAGTACAGTCTCTCTGGTGCTTGTTGAGAAATACTGCGTGTTCTGCTCTTGTTTGTGGGCATCTCCTGGCTCCCTGGTGTCTGGGAATATTAGCAAAGCATGTAAGATTTTCATTTGCTGTCTGGACAACATTTTGAAACTGGTCTCTCAAAAGTAACAATACTCTGCTACTCTATGTCTCTTTACAAATTAAGTGCTGCTTTTTTCACTCCTTTGCTGGAATACCTGTTACAGAGTGTTTTCTCAGTGTAGACCCAGATTCTCAGTGGATTCTCAGGTTCTCAGTCTGTGGATCAGGTTCTGCAGTTATCTGATCCGTAGCACAGAAATGACGAATAACGTCAAGGACTAAGGATGGAATTTAACAGAGGTTCAGTTTTTATTAAGAAAGGAACAAGAGCTTTGCAGTCTAATAAATGAGAGAAAGGTGACAGTTGGAATTTGATTTAAGGAAGCAGGACTTTAAAACATAATTCCTTCTGTGTAATTTAATAGCCATTGAGGAAGTACTGGAATCTACAGTATGTGGTCTGTTAATCTAATTAATCTACCCTTAAGGTTAAGTCACACACCCTACAAGTTTAAGTGGATTTTGATCAGGTTTTACTGGGCCTGTAAAATAGTGAATATATGAGGATGTCCAGATTTACTTGTGTTTGCATTGGAAATAGCTCAACTTTGTAAAGCTGTGCACAGATGTATGTGCACACACGGAGGAGCATTTTTATTCAGTGTTCTCCTTCCAATCATAACATGCCATGGATTTAAGAATTGATTTTTATGATGCTGAATGTCATTGAAAAAGTACGGCAAAAAAAGAGAAAACCACTGGTTTTACCAGTAAAACTGGGTGTTAAAATGAGTTTTAAATGCTAAAGCTATTATTATTAAAGATGTAAAAGATGACCTGGTTTAGTCCTCTAACACATTTAGTGCTCCACAGGGTGCTGTCCTTGGTTGGCATGCACTCTGTCATCCTGAGAAGCACTGAATGCAAAGACCAATCTTCATTCTTTTCTCCATTTTTCGTTCTCCATTTTTCTTCAGTTGCAACCAGATTTCTGTGACAATGACTCTTTATAAGAAAGACCAGGCAAAATTAACCTTTCTCCTAGAGTTTTGTATGAGAGTAGCTTATTATCATATCTTGTAGTAAACTAAATCCTGGTCTGATCTAAGAGAAAATCAGTTAGGATTTAACAACACCAGCTACAGGTGAACCTGAATCTTTGCAAGTCTGTAGAGCAGTTTGGGTGACAAAAACTTTCCCCATTGTTTAGATAAACCTGCATTGTCTCCTCTATCAGACCCCAAATTCTGCTTCTCTCTCCATGGCTTTCAACAGGTTTTGTGCCTTCCTGCAAACAGCATAAATATGCAACATAAATACATGAGTCAATGCAATTCTGTTTGAAGGTTCTCACTCATTTGCCAGTGCATCTGCTGCTATTACAGTTATCAAGGTGACAACCCCCAAAGAAACCTACACATGAAAGAGAAGTTCAGCAGGAAGAGCAGACTGCTACATGTTTTTGAGGATCTCCAAGAGTTTCTGTTGCCTCCTCCTTCCCCCAAAGGTTTTTCTCATCTGCATTTAGCAGTAAATGCTGTTGGGGAGGCTGTGTTCAGGTTTATCACAGGGGTCAGTTGTGAGTAGGCACATGGGCAGACTCTTTCCATGAATTTCTCCCACGTATCATCATAGTTGTGCTCATTCCAAAATGGAAATTAATTGCTTATCATAGGGGGAAATTATGTAATGAGGCTCCATAGAACAGAAATATTTAACCATGTTTTTAAATACATTCAAATATGTGTGCATGGAGAGGGGAGGGGTTAGTGGAGGCAATACATTCAAATAAACATGTTCGATATTCTATTGTATAATATATCAACCCTGCAAATTCATACTAATTAGTATTTTGAGCTCTCATGGTGTTATTAAACCATTGGCACCAGCTGAATAAAATGTTTAGAAAACTTTTTTATGATCTTATTGGTGCATTCACCCATATCAATGGCCAACATTTATCTTGCTTTAGCAAATCAACAGATTTCTTTCTTCTGCTAAACATTTTTGGCAAGGCAGACGGAGAACACAGCAGTCGGGGCCCTGCTCAAAGGCACAGATAACTGAATGGGTTACTTCCTACATTAAAACCAGCTTGTTGACTTGGCAAAGAGCCCTGGTCAAGTAATACAACCAGTGCTGCTGCCATTTGTTAATTCTGCATAATTAAACACCAATTATACATAGTATTGTTTTCTAGCAGGCTCCTCAGCTGGCTTTTCTTTATTAGGATTCTGTGCCAGTTTCCTTCCTTATTACTAAAAAGGTCTTCTATTTGTTATTATAATTAGGAGGTTTAAAAGATATCAAATTTTTCTAAAGAGAGAATAGGAAATGATTATGGAAGTTGGCATATCATTTTACATGAGAGACACTGCATATAATAGGTATTTTGATTTTTTTGCATAATCTGAGGAATCTGCACTGCACTATTATAGGACTCCCCAGAACAAGTCTATTAGTGAATATGTAATAATAACTGAATGTATTTACAAACCATTTCCAAAGCCTGTCTTTTCCAAGACACCACAAAGTGCAAACATAGAACTAATATTAATTTCTCAGCACTTTCTTCCTCATCTAGCAGGGCTAGGGCCTATTGAAATGAACAAAGTATCTGCTTAACTGCTGTTGTAAAGCATAAAACTCAATATTCTGTTGAAGTTGTAATGTTTTATGTATCTTGCCATGTGACTAGATGCAAATGAAGGCTGTATCAAAGGATGCTGATGATTGTCCTGGTGCTTTTAAACTGTGGTGCTGTCAGGGATGCAGCCCTATTAGGAATGGTGATGGAGAAATTCCAAGAAAGGTTTTACCTGTGTTGCTGGGAATAGTGGAATATGAGGAGCAGAAAGTTGGAGGCTGGTTTTATTTTTTTTAGAGTTTATCTTTCCCTCAGTACTGTGAAAGATATCTGTTATGTAGACAATATTTCTTTCTAACTACTTAACAAAAATATTCTGGAAAAAGATTGTTTGGAATTTTTTTCCTCTTTCTTTATGATTATTTATATAACAATATGACCAAAGGGTAATACATACAGCCAAAATAGGTATGGGAAGTCCCTAGAGACTCTTAAGTGTATATAATACAATCCATAAATTTTCTTGTTTAAAAAGAAAAAGAAAAATAGAGAAAGGGAAACTTTCATGCTTGATAATCATTACAATTTAAAAGCTTAGGAAGGATGTTAACTGTCTATGACTCTTACTCCATGGATTATTCAGCTGTCACACACACACACTGATTCTCTATGCAACATCCTCATGAACTTTATTGAGAAATGTTTCTGTGAGTCAGCAGCTGGAGCTCATTTCTCAGCCAATTTTTTTTCTTCCCTCTTATCTCCTTGTGACTCTCCTCTCTTTATCTACTATTTCCTTCCTTTGAGTCCACATAATTACTGGCCCCTCAAATGAAAATGCAGAGTTTTGAGCTTGGGAGTTCTTAGTTCTTCATTTACTGGATCACAGGCAAACTCAGCTATAGAGGAGGAGATGCAGTTGCCTGCTTAACCTGCAGAGCTGTGAGGTCAATGGGACTTCCCACAGCACATTATAAAAAGGACAAAAGACTTTGTAAGATGAGGCTTTTGGTTCACGTTACAGTTTTGTCAATGGAGCCATTTTAAGTTGCAATTGTCAAAAAAGTCTTTTCTTGACTGTCTTTCAGAATAGGTCAGCTGTTTTGAATCATGGTGCGTTGTGTCTGAAATGTATATTTCAAATTCCATAAGCTTGGTAAAACAATACTCTTTGTCTTGTTTTGAGAAATGTGGTATTTTGGAGTGTTCTTTGGACCTTTTATTGTCATAGCTGTTATTCTTCCTGTCTTAGGCATATACTTTCATTTTCATTCTAGTTTAAACAGAAAAAAATAGTGTGATTCTAGGATTGTTTCCAAATTAGTATCCAGATACAGCATTCCTACATCAAGAATCTCTTCATTTTACAGCTGCATCTAACACAGTAGAATTTAACTTGTGAACCATTTTCACCGCAGAAAGATTCCTTTTAATCTTTCATCCTGAAAGAAATCTTTTAGAGGACACCCATGAAGATCTTGAAGGAAAGAAACAGAGAGAATTGTAATGGAAAAGACTTTTTGTTTGTTTGTTTCACAATGGTATTTTTTTTAAAAAAGCTCTAGGCTCTAGGATTCCATTAATTATTACAACTACAATAATGCCCTAAATATGGCAGGTGTAGAATTGTTTCCCTGACATGTTGTCAAACTTGTTCCAAGTTTTGAAATGTTAGTTCATTTTCAAAAGAGCTGGGATTACACCCCAATCCAACAAAAGCTTCTGAAACACATAGGTATTTTCTCCAGATGTCTGTGTCATTGATTTCTATAGCTTTTTTTAAAGAGCACTCCCCAGTCTCTGCACGAGGATTTTGCTTGAAGCAAAGTGTACACATAAATCCTATTTTGGATTAGGATAGATGGGGAATACATGTATAAAACTGGGTCACAACAGTGTAATGGCTGCAGCTTGATTTACCTCCCCTAAATGCCAATTTTTATTTACATCCACATGTAATATATTTATATATGCACATCCTGAGTGTATTTGGCTATCCCAGTGATTAATTGCAGAATGATGTGATAAGGTGCATTTATAGTGCACCTGGGACTGCTCCCTGCAGCCCTGCTCCTGAGGCAAAGCTGGTGTCACCACTAATAGTCTCCCCAGGATCAAAGGTTGAAGGTCACCTGCCTAACAAACCATGAGGGTTAGAAACAGGAGCATCAAACCATGAGAAAGGATGGACCCTCAGCTCTGCTTGGGGAGAGCATTAGCCTCAAGCCACGGACAGTCTCACAACATTAAGCCTTAAAAAGAAGTTGCTTTTATGCCCGTAAAAGCCATTTTGTACTTCATCTGGAGTTTTTCAAGCAAAATTTATTTTTCTCTGCTTCTGGACTGTAAAAACAATGTGATTCTCCTCCTCTCAGATTTGAAAGAAATAGAGCTGGGAAAATGTCAATACATTATAAATAACTTGGGAAAAAAATTAGGAAGATAATTTTACCACACAACAATGACACATGGACCCTCCATATGGCAGTTGTAGATGCCAAGATTTTTTTGTCTGGACTTCTTTGTCTGGAGAATAACCTGAGTGTGCTGCAGCTAACCCAGCTTCATGAAGTAAAAATATTTAGACCACATTATTTGTTCTTAACAAATTAGACTTTTTTCTGTATCTAAAATGTCACTAACTTCTTAAGCTACAGAAGAGCAAGCTGTCCTAGCTTCTTCACCTAGGCGTGATACCATAAATATGTTTGGTGGGTGACAAGAGCTGCTTCTATGTGACAGAGAGTAAAAATGCTCTCATTTTGCTGTTCATTTCATAATTAGCGGAACCTGAGCCAACAGTGTTACAAGCTGCTTATGAGATTTCTGCAAATGTGGGGTTTGTGTGCAGTGAGACACTGAGAAGAATGAAAATATATCTGGTTTGTATCATTTCAGGATCCGGGTTCTGTTGTGAATCATGTTTAAATGCTTCTGGGAACTTCTATAGTACCACAGAAATACCAGAAACCATTTTGACACTAGCTTATAGAAATGACAAAACCTAATCTGTTAAGATTTGGTGTTCATATTTGGTAGGCAAAGTCCTATTTGAATCTTAGTTGTCTCATACTTAGAAAGTTCACTTTGTAAGACTAAGTTGTTGCTAATCATTTAAGAGAATTGCAGAAAAAATATTTTGAATGCTTAACAATAGTTCTCTTTTTGTTAAAGGAAATTCTTGTTGTTGTTTCTAAGATGTGAATGGTGTCATGTGAGATAAATCATTATTTTACAAAATAGTGAATACCTATACAGGCTCATAAAAAGACTGAGTTTCAAGAGTAGTGGCAAATTTAGGCTCACAAATCTAATTCTATTTTAGGGTACAACAGCTGATGTTTCTGAAGATGTAATTACAATGCAAATCCAATGTCCTCTTTGAAGTATAAGAGTAGTAAGACAGGAATTGTGCTTACACAATTCCTAACTTTCTTAAGTACTGAAAGTTTCACTGGTTAAGAAATATCTTAGATAAATACATGCTTCATAACTTGACAAACCACCAGCTTTTTACCAAACCATAGTATATATTTAATTTATAGTAACAGCAAAGACATGAAGGTACATTTCAATTTGCTATGGATGTGCAAATTGTTTAATTCATTAGTCTTTTATTCCCATTTGATTGAAGGGATACAGAGAGGCTCAGGAATAGATTGAGAGAGGTCTCTGGCATCTTAGCACCTGTCTGAATTTGACTACTTTTGATCTGATTGTGGTAACTCAGCCAGAAAGTGACAGATTAAGATATTTGATTTCAAAAGTAAGGAGCTGAGATGGTTTCCAGGCTAGCAGCCTTTCTTTCAAAATGTCTGTCACTCCTTAAGATTTCCTCTGCTGTAAGATGTCTTGATTCTAGGAGCCAGAGCATTCTCTGAAGTACATTTTTCCTTTGTTTTCTTCCCAAGCAATCAGTCACAAACTGTTTCCTGTAAATTAAAAGAACTTTTGTAAGCATAATCTTATTTTCTGTGGCACATACAGAACTTTGTCTGGGCAATCATTTTTCTTTTACATGCATACTTAAAAATGGCAATAGGGTTTACTTTTTTCTTTGCTGGAAAAAGGACTAGGAGGAAGAGAGAAAAAGAGAAGACAACAATCAAAGCCTGCATTTTATATTTGATTTCATATTAGTTATATAAACATAAACCTAGATTTTTTAAAAATTAATTTAAATGTGTTTTGAAAAAGCAGACTTAAACTTGTGTCTTATTCAGCATATTACAGATTAACTATTATGCTAAGTACAGTCAGTGGAAGGGAAAAATTTATTACATGCTTACTGATCCTTTCACAAGAATTGGAAATGCTAATCAGCTAGTTATTTATTGGCCTGGAAGTGTTCCTGAAGCCAGGAGATAGCCCCATTTAAGCTTTAATAACACCTTTGGCTTGCTTGATGCCTTGGGCTAGCCAGGTTAAGCTTTGAAACTAGTCAGCCTTGTGCAGTCAGACAGAGAGTGAGAGCTCTGAAAGATTATTGGGGTTTTGGGACATCCACCGGTGTCTTTTTGCTGCCTGTATTAGTTCCAACACCACAGGCTTCTAAACGTGGAGCTGGAAGCCTTGGTTGTGGAAATCTGGAGAGCAACCTTCTCCAGAAAACTTGTCTCTTGCCACAATGGCATCTCAGAAGTCCAGCTAAAATGAGATTATGATACTGCCTTCCCCATCTTGCAGACTTCTGAGGAAAATGCATTAGTTCACCTTTTCAGAGCGCTCAGCAGTGGTGTCTGTGAATTCAGTGGTTTCAAAGAAGTCTGATTCTCATCATTCAGTGGCCATACACCTCAAGCATTTTGTACTTCACTTTCTTCTTACCTATTCTCTGCACTGGGACAACACTCTGAAAGGGTCATGAAATTAATGACTAAGAGGTGCCTTGGGGAGTTGTAGCAAGGTCAGTCACACAGCTTCACTTCCACAATTTCCTAAGTTTCAAGTTTGTGCCTTTGTGACTGTAAGAGTAGACAGATTTTTTTTTTTTACTTGCAGAGGTTTTTGGTTGGGAGCTGTAGAGGATGTTGTATCATAGCTGCACATTAGTTGTTGCTGTTCACTAAAATAAGTGGTCACAAGGTTTGTTGAAAGAGCCTGTGTCGTGCTACACTCATTTAAAGGGACTCAGGCAGCAGTGTGCACTGTTTCCAATTCTTACTCATTATCACTTATTTCTATTGCCTGTAGATGCCCACAAAACATAAAGACAGAGGAATCAGACTTACAAGGGACAGCTTTCATCCCCCTGAAGGGATTCCTGCCACTGTTAGAGGGATGAAAGCGAAACTCTGTGTTTTCATCCGTTCAGACTTTCTGCCTTTCTCCCCGTTCCACGCTATAATTTCATCTCCTCCCCTCCCAGCAGCAGCAGCTGTAGCTCAGCTACAAAGGCCCCTGGAAGCTCTCCCCAAAGGCACCTCATGACCCTGCCAGGCTCCAGCCTCAGCTGCAGCACTCAGGGGCTCTTCCCAAACCTAGGCTTTTTTTTGGCTGAGCACTATATGAGACACCAGCCAGATTTCGGCAAGTGTCCTTGCTACGGGAGGTCTGGCTCTTTTTTCCTCAGATATCTGTTTTCACTTTTTCCAGTTAAAAAAAAAAAAATACAAAAGAAAGCAATTGTTTTCTTACCAGGAGCCACAGGCTGGACCAAATGTGTGCTCTCTCTGCTCCCTTTCTCTTTTCTCCAAAGAGATTAAATAAGATTGTAAGGCAAACTTCACCTCCAACCTTGCAGCTCCCCTTGACCCTGAGGCAGCTGAGGGAAGTCTGTGAACACACCCTTTACACAAATGCATCCTAAACTTTGTCATATTTATTGCTAACAAAACTTGTAACACTGAACAACCTGAAGCATTGAAAAAAAAAATGCCAGGAGTCTTCAGGCTTGACTGGGGAAAATGTTTGCTGTTGAGAAAGAAGTTTTTTAAATGAAGAAAATATCAAAAAAGATCTTTGAAAAGATTCAACTTTCTAAGTATACTTTGAATAAAAGAATAAATGATTGAATTAGTCTAGGAATGAGGGATTAGTTGAATTGTTGAATTGTAAGCTGAAAAATGAAAACCAGTTGCACAAGAATAGTTACATTTTGTAAGGAGGAGATCAAAGAAAAAAATTACACTGCCTCCTAAAGTTTTTCAAAGATACATCGTGTTGATATTAATGGCTAGTATTCAATTTTTTTAACTGTGTTTTGGTTGTGTACTAGTTCAGTCTGCTCCATACCTTTATTCTCTGGGAAAAAAAAAAAAAAGAAAAAAGAAAAAAAGTAGTTATTTGCACAATGTGCATCCTTTCTGCCTTTTAAAGAAGATAATTTTCCTTTCTTTCATTGATCATGCATCCTCAAAACAGACAAACATTAGGGTGGGAGTTGTGTGCTCTGCTCCTCTTTTCAGTGGGAGAAAAATCCAAACTCCTTTTAAGTCACCTGTGAAATCAGATATGCATAGGGATGGAATATCTTTCCCTTTTCTAATCTTCAGATACTGGCAAGCCAAGCAAACCATGGTCTCAGATATTTATTTCATTTTGCACTTTGACTGAGGAAAAGTTCCCAGGCAGTCCAGAACCCCTGAGTTTTATGTGAAAGTGATGCTCAGCACGGATCAGATCCTCAGCTGATACAATTCTGTCCCTTTCAGTTCCTAGCAGTACAGTACTTCCAGGCATCACCTAGTCTGTATTAATGTGATATTCCCTGCTGTGATTATATCTATACATCCTACAGGTTAAGAACTGCAAATCCATTGGATAGTAATCATTCCTAAACTGCAATTTCAAACATTTATCATTTAAATTTTTTTGTCTGGAATTAATATCTCATGGTTGCTTTCACCTTGGTTGGATGATGTATATAAGAATGAACACAAAAGAGAATCAATATAGCTATTAGCTGACTTGCCCACAGGATATGATAAATGAGGAGCCAGTTTAAATTCAACTAAATTTTCCTTGATAGTACATCATCTAAAAAAACTTCTTGTACTCGTAGCATTTTTCATCAAATGTTTTTTTTTTTTTTTCTATTTATGAATGACCTTTATTTTGAATTGTAAGACTCCAAATAGTAGAATTAGGTAACCATACATATGTATACATACATACATATACATATACATACATACATACATATACATAACCATACAAGAAATATGAAATATGAAATTTCTATTAATGTCAAAAATTCAGATTATTATGTATATATGGATAAAATAAACTGAATGGGAGGAGGAAGGGCTTGGAAATTTTTTACTTTAGTCTGACTTTTTACAGAATAGGGATTCTCCTATCAGAGAGTCAGCATCTGTTGGATCTCCTGCTCTAGTCTTTTCTGAATTCACTTGCTAATCTTAATTAATACATTAAATAAAGATAGAAGGAATCTCAAAGTTATATCTGAGCCAGTGGATATGAGGTGCAATTGCATTTGTCTGCATGTTAGATAAGATTTTGCTATACACCAGCTTCTCTCTTTTGGTTGTCTTGAGAAAGATACCTGTGGTGGGAGGCTTCAAGGGAAGTGGGAAAGGTTTTGTCTAGGACTTTGATTGGGATGACTGGGGGGGCAGGACCCTGAGACACTCAGCCTGAATCTAGTCAAACATAATTATACTCAAGTTTCAAGCTGAGAAAAGCTTAAATAGGAGCTCACCTGGGGAGCCTTCTTAGGCATGAGTGCTAATCAGTGTAAAACTAGTTAACATTTCAGTCAATGCTTAGGAGAGATTTTATTTACTTATTGCAATTCTTTTGCCCAGATTTCCCTTCATCATTGAACACAAATTTCTTTATATGTGTCATTTTTCTAACACTAAATGCATTTTCAAAATCATAGCCATTTAGAAAAAAAAAAAAAAAAACACCTTAGATTGAGTTCAATTATATTATTTCTAATAACAAATGTTTCTGGTTTTATTACTCATTGTTTTGTAGCTTAAGTAGAAGTTCTATAATGTTTAACAGTTTAAGAAGCTTTTCCTGAATGGCATTTGAAATAGTCTTCACTTCAGGTGTGAAGTCTTTCACACTGAGTTGTTTAACGCTTTAGTTTTGTTCAGTTTTGAGCATTTATGTGCACTCAGTTCATCTCCAGTGTTAAGCTTTCAAGATTGTATCCCATCTCCTTGGTCACTCCACAATTGTAGAACAGCAGCACAAGTTTTGGTAGAGTTGAATAAACTGTAAAGTTAGAATAAAAGCAATGATGGGACAAACTCAGTAGTTTCTTTTTGTTTAAAGTTTAGATTTTGTTGGTATTTTCTGAGACTTTTTTCCTATTTGAAATATAAAATAATAGCACTCTTTGTTGATTTATTTTCTAATTCATGTTCAAGGTCAGATCAGTCTCTAGCTGCATGTGTTATTTGATCCAATGTGTTACTCTCTTTATTTCATATCCAGCACCTTCTGAAATTACAATTTCCAGGAATCTTCTGTAGTCTAGCCTCCTAAAAGGAAATATGATTAATTGCCTTCAGTACACTAAATATGTTTTCCTTTTCCTAAGATTCTTGTGAGTTTGTATTGTTCTCCTGTCTCCCTTTTTCCATAATTTTCATACCTATATTCCCACCAAAACAAATAAACTCGAAGCCGGTAAAAATATCAAATTCCTTTTCATATTGTTCTGTTTTATGGTAGAAGTTGTAGTAATAGTAGTTGTAGTTGTAGTAGTTGTAATAATCTTGGATATACTCAAACATCTTTAGTACCATAATGTGCTGAAGTTTCAAACCAGCAGACCCTTGGACACAGCATGCAGTTGTTTAAGTTCAGGAGCAGTAATGCTGCATGACTGAAATCTGAGCCACCTCACAACTTGTTTGTGTTTGATATGTATGGGTCTGGATCAATGGCTCTGTGCTTATTATTTTCCTAGATGCTCTGAAATTCTCTTATGTGAGATACCTAAATTCTGCTCCACCCATTCAGCTTTAAAGGCTCTTTGTAGTGAGCTAAAGTTTTCCACTGGAGACCTGACCAGCTTCTAAGCTTCCCTATTTACCAGACAGCAAAAATGTTGCTGAAGGGCATTTTCTTGGTCTCATGTCACACCTGCAGTGCTCTAAGCTGTGGCACCCAGCAAGGGTTGGGGGCTGCTGTCCCCACTGTCAGGGATGTCACAGCTGGGGCACCCCTGGGGTGAGATGTCAGCCAGCACCAGAGAGGGACCTCAGGGGCACCAGAGAGGAACCCCTGCGGCACTGGAGAGGAACCCTAGAGAGGAGCCCTAGAGAGGAACCCCAGGGGCACCAGAGAGGAACCCCAGAGACACCAGAGAGAAGCCCTAGAGAGAACCCCTAGGGGCACCAGAGAGGAACCCCTGGGACCCCAGAGAGGAACCCCTGGGACCCCAGAGAGGAACCCCTGGGGCACCAGAGAGGAACCCCTGGGACCCCAGAGAGGGACCTCAGAGGTACCAGAGAGGAGCCCCAGGGGTACCAGAGAGGAGCCCCAGAGAGGAGCCCCAGGGCCACCAGAGAGCAGTCCCAGGGCCACCAGGGCACGCAGGAGCTTGGCAGGGGCTGCTGACAGCCCCCTCAGGGCTCAGGTCCTGGCTCATTTCAGCACCCCATGGCAGCATGCAGCGCTCAGATGGAAGCCAGGGCATCATCTTCCCTGCTGGAATTTCAGTGCTGGGTAGCATTCATCCTTGCCTGTGGGGATGGAGCATCTATTTCTGATTTTATCCACTCTGACATGTTTAAATTTGCTGAGGATCTCTGCTAGAGGCGCTTGAGGGCCCCAACAATATGGAACCAATCACGCTAGAAACACATGAGATGTATAATGTTGCTTCAGAAGTATTTTTTATTTCCTGCCCAAAGCAGCTGCACCAACACATTAAATGAAGGTAGGACAAGCAAACAGGGCTTGATAAAGAAATTTTTCTCCTTTCAAGCTGTCACTCTTGCAGTGTTGTACTCTCGGTCAGCGATATTAAAGCTGTGACCCAGTCAGCAGCGATATATTTGGGAAACTTTCCACATGTACATCTGACACAATGAATTCTTACTCATCTGTGCTTCAATTTTCAGTTCATTACTGGTGATAAATGAGTCCCTTATTATGAGAAGCCTAATTTCCTGGTTTCTAGCACAATGAGGGTTTTGGTTTTGCTTTTTAAGGGGGCCATAGCTGATACAAAACACAAAATAGAAATGTTTCCTTCCATTTGTTATTTAGTTGTTGTTTGATGTCTACCAGTGCACAGACTGAAGCTTCTAATAAGGTTATGCTTTTCTGTCTGTTTATCTCAAAGGTCTGGTTGGTTTTAGTACATAGATGTGCAATTTGATTAATCTTTACCATCTTGACAGTCTTATCCATCAAAAATTTGATGTGACTGCATTTGTTATTTACACTGGCATTGTTCTCGTCATATTTGTGTAGTTTAAAACTTATCCTTCAGTGTTCATACTTGATTGTTTTGGGCTTTCTGTTTCCAGTTACAGCCCTAATTCTGGGATTCCTGTGGATCTATTGAAGGTCCCTTTTTGTTTCAAAATTACTGCCTCCAGCTAGTAATTCCTATGCTCAATGTACACAGTATTACAAATTAACAATATTTAGAGAAAGCTGTAGATCCTTGTAAACCCAAGTACCCCTTGCTGTGTTGTATGGTTTCTTATCTGGTATTAATTTTGCAGAGTTGAATTTTGACAAGATAGAAGAGTTATTGATTGTTCTCCTCCTCAGCTATTTCATTTCATCATTGTTCTATTTTGTCTGGAGTTTAAGTTCATAAACCTGGAGTACTTTTTGACCTTGTGCTTTCTTTTGAGGCTGACATTAATCACACTGAGAAATGAGATTCCCAGCTGGAAGATGCTAAGGAACCATTAGGAGCTATTGCATTAACTTACCACTATTTTATCTTTCCTGGTTCAGGCTGAGAATTATTAAGTTGATTGGGATATATCTGTATGTGTCATTATGAGCTAGATAGTAATTGCTAATTCTTTATTTGTGGCTCTTTCTGCCACTTCCCTGAAGTATTCACAGCTGTGCTAACAGAACCCTGCATCCAGTCAATGGGAGCATTTTGCTGCTTTAACAAGAAAGGGCTTCAAGCCTAATATCAAATTTTCCAGGCAAATGCTTACATGCTCCATCATTTGTTTTCTTAAGGATATGATTTTGAGCAGTGAGCAGTCAGCTCAGGTAAACAAAGCCAGCAGGAACACCTGTTGTACAGCTTCTCTCCAAGGCACAAACTCAAAAACCTTCTTTGTAAAATGCATTTCATTACACTGCAAAAAGCAGAAGTTCTTCAGAAGAGCTTTACAGAAAGAATTCCTATGATCAAATAATAAAAGGAAAAAACTTCCCTGAAGTCCTTACCTCTATTTAGCATAAGTAAAAAAAAGACTTTTCCTTTTTTTTTTTTTTTTTTTTTTTTTTTTTTAAATCTTTGGATTGAAAGAAAAAAAAAGTATTGTTGCAAGTGAGTTTCATTTAATACATTTGTGAGGTGAATAGGAAAGGGAGTTCTGGACAGCTTGACTGACTACCATGTTGTACAGATATGTATGTGTGGTTTGATTATGCTTGTAGCTTGCTGTAAATTTGTCCTTGTAGAGAAGCACTGATTGACAGTGCACATTCTTCCACTCCATGCCTTTTTTGTAAGTCAGTTTAAATGTCTGTTTACCTTGCAAGTCACATTTACACTTCACTTCAAAATCATCCCTGTACATTACCTACCAAATGCCTTCCTGGCAGGCCACAGAGATTTTAATTGTCAACTGCAACAGGGTTAAACCTTCATTTTTTAATCCTTGAATCACTCCATAGGCTATAGCATACTTTTGCTTAGTAGAGAAGACAAGGTAAATAGAATGTGGTTGGCTTTAAGTATGAAAGGACAGGGACCTTTACAGCCTGTTCTGTCTGCTGGCTTTTTTGTCATAACCGAAGAGCTGGGATGTGGGAGACAAAAAGTAAGGGAAGCACAGAAGAGCAACAATCAGACATATATCCTCTGAGAAATCCATATGCTAAAGGTGTCAGTAATCACAATGTGGCTGAAGTCACTGTTGGAAGGTAAAAAATGTGTTGGGAGCAGTAAAATTGTTCAAAATGTAGCCCTTTTAAAATCAGGGGGACTCAAACCAAACCAGAACAGCTAGGAGTGTCCTCTGAAGGCAAATATTACCTGTGCTTCTTGTGATATCAGTGAGTTTTTTGTTTGGTTTTTTTTTACTTAAATATCTGTGTTAATAGGCTGAGTTAATGTTCCAGTGTCTTGCCTTGCTGGACAGTGTATTAGTGCAAGTTTGTCCATTCTGTCTTTAAGCAAGCACTGATGTACATTGATTTAATATTATTCTCCCTGCTGAGCTCTGCAGATAGGCTGGTAAAATGCAAATGACACAGCTGTGTTGCAGATACATCTTTTGACAGCTCAGAAGATGACTTTGCATATTCAGAAAAGCAAGGCAATGAGAAAGGACTTTCTCAGCTCTTGGATTGTGTACATCCCCTTCAATATTCATTTTTATGGTAGTTTTAATTTCAAATCATGTCACTGCAAGGCTGCTGGTATGCTGAATTAGTTTCTGCATTTTCCTTGTTTGTCTGTAATTGTCATTAATGAGGGAAATTCATCACCTTCCCGAAGTTCACCACTCAGCTGAAAAATATAAGGGGTAATTAAGCATGGTAGGATTCTTGCTGTGTTCCAGCTCTACAGCAAAAAGCAAGGAAACTTAGTTCTCTGCTTCTATTTCAGGGGCAGCTTCTTGCAAAGCAGCAGCAAAATTCAACCTCAAAACTTCCTTGCAGGGCTGCAGGCATGGAAGAGCAGCTCCAGGGTTTAACGCCTGGAGGACTGGGTGTACTCTCAGAGTTTAATTCAATAGTCAGGGGATTACTGCAAGAAGTCCAGTAGAGTTGGAGGATTGCATGGGAAGCTTGCACAACCAGTTCTTCAGCTGTACATGGTATTTGTTGCTATTATTTAAATGTCTTGATAGTAGTTCCCACAGCAATCAGAGCTTCCTTGACAAACATGTAAGTTTACTTGGGAGAAAACAACACAAGAGACCTTCTAAGGGAGAGGACATTTCCTGAAGCAAGTTAAAACTCATATTTGCAGTAAAGAGAAAATACTTGTGTGGAGAAATTTCTCCTATGAAGAAATCTGTGTCAAGTAGGTCTTATGCATATCCCATATTGAACAGAGTCAAGATGACTGGTGAGCACTTCAAAAAAGTCATTTATTCCTGCATTTTCTGAAGAAACACCGCTTGTTACCTTGAAGTAGAAAAATCTGTTATAAATCTGGTTTCCCCCTAGAAAATGGCTTCTTGTCCTAATTAATCACAGTGCCTTGCACAGGCTACTGATGGGTCTCTTATCTACCCCAGCAGCCAAAGCAGCTGGGGCCACCACCTGTTAATTCACTTCCAGCACATTTAATGAGCCTGAGTGGCTGCTGCCTTCGGGTTTGTCTGGCAGGGCAGGGAACAGGAGCAGGTGCCAAACAGGAGAGTGCTACAGAGGGCAGCCCAAGAAGTGTGAGGAAAAGCCAGAAAAAGTCAAGGAGCAAGGGCAGGCAGGTTTGGCAGCATCAAAGCCTTGTAGTGCAAGTTTGTTGTGTTCTCTGCCAAATGCCAAATTTTGGGAATTCAAGGGTTCAGTCAGAAATGTTTCTGTGTGGTTGGATTCATACATGACCCCACCTAAGACTTCAGCTTATGGTTCTGTTACTCGGTAAAATATATTTGCTGGATCTGTGTTGAAGTTGTTCAACAACTTTGTTTATTACCTACTGCATAAATAAAACTAATTGCAAAGATACAACAAAGTTGTTTTATGCTTATGCATACTGAAGTCCTCACTCATTTACTTTTTTTTTCTTAGTTAAAGGCTGTTATTGAATGAATTGTGAAAATAAAAGGAAGGAAAGGTTTTTAGATAGTATCCTAACTGAGGATTTCAGTCATGCACTGTTCTTTCAAGACAAGCAAAACAACAATAACAAAAAAAAGATACTCCGACTATCAAAAAAATGCTTTATTCTTCCTTGTTTTAGAAAAAAACCATTTCTAAGGGATTTCTTTTACACTATGAAGTGTTATTCTCTCATCAAAAAAATCTATTTTGAGTGTAATGGATAACACTTCTGTACCTGGGTGTACATTTCTTTTTACACTACTTATTGCTAGAACACACTTTTACAAGCTGTTATGAAAAAAAATCTTTGTGGGTTTGTTTATAATTCACCTGAGCCAAATCCTCACATTAAGGACATTACTGGAAAGCAAATTCTTGTCTTTCCCCCTTAGCTTGAATCTTTCTTAACTTCTGAAATGAGGCAGCTGAGCAGTGTAAATTTTTAATGAAGAGTTACTTATTACTTGTGGAGACTCTTAGCTGATGAAAGTGGTCATAACTCCCTAAATTATCCAACTTAAACAAGTTAGCTGGCTGAATGTGCAAGTCCCTGGAAAGATGCTGTATTAAATCTTATGAAACAGAGTACTTCCTTTGAGCTATTATGAAATATTGGTGAGGTTATTCATCAGATTAGCAGGTTTCTGACACAGACCCCTGAGTGTTCACTGAGCTGTGATAGTCTAAATTTGACCTAATTATTCCCAATTCTGCACAAAGCCTGAAGTTTTTCCTTGTTGTTCCAGATCTGAAGAATAGGTCTACATCCTTGAAAGCTTGCCTGTAGTTTTCTAAATAAACATATGATATTAGATGGTACTTTCTCTGCACTAGATTTGCTTCTTGCAGATGTAATGATTTGACTTTTATCAATAGTTCTTCTTTAGGTACTATCCTTACTGATACTCTGAGATACTAAAATGTTTTGTCACTTTTTACAACCAAGTGAAGAAATAAGAATGAATTAAGTATCTTTAAGACATTATAGTGTATTTCTACTGTGACTCCAAAGAAAACCTAGAATAAATCAAAATAATGGAAAAAAACTTGGCTACTAATTTATTAATTTAGTTTCTCATCTGTGGCTGAGGTTTGATTCAGTCCCAGCTGGGCTTTTTTTTTTTTCTGACATCTCTTCCTGAATTCACTCAGATCACTAGAAAGGAATCGATGGGAATCGATCCAATTTGTAGAACACAATTCTAATATTGATAGTAGTTTATATTCATTTGCTTCACCCTAATCTTTTATTAATGCTCATTTGCAAAATGCTGTTTGTGCTGTTTCCTTCCAGTTTTGTACCCCCAAGCTGCTGATGATAATGAAATTTATAGAAACATAACAAGAAATAATGAAGTTAAACATTTTGAATTAAATATGGTAACAGTTACTATTTTTTGTAGTCAGATGTTTTTCAGTAGGTGACTTTAATTTCAGACAAAGACCATTGCAGGAAGTCAGACATGTGAAATTCTTAAAGAAGTAAGAAATGGTGCCTGTTTAGGTCTTTTCAATTTTTCTTTATGTCCACCAAGAGGCTGGGCCAGGACATCAATACTGAATCATCTGGGGATTTTTAAGGATGCATCATCAATAAATTCTGTCATCCAGATATATCTCCTGGTTCAAAAGAAGCAATAACTGATGGCATCACTTTCTCTTACCAGTGGGGAAAAAAGTCACTGGTGACTTTTCTATGAAGAGCAGAGCCATGGTTAAAAACATATTTAATATAATTTTTGAAGTTAGGTTTGTAAAATGCACTTGAATATAAATGAAAATAAGTGTGTCTGTCTGGTTTGAAGTGTTCTTGGAGCCAAAAGAATGAATAACATCAGTAAATATTTACTATTTGTAGTTTCTAAAAATTTTCAAGAGCTAAAAATATGTAAATTAAAGCATGAACGATGTGGCCATCCAATAAAATGGAATAACTTAGAGATTTCAGCAGAAATTGCATTGGAAAAGGCTCCTCACACTCGTGTAAATCTTCTGTGCTCTCCAATTGACATTGGCACCTAAAATTGTTCTGAACCTGTATGATTATGCAAAAATCCTCTTTATGCTTTGAAGGGGTCATGTGTGCTTGGGCTGACTAAGTCTGAAAACATTTCACCAAAAAAGCTGGAGCACCCAGTGCTGGTAAACTTAACATTATCCACTCAAATCCAAGTAGATGTTTGTTGGTTCTTTTGTGGGATTTTTTGTTTGTTTGNGACTTCTTCCTAAAGTTTTGCAAACTTATAGATAAAAGTAAAGTATTTATTTGTGGAATTTTTGGGGGGAGGTGGGCTGTGTTGGTTTTTTCGATTTATTCAGGTTTTTTTGTTGTTTGGGTTGTTATTCTGGCTTTTTTTTTTTTTTTTACATAATGAATCAACCAATTACTGCTTAGACATCTTCTTAAAGCTTGAGTTTTATTTCAGTGAAAACAGGGTCTTTTTGGGGGGGCAGCTAAGAAAGAATGGAAACATTGGTTTAAATATTTCTTGTCTGATACAGAAATTCAGCCAAGATGTCCAACCATAGTGGAGAGCTTTTTTTAAGGGACATCTCTCTCTGTCACTTCTGTGAAACCTCTTAAGGACTGATTATGGCATTTCTTTGAGGAATGAGGACCAGGTTCAGTNGGTTCTTTTGTGGGATTTTTTGTTTGTTTGTTTGTTTGTTTAATCTTGCCCAACTTAATGAATGGTTGCTCTGGAAATTTCCATGGAAAGAGAGAATGAGATTTTTTCATCACGATGAGGGTCTTCTCCCTCTCAAATGAAGAGTGAAGAAAGGAAAGTGTAATAGCAATTCCTAAGGGATGCTTTGATCCTTTTTTTTTAAATTATTATTTTTATTTTTTACTCAAGGCTTCACTGTTTAGCTTCCTANCAACCAATTACTGCTTAGACATCTTCTTAAAGCTTGAGTTTTATTTCAGTGAAAACAGGGTCTTTTTGGGGGGGCAGCTAAGAAAGAATGGAAACATTGGTTTAAATATTTCTTGTCTGATACAGAAATTCAGCCAAGATGTCCAACCATAGTGGAGAGCTTTTTTTAAGGGACATCTCTCTCTGTCACTTCTGTGAAACCTCTTAAGGACTGATTATGGCATTTCTTTGAGGAATGAGGACCAGGTTCAGTCTCTGCTTTTACTCTGATTGAACTGTAAATTCTTCATATATCAGGTGAATTGTTCTTGGGTTTATAGTTCATTTGCTTTGCATTTTCTGGCACAGTAACAAGTTCAAAAAGAGTAATGATGTAAAATTGTTTATTATGTTTAAGAGAGCCAAGTTGAAAATTGCCTGATCCTACAGCATGGTAGTCATAAGAAATACATCATGTCTTAACATTCAGGACTTTTACTGGCCATTCAACAGAGTGCCCTCACAGCAGTCCTACAGTGAAATGTGTTATTTAAGTCAACACTACTTACCTCTGTTAAGTTTTTACTGAGACTCCCAAGAAAAGCTGGAACTTCTGACAGAGCTGAAACTAAATTCAGCCCAGCACAGAGGGCAGCAGCCCAAAATGTAGCACTTATTGTTCCATTAAATGGGTAGAATTCATCATTAGTGAGTCATTTCCAGCCAGACACCATAACTTAACACTAGTTGAATATAATTTTCAATATCAGGTGGAAAAGTAGTATTTCTCAAAGAATGAGTGAACAATGTCTGTATAGTTTTAGATTTTAAATAACAAGTGCATTTTCACTAACAGATATCATGTAATTATCAGTAGTTTCAAAAAGAGACTAATTCCCTCCCTTATTTACTTTAACTGAGTGATTGAAGCTGAGATTTGCAAGCCTAAATAGCTGCAAATAATTGTAGCCTGGTTTTTAAAGCTGCTGCTCTCCTAGCCTGTTGGCTTTATTGAGTTCCCAGCATTTCTGAATTGGAGACTGATCCTGTTAACCCTCCTAAGTGAGCTTTGCTAGGGGCATTAGCACTGGTTGGTTGTGAGGTGCCATGAGGAGGATGCCCACTGCTTGGAATACCATATCTGAGGGGATATCTTGGGCAAAACATTCCTATTCCTTGTGCAATTACACTTTGCACATGACACCAAACATTACAGTGACACACAGAACGCTTCCAGTAGCTTCCAGTGCATCTTCTTCCTCCTCAATCATTTTGAGCAGTGTGTGGTTAAATCTCCTAGAACGCAATCAGTCTCTCAGAATGATGATCGGAAGGTTCATTGGTTAAATTTGGTCTGGGCTCCCTGCAGTCCATTATAAACCTTTGCACTAAAAAAGGTAGGCACAGCCTCTGCCACTTAAATTAATAAAAAGTGCCGTCCTTCTGTCCTTTACTGCAGTAATTTAAAACTTTGACCCAATCAACCCCTGAATGCAAATGAGGGAGCAATCTGGAGAAACAGAGTGTTGATCCAGTCAATCTACAGCCATTTTCAGAGCAGGTTTTAAAGATGTACGTGACATTGGCCATTAGTGAGCCAGCAAAGATGAATGGGCCAATAAACTAACATATTTCACTTCTTTCATCTGCCAAGATGAAACATCATCTTGGTGTTTGGCTGCTTTTTGTTGTTTGGCTTTTTATTTTCTTAATTTGCACGACAGTATTATGAAAGGCATGCTATCAATCCTTTAATTGACTTTCCTAAAGGAATATTTTTTTCCAATAAGTCCCCTTGAGTGAGTTGGTCTTGAGGATTTTGATTTTCTTAATATTTTTTCCTTCATAACTCATTAAAAAGACTTTGATTTTGAAATATGTTGTTTCCAAGATTGTTTAGAAAACAAATGGAGAAATGAATGTTTGGCATTTTAAAAATGAGAGTGACTGAGCTAGTAAAATTAAGCATCCAGAAAAAAAAATCCACTTATGGTTGTTTTTCTAGTTTTGTTTCCTATGCAGTTGCTTTAGGTGTTTTGTGAAAGTTCAGAGCAATTTTTATCAGTGTTGATTTTGTTGAAAATGAACAGTTATTTTCAGTCGTTATAGAAGTCCAGAATATGTCTGAGAGAGCAAAACATGTCTTTGCAATAATTAATAAATTATCTGACACCTGTCAATAGAGAAAAAAAAGAAAAAAAAGCAGCCTATTGTTGTGGCAGTGTTAATTTTGCAAAGACATTTTCTTCTTGAAGTTTTCTTCCAAACAAACTACTAATGTCTTTTTTAGGTATTATTTAGGGTATTATCTGTTGGACTATCAGAGTAAACTGAAATAGGATTTAAGTTTAATAAACAGTTTTACATTGGTAGTAAAAAGGTGCAGGGATATTGTCGATAAATTCCTTTGGGTTGTGCTGTTTTGTTTTCAGAGCAACTGGGATTTTATTTTATTTTTATTTCGAATTATGTAGTTTGTCATGACGAGTTATATTCATGGTGCTTTGTGCTGTTTCGATCAGCAGTTTATCTTGGGGTCTTAAAACATGCGTTCATTTATGTGTTTAGCTGACCAGCTGCCTTCCTTTTTTTTTTTTTTTTTCTTATTCCAATGTGACATTAAAATGGAGCAGTTCCTTGCAAGGGTCTTTTAGTGGAAAAATTATCTTACTCCGTGTGATGCTAAACTGTTGCCCTTTCCAGGAGGGCTCTACCTTTTCCCCTGCCCATCTCCCAGCAGAGGTAGAGCAGCCCCCTCCGTGCTGGCCAAGCCCCAGTCACCCCCCGCCTCCTCCCCACAAAGAGGTGAAGTCCCCTGGGTCTGTAATTGCCAGGAGATGAAGCGATGATGGGGAGTGATCACAGTCAATAGCTTTGATTAACAATAAGGTGGAAAATTAGCAATGCTAGCATTCAGCTCCCCTGCCTTCCCGTCCCCATATGCTCCCCGCAGCCTGTGCTGGCTGGTTAGCAGGGTGGCCACCGTGCCTGGCTGGCTGCAGAGCCACGCTGGGAGTGGGCAGAGGGGGACAGCAGGCAGCTTTTTGGGGACCCTGCACAATGCTCCTGGCCATGCCCCTGCGGGCTCCACCACGCAGGCAGGGGAAGGACGAGGTGCACTGCGCGCTGGCACTGTGGCTCTTGCTGTCGTGTGTGGATTTGATTGTGTCTGGACGTGTTGTGATCAAAATGGCAACTCCTGTTACTCCTGTGACCCCATCAGCAGCTCTGGTGTTGTTTCCGACAGACTCCGAAGACCTAGAGAGGGGGAACGACAGCGGGACTCCACTCCCCACCTCTGATAACGGCGACAATTCGCTGGGCTACACAGGTAGAGTGCACCTTTCCAAAATATTCCTGACTGCCTCCTCCTGACACTTTCCACCTGCATCTGCCATTGCCACCTGTGTACGTTCCTTTAACCTCCTTTGCTCGCTGGCTCTCTCTCACCATCACCTTTAGAAGTTCAACATCCTTAGTGCGGTCGGGAAATATTGTTGTGGCTTTTAACTAACCACGATGACTGTCCTTGTGTGTGTGTTGGTACATGTCAGTGATTGAAATGTTTAAATTTGCCTTGTTGAGACAATGCCCCCGTTGTTTTCCTCTGAACTGTATGTATTAGTGCACGAGGAAATATATCATCCCAAAGAAATTTTTCCAAAGACCAAGGGGATTTTTCCATATGTTTATTCGGGGAATTTTTTCGCTTTGTTTCTCTGGTAAACAAAAGTAGAATGTGTTGCAGCAGGGAAGAAAACCCAAACGAGACTAAACTGTGATTGGAGAGGAGTGTGTTTCATTGACTTCTGCTTTGCATAAACTACAGAAATGTGTCTCTAGGCCAAATAAGAAAAGCCACAGCATAAGCAACACCATACAGCAGTGATCTCTGAGGAACCCGATCCTGTAACTCCTCTGCAGCCTGAAAGGCTACCCCAGCTCCAGGAGTCAGTGACCACAGCCCAGTCTCAGCTGCAGTCACGGGTTTTCATGAACTACTGGTGGTCCAGGGTACTCAGATATTCCTAAGACAGTCTTGAAGGGTAAAAGAAGAGAATAAGCAGGTATAGGAGAGAGCGAGCAATTTCTTGTCTATTTGTAAAACTTCAGATCCTGTTATATGCCACTTACAGTGATCGCAGCTTTCATCACCTGCCCCTTACAACTGTCTCTGAATGTGGTTTAAAACCTTGACATATAATTTTATTTCAGTTTAAAAAACTTTTTTTTTCTAAAAAGCTAAAAAAATGTAAAGCAATACAAATTTCTCCTCAGTCAAGATAGATGGCTTTTTAGGAAAACAACTCATGAATCCTGTTGCATGTGGATTATTTAGAATTTTCTACATTCTGAATATGCCTATTAATTTTGTTCTAAATTATTCCCTTTGCATGCTCCAAGTTTATCACATGTGCACATTTGTATCACAATGTACATTTCTGATGCATATGGGGTCATCATATTGACAAAATATAGCTTAAAGAAGGGCGGTTTTTCCATCATGATCCCAGGTTCTTGTGTTTAAAAAGCCATTAATTTACTTAGAACAGCAAACCAGACTCTTTTAATAATAACCTGGCTTAGTTTTACCTGGAGATGAGCAACCCTCCAGCCTCCTTCCCCATCTCTGATCTGGGGCTTGTGCTCTGTAGGCAGATTCCTGCAAGTGACAGCTTCACACCTGCCCACGAGGTGGGAGAGAGGTCCTGAATGCACCCCAAAATCCCCCTTAGGCACAGGAGCAACAGGGGTGAGAATTAAGAGGGAGACCCCATCATTTTTCCCACTGGAGAGGGGCTGGAGGCTTGAGGCAGGGGCTCCCATGATGAGTGCACGAGCAGGCGAAGGCAGGCAGAGCATGCAAGGGCTGCAGGCAGTCCTGCTCCAGGATTTAAGGCAAATAAAGCAGTGTTTAAGACAATACCTCCATTTTGAGCCTGGGGGCTTGGGACAGTGTCCCAAACAGAGCTCAGACCCTTCTGCATCTGTCCAGCCCCAAGGATCCTTGCCCTGTTCCCAGGTGCACAGGAGCAGCTGGGCTCTGCACCCCAGGAAGGGCATCTGAGGGGCATTTAGATGTTTGACCTGCCTCTCCAGGAGTCATGGGGGCATCTGAGAGCACTGACAAAGTCAAACCCTGCTCCAGTAGCTCCCCAGAGGCTCCACTGCTTAACTCAAGGCCATATTTTAATAGGTGTTTTCCAAATAGGCACAAAAGTCAGGATGGAGTTAGAGACAAACACAAGCTGAACAAAAATTAACAGAAGAAGTTGACTGGTCTTGTTTAATCAGAGATTTTGTGCCTCTATTTGCATGAGCACCAAGTGAAGGAAAGATAAAGCTTTTCACATTTAAATATTTAGTGATCCAGTTTTTTATACACTATGTAATAGTAATTAGTATCACTATGTTTGTATATCTTGGTTTATATGGAAAAACCCTGAGGTATTTATTAAAATTAGTTCAGCAGGTGTCTATAGTAATCAGTAAGAGATTTAAAAAATAATATTCATTGGAATGCAACCTTATAGGTAAAGTTGCCTTTTTTCCCCTCCTAATTGTGGGCTCATTCATATGGACCTGATATGGAATTAATGGATTTTATAGAAGTATTCTTAGATCGTTTTTTACTTCTCTTACCTTTACAATTCTATTCTCCAAAAGGAAAATCATTCCAGAAGCTTGTTTGTACTGAAAAATCTCTGCCCCTTTCCTAAAAGCGCTTGGATTAAGTCCAGGATGCCTGGACCCAGGGGTGAAATAAAGAGCAGTTTATTTTTCAGTCATGTATCTATCTTCAGGTGGTGCCAGAGTGAGCAAAACCCAGACAAGCTGATAAATGCTGTCCTACCACAGGCTTGTGCTTTTTTGCTCATGCTGGGAGCACTGACACCTCTGCAGGGCACATCTTCTTCCCAGTAAGTTTAGCTGCAAGGTACAGAAGTGAAGCATTCACTTGTATAGGGAAGTTTCAGGATTAAACATTATAACTTTTCCTACATCTTTTTCTTGAGTTGAGAAGTAAGTTCATGCCAAACATTAAGTACATCAATTTCAGGGGGGTAAGAGGAGATAATAACCCAAAAATGTTTCAGATAAATTTCAAGTTGTTAATATAATTTAAGAGTATTACAACAAAGAAATTATGAACTTCTATTTGATTTGTCATGATTCTCAGTATGTTACAGGTCTGAACTCTGGATTTTTTTTTTAAATCATTACAGTAAAGTGATATCCAGTAGATGTTACACTTTTTATAAATCATCAGAGTTTTATAATCAAAACAATTATTAATAGCTATTAACTGTAGATACAACTGAAGAAGCTTTATATGCATCGACTTTAAAGATAATGGCTTTCAAAAAACATTTGTAATGTGCAGAGATAGGGGCTGAATGAACCACAGAATCAAGAAGAGGAGTTCAGCCACTGAGGATTGTTCCATATGACATGGTATTAAACAGAAGGAGTTTATAAGAACCTGTTTTTTCTTACATATTTAATAGCACAAAAGAATAAAAAAAGCCGTCTGAAAGCTGATGTGGCCCCACAGGCAGCAAGGATGCTAGATGTAGCTGGATTGATTCAACAAAGAACTGGCGGTCAAAAAGTTAAGAACTTTTATCTGTAACTCTGTCAGTGTAAAGAAAAGAGGCTGGAAGATTACCTTGTCTGCTTCCTCACAAAAGGTCAGTTCTGAAGGGTCCAGGCCAGGTTGGAAAATAATTGCACAGTTAAGATGTGTAACAGCAAAAATCTAAATAGCTGTTCAAACCATATGCATAAAGGACAGGCCAAATCACAGTGAGATTCAGTAGGAAAAAAAAAGAGTATGAGTTAGACACTTGGTGTTGTATTTAATTTGTCCTAAGGAAAGCACCCAAAGTAGCTTTCTGAAATGCTGCATGAGCATGCTTGTTTCTCTTTCTACAGACTTTAAGGGGACTTCAGATGACTGGCAGTGGTTTAGATACCTAAAAATGATTGCAAGTAATTTCACATCCCCATCAGCTTGGATCGAAGCTCAGAAAGGAGAACCAGGTGATAGGTGTGAGAGTACATAATGAAATTTAATTTGATCACCCGAGAGAGATAGGGGAATGGAAGATGCAAGTAGGAATTCAATTCTTTGTCAGGTTAAGGCTGTGGAGATGTCAGACCAAGCTATTATTTAGACAGTTATTTTAGAGGGGAAAGAAACCCTAAAGTTATTCATCATGGTTTAGTTTGGTTTGGTTCGGCTTGGTGTGTGTTTTTCTTTTTTCTTTTTTTTTTTTTTCCCTCCATTTAAATCTTGGAGAAAATAATAGGGACAAACAAAAGAGGAAGGGAAGCAAGGAGAAAGATCTAGCAGAGTTCCCACTGTATATCAGAGGAAGAATGTGGAAAACCATATGAATATGATATTATGAAGATAATGAAGATAGGGGGAGGAACTCAGGGGATGGAGAATTTAGGAAAACAAATCATTGAAGGAAGTGCCTTTAAAAACATTAGGGTTTCTAAGAGAAGGGCTTTTATTTAGTCACTAAATGGAGCAGATGATGTGCTGAGTGATGTCCTGGAGAAGCTTTGAGAACCACAATGCTGCAGCAGGGAGTAGGGGACCTGAAGACCATAGGATAAAACTATCTTGACTAAAGCTGCTAAACACATTTCTCCATTTAATATCTACCGTTAGAGCAGATTTTAAAGAAAAGACTAAAGGAATTAATATTTCCACATCAGATATCACATGTGGCATGCCAGCCTGAATAGTAAAGAAAATGTTTCCTCTTGGCTCACAGGCTTCTTTTTTCCTCCCCTAAAATAGTGAAAAGGCAGTAGGTGTCAAGTATGAGCCTCAGTTATTTTCCACATAATCCATGGCTGCAGAGTAATCTCTGAGATTGCATTGTGCTGTGCTATTGAAGTGTGTGCATGCAGGATATCCCAGGAAGTAGCACAGTTCCTGTTAAATCAACTGTGACATAAATATTGGGGATCATTTAACAGATCACAGAGTATCTCTTGTGTTCCAGAGACCAGGAGGAGGATGGCTTGTTAAATTAACACTGTAGAGTCAAACATTTGCAGGCAAGGATCACCACTCCTCATTAAGTAGTGTCATAACTTTTTTAAGGGATATTTCCAAATACTTTTTTTTTATTCCTGCTTTTCTCAGACAACTCTTCCAATATGGAAAGAAACCCTGTGGTTCCCAACTGAAACATGAAATTAGTCTTCAATTTTTTTTCCCCCTGATTTTAATCATGAAAATATTGTGGTGGTATTCTTTTGCTCCTTTTTTCCTAACATTGCCTTTCTTCTTTACTACTATGTTGTTATGTCAGGAGAATTGTTCTTCCTTGAAGAGCATTTTAAGAAATGAAGGGAAAGTCTCTCTTCATTTCATGGCCATGTCTGAGACATTTCTTCCTCTAGTCCTGTAATACTTTATGCTACGTATTGTAGGGTGCTTGTTTTGAAAAGTGGTAGTTCATAAATCATGTTCAAAAAAACATTACTTTGACATCAGAGGTCGAAATCTAAACTAATACCCTGTGAGAAATGTGAGTATGTTTTACTTTTTTAAGATTAGTAGAGGTAGTAAATGTACGTAGAGATTCTGTGGCTGAGAGGAAGAGGGGAGTGGAGAAAAAGCTGTGATATGCAACAGGATGAGAAATAAAAATATTGGAAATAAGTATTTGATATTCCTTCTAAATTATCATCTCTTGTGTAAGTTAGAAAGAGGACTACTGGAGAAAAAAACACATGGCAAAAGCATTTTGGCTAATGGGTTGTAAAAAGCAACAGATGAAGGTGCAGGTTGCAGAGTGTGGATATTTCTGATTTGGAGCTGTAATTTCAGATGGGAAGCAGGTAGCTAAAGATGTCTGAACAAAACCAAAATCCTATTTCCATGCAAGAATTCCAAGTTGGCAGGTCTCATTTTGCTCTGCATTCACTGTGGCAACCACCTGTAGAGAAAAACAAACACTTGTTTGCACTGCAGAAACAAGAGACATCTGACAGGGCTAAATGAACCACCAGATCAG
Source organism: Cisticola juncidis (assembly GCA_013400215.1). Lineage (NCBI taxonomy): Eukaryota > Metazoa > Chordata > Aves > Passeriformes > Cisticolidae > Cisticola > Cisticola juncidis. Next base: position 486,642 of record VXBR01006767.1, read on the forward strand.
ATAGCAGCAACTTTATTATTTTTGCAGAAGCCTTATTGCTAGTGGTAATACACAGCAGACTTCAGCTGGACTTTTACGTCTCAGGATATGTATAAAGCTTGCAGTTAAAACCCTTTTCCCAGTCTTTCTCTGTTTTAAAACTTGCTAACTGAGCGAGTGTGCTCTTGAGTCACTGGGAGAATAAACACAAAGCCCCATGATTCCAATTTTACAAACTTACTTCTTAGAGTACATCTGCACTCTAAAGCCAGGAACAGATGGGTACTGTTATGCCTATTAAAAAAACAGGAAAAAGAAAGAAAGAAAGGAAAAAAAAGAATAAACCCCCCTGCTCTTGTTTGTCAGAAAAGCTCTCTGTCAATCTAAACTGTCAGAAAAGTCCTTTCAGTTTTATCCTCCTTGCTGGCAGTCTTCTGACACAGATGTTGAGGATGTGTTTTTACTATGTATTAAAATATAGATGTAAATAAAATACTAGGATTGCCTGTCAATGAGAATGGCAACATTGATATGAAAGCAGTAATAAATTAACCAAAACTCATATTAGCAGTATTGGAGCACAGGTACTCCCACTTACATAAATTTTGTACTGCAAATTTTTATGAAAAAGTTAATAGAAAATCTCCTCCTCCAAATATTGTATTATACTTTAAGGCAGAGTTTTTATACTTTAAAGCAGAGTTTTATTGAAACAGAAAGAATGGCAATGTCCCATGTTCCTCAAGCAGTGAGAGCTAAAATACTGAGTGAAGAATTTGTCCAATACTGACTTTAGCAGCAGAAAATGCCTCTATATTGTTGAGGTGCTGGGAATTTTTCTAAACAATCATATCTCAGGAGGATGAATTTGAGCTTGAGAAGATGCAGGAAAGAGCTAGGGAACAGAAAGTTTATTTTGATGGAGGACTTAATGAAAGGAAGATGTGACTGCATTTGTTGCCAGCCTTGTGATTTTAGAGAACAAATAGGAAAAAAAGCACATTGCTTATTCAACTAGGAGAAATCCAGTTATTGATAAATAGCTTATCTTCAAACAGTATTCAAAATTTGGGCTTTTATAATAGGGGATTCTAAACTTTTATTTGTGTTACCCCTTGACAAAATATGAAGCAGTTGAAAAATGGGTTTTAGTTAATTTAGGATAGACATTTAGGATGTGATACAGGAGGAGATTCTAGAGCACTTCTCAGCCAGGAGTTTGAAACCTCCTTTCCAAATATTTAAATTTGTGAGAGGCTGTGAGAGGCTGTGCATGCTCGATTTGATTCCCCAGGATGAGCATTTTAATCTTGAGTCCGTGTGTTCCTAATTTATTATAAGACAAGTAAAATCAAAATAAAATGCATTCACAGCATATTATAGTTTCTCTATTCCATTTGGGCTGTCACAGACAGGAACCCCTGGAGCTGATGAGAGGCTTTCTGCTGAGGGCCTCCTAGCAAGAGCAAAGACAGAGCAAATTACCCTCAGACACTGCTGTCAGCTCAGTGAATTAAGTATGCAAAGCAATTTGTGAAGATGTTCTGAAGTGCAAATTTCTGCCACTAGGTCAAAAGAGTATGAATTATCACAGGATGAGCAAGGTAAGAGGACATCATTCCCCATCTTCATCAGGGTGTTAGACAAGTTAGTCTTTGATTTTAGCCAGGCAAATTGTTTTATTTAAAGAAGCAGGAAGTTGGTAATGCAGATGATTATATTAAATGCATAGCAGTGAAATGCCCTGCATAGAGGAGAACATTAATTGATTGTGTCTAAAATAATATACTTTCATGAGTAGTACAGGAAAAGAAAAATGTTGAAATGTATTTTCTATAATTTAGATATTAACATGGTTGTTTATTTATCATAATAATTGCTATATAGGATCATGGATGTACAGGTTCATTTGGGTTGGAAGCAGTGATTGGGGGTCTCAAGTCCAACTTGCTCAACAAGCAGGGTCAGGTATGAGGTCAGACCAGTCTGGTCAGGGCTTCACCCAGTTAGGTCTTGAATATTTCCAAGGACAGAGCTGGCACAGCCTCTTTGGGCACCTGCTCCCCATAGAGAAAAAACATTTCTCCAGTTGAGTCTGAACCTCTCTTGCTTCGACTGATGCCTGTTTCCTCTCTCCCAGCCACAGACCACTGTGAGGAGCATGTCCCCATCTGCCCAGTGACCCCTGTCAGCACGGGCAGGGAGGCTGTACTGCCTGTTCAGTCCCCCTGAGATTTCCTCTTCCCCAGACTGAGCAATCCCTGGTTCCTCAGCCCCCCAGGTAGGTGTTCCAGCCCTGAGCATCCTGCCTGGCCCTCTGCTGAACTCAGCCCAGTTTGCAATGGCTTTACTGGGTGGCCAGAACTTGCCTGAGTGCCCTCCCAGCAGTGCTGCTCCCCAGCCTGCATGGATCCAAGAGGCTCTTCCTGCCCTCCCTTCTACAGCAGGGCTTTTCATCTGTCCTTGTTAAATGTCATGAGGCTCCTGTGGGGCCATTCCTGCAGTTTGCTCCCTGCAGGAGAGAGCCCTGCTGTTGGATGTGTGCACTGGCTCCCCCAGTTTTGGTTTTGCCTGTCAATATGAGGAAAGTGCCTTCACTGCCCTCCTGCAGGTGACTGGTAAGGACCTTCAGCAGGCCAGGTCCCAGGACAGATATGGAGGTCCCTCTGTTGTTACACTTCTCTGGGTAGGCTGCAGCCCATCAACATTGACTTTTGATGGGCTGTATCATCGAGTTTTTGCTCATCTGGTGGTTTACCCATCCAGACCATAACATCCCTGCTTGGATACAGGAATTTTGTGGGAGACGGTGCTGAACCCAATACATGGGAGTCTAAAAACACAAATAGTCCATCAGTTTGGGATTTCCCATCAAGACTGATCTCCCCTCTTTGCACAGTTTTTAACTGCAGCTCTTGTCCCAGAGTTAATCCATTAACTTCTATCAGAAGATCCACATTTGTTTTTGTCAGATCCCTCTGGAAGTGCTGCCAGCCATTTATTTTCAGTGCTTTGTGTGTGATTCTCGTGTTGCTTATCCATAAACCAGAACAAGTTGAACCATCACCTGCTAGTGTTAAAACATTGTAGAGAGCTTTTTGAAGGAACTGTATTGATTTTCAGTGACCCTTGTACAAGGAGGGAGATGTTTTCCTGTGGTACAATTTACTGGAGAACATATTATTTATAGGGCTTTTGTCTAATACTTCCTAAAAGGCAGTGAAAAAAAAAAAAAAATATCACTAAAACTCACTGCTCTCCTTATTGCAGAAAATACCAAATTATTTTTCACTCCTAAATATAAGCAGAACCCTGTTTTTTTAACTGTGAGTACTTTGAAATGATCTCTTCCAAACCACTAGCTTTTTTATTTGATTCTCTGCCTCTGCTTAGACTCTTCTTCCCATCAAATGGTCCTTGTGAGGTAATAAGATCCAGCTGCTTCACTCTCCTTCCTTTTTCTTTAATTTTATTTCCCTAATTTCATGGTTTGTTTCTGAATAACAGGAAAAGAAGGGTTGCATTTTGGCTAAACTTCTAATGGAGTAACCAGCGCACTCATACATTCATAACTTAACCACTAAAAAAAAACACCAAAAAAACCCTTTTTTCTCTATTTATTTCTGTCTTTATGTCTATTATGTTCTTTAGAAGAACATATTTCTCTGTCTTTTTTCTGGAGTAGTGCAACATAAAATATAAAATTTTGTTTTTCTGTTAGGAGTGAATACTGCCCAAGGGAGACCAAATCACCTTTCAGTAGATTTAAACTTTTGATAGCAAAGTACAATTTCTTCCATTTCAGCAAGGTAGTTTGCTTGTGCTCTGGTGTATAATGAGGCCTTTCATCATTTCATATGCAGATTACTTTATTTTTGATTAAAGACAAGTGGATATTATTGCAGTCTTTCCATCAATGGAAATTATAAGCTTTGACAGGAAGCTCAAGATAAAGGAAAATAGAAGGTAAAAGCAACTTCTTGATCAAGTGGTTACAAAGTTAGTGTTCTGGATTTCTTCCAAAACCTCAAAAGGCAAATTAACATAAAATCTGGTGGGAAGGAAGATGCCTGTTTCACTTGGAAAAACTACTGTGCAGTGTTCAAGTATTGCAGAGAGTTTAAAGACCCTTTTTAATGGGCAGTAAGTACACCACAGGAGGCTGCAAATGGCTTTAGGGTTATTTTTCCTTCAAAATTCCAGCTGTTTAATTACAACATCCAGATCATTATCAGATGGATCAAACAGGAAACTTATCTGTGAGATATCCAGTAGAAATCTGTGGGAATACTGTGAACAATGATGTGCAATATGCACAAACCAAATGATTTTCAGTTCTTGAGCACACAACATCACCCATAAGTTGACTGGATTTTTATGCAAAATTTAGATGCATGCATATAAGTACTTCTAATTCTGTCTTTATTAAGAGTTAATAAATTATATCCAGAACATGATCAAAACCCAGATATTATTCAACAAGTAATTAAATAAAACCTCTAAAAAACAAACAAACAAACAAAAAAAAAAAAAAAAAACAAGTGAAATTTTTAAAGAGAGCCGCAATAGACATCACAGTCAGCATTTGATACACACACATGTATTTGGAGGGCTTTGCAAGAACTGAAGATTTGGAGGAAAAGAAAATCTCAGTAATCACAACATTTTGATTTTTCTCTTTTTCACATGAGCATGGCTGAGCCCTGGCAGAGGCTTCCCAAAGAGGCTGTGGAATCTCAATCCTTGGAGAAATCAGCCAAGCCACCTGGGCATGGTCCTGGGCTATAGGTGGCCCTGCTAGAGAAGAGGGACTGAACAAGATCAACTCTGCAGGTCCCTACCAAGTTCAAGCAGTCTGTGATCTGATAATGTAAAAATTTTCACCAAAAAAGAAGCTTTATAGATCTTAACCTACCTGAAGATAACTGTTTTCTTGGCCAAAAATGTTTCTTGGCCAAAAATGTTTCTTGAAAAACCAAAAACACGATGGGAGGAACAGCAAGATTGTTTGTTGGCCCATAAAGTGAGAACACAGAGGCATTTTCTCTCCAGGAAAAGATGGAAAACACCACCAAGATTAGGAGCTGTTTGGTCTTTCTCCCAGGAGCACAAGCTAGAGTTATAGAGCCTTGTTATTGAGAGGGATGTGCTTTTGCCCTGCTAGTGTGCTAGAATATGCCTCTATAGTCCATGTGCTTTATAAACTTATTAAATTAATTTATATATAAACTCAGCATGTCACTTGTAGGCTGATCCACTTGTATACACACGAGTGTTTCAGGATAGCTTGTCTCTGTGTTTCTGCATGCTGAATATCAATCCAAACCAAGCCAGCTACAAATATCAAGAGAGTAGGGGCTCAGAGGAGAAGAGAATAGAGAGGATAAATTATTAATTTCTATTTTAAACTCACATAACTATAAATATAATACCTAGAAAAAAATATACCTGTTGAGATCTCCTTCTTATCTGGCTCTATAAAAGTTCTCTGACAAGTGAATGGATCTAGTTTTCAAATCTGAATAATTAATTCTTTTGTAATACCCATATGGCATCTTTATGAATTTTCTGCTCACTTTGTTGGGAAATGCCCTTGTATTAAGGTTAAAGTCTTTTTGTAGCTGCAGATGCTCTTCAAATCTGCTGTCCAGAAGCTGAACTGAGATAAAGAAACAGCGTCACGACGCAGTTATTTTGGCAGCCTGATCAAAGCAGGCCGGCTGTATTTAGGCAGACAAGTGTATCAAAGGGATGCAGTTTGAAAAGGCTGAGTTAGCACTCCCAAAACTGTGTCCCTGTGACAGGCTCTGCAGTGCTGCTGGCAGAGCACACAGCACTGGGAAGTGCTGTGCGTCCGTCAGGACACAGCTTGAGCCCAATATAGTGAGAAATTATGATTCACTGCAACCTCTTGCTGCTATATTAATTTCCCTCTAGCCATAACACATCTGCTCATGGTAAGACTGATCCAATGCCCATCCAGCTACAGTTGAATTATTTCAGCAAGTATTGGACTCTGTAAATATTATCCATGGGAAGAGTTAAAAAACAAAACTTAAAACTGAGTTAAGAGAATGAGTCCAACTGGAACAACACAGGGCCTTAAGTTCTCTATCAGCTTCTCAAATGTAGTTTCCTTCTTTTTTTTTACCATGTAGTGGAAAGTCCTGTCCTGTGAGGTATGGAGTATTTCTTAATTTGAGTTTTTGGTTTGCTTATTTATTTCTCTTTTCCAAGAGAAATATTGTATTTCTCTTGGAAATAATCTAATACAAATTCTATTGTATTAAAACACTCAAACCGTCGGGACAAGAACTTGAATTATACCCAGCCTCTTGTAAAATAACCCATCATTTAGAATAAAGGGAAATATTCTATATAAGTGGAATCTTACATGTCTTTTCATTTTACACAGAAATCAGTGAGTGAAGCACTGCAAATATCCACTGGCTACTTGTCTCTTCTACTGAAATGGAGTAGCAGTGGAGAAGAGCTTGTGTGATTAGCTATTTTCCTAGCAAATGGGCTCCTTTCAAATTATTTAGTCAGCTGAATTTCTTGCTGAATCTGTGAGTTTGGCTTCTTAGTGCCATGACAAGGATAGAAGGAACATGAGAGTCTGGGGGTGGAAGTGTTGAGGACTGGAACAGTTTCGATGTCTTCTGTACTTTGTAGTCCATAGAAGAACAATTAGAGAAGCTATTTAGACTCATGGCATGACAAATGTTGTATGTAGTCATCTGATTAAGAGGTTTCTTTATCTGTGTTTTCAGAACACACTGGTCTATAACAAACAGGAGCTGGGGATGCCCCATCCCTGGAAGTGTCCAAGGCAAGGCTGGATGGGGCTTTTGAGCAACCTGGTCTGTGGAAGGTGTCCCTGCCCATGGCAGGAAATTGGCATTTTATGATGATGATCTTTAAGGTGTTTTCAACCCCAAACCCTCCTATGACTGTTTGTTTATATAAATCAAGTTGATGCATGAGCCATAACTTGACTTGAATTTTCTGTCACATTCAGTGACATTGCTCAGAACAAAGCCCAGAGGGACTTCTTTTTTGTTTAGCTAGAGATGATTATGTCTTTCCAACATACATAAAACCTAACAAAATTCAAATGCCTTCATAGTATTTTAATATCCTTTGTTCCCAACAGAGTTAAATAACAACTGCATTTGGAAAAATGCTGTCAATTACTATTTCCATGTCCTTTCTTTGCAACATTATTAAAAAGTCTAACTCTGCTTTGTCTACATAATATTTTGTATTTATAAACATCTATATTTTTTAAGTGAGAGTTAAATAGGAAATTAATATTCTAAGCTATGTTAAAAGCTCCCAGGGTTGCACCCGATGATTGTTGATTCCATTTGGAGAGACACCACCAAGGGTGTGAGTTTCCATATGAATGGTTTCTTGTCTTTTCAAGCTCTAAATAGCTTAAGGCTCACTAATTATACTGGTGCTGGGACTACCTTAACAACAGCAAGCATCAGAACATATTTTAGATGGTCAGCACAGAAGAACTAGGTCAGGGGCCTCCAGGGATTTCATCAAAAGGTTAGCAAACCTAGCAGCACACCTTGAGCACCAATCACTGAGGCTAATGAGACCTCATTTAAATAGTTTTTCAGGGAATTAGAAAAGATCACCTTCTTTTGGGAAATGAAATCTTACCCTGATTCATCTAGTAGTAGATCTTCTCTATTTTTTTTTGAGTGTGCTCCTTTATCCATGCAAGGATACTAGATTAATAGACATACATAAATATGCTGCCATTAGCACAATAAACTCTCCCTCCCTGAGACAGAAATGGAAAAACAATTTTCCACAGCAGATGCATTTTCTTTAAAATGAAGTCTATTAATCTATCATATTAGCTACTTAATGAAAACAATAACACACCTTAATTTCCTTTCCAAATCAATGAATTCCTTGATTAAGAGCATTCAGAAAATAATCTGAGTTATCTATGATGGGTGATAACAATTCATACATTTCATTATCAAGTTTTTTACATGAAAGGGTAAAAATACTATTTATGAACATATAAAATACATACATGTATATAAGAAAAACATTAACTCAATTTATTTAATATAATTTAGTAAATAAAATACGAAGATTTTATTTGTCTTCATTTTAAATGCAATAAACAGATCTACCACACAATTATTCTTTAAAATAGTTCTACTGATATTCATCTTTCAGTGTTTTAGCACTGAAAGGTGTTTTAGCAAAACCTAAGGATACAAAAATTAGACCAGCATGTCTCCAATGCTTGTATCATCTGAGAATTATTTCCTATGCGTGTTCTTTCTAATTTAAATTACCTATGGGCAACACAAGCACCTCCTCTGGCAGAGAAGCTAAATAGTTAAATACATAATATTCAAATAAGAATCCAAAAATAGTGCCACAGAAGAAAAGCAGTAGCTTTGTGTCATTCTGAAATTGTTTTTATTTTCAATGTGTCCTTTCATGTACAGGCAAGAATCATAAGGGATTTGAAACAATTAAATTTCCTTTAAAGAATGATTGTCTAAAGACAGCCTGGGAATATAAAACTAAAATAGTAGAAACTAACTGTACTGCTACACTCTAACTACATTTCACAGCTTTATGTTCCCCAAAGGTGCCTGGTGTGTGTGTTGTATTCAGTCCATCTGTGATTGATAGACACAAGTTCCTCATGGCTACCAAATCAAGCATAATACCTTTTTGTTGCACATTTCTTGGCTCTCAGTGTGATAGGATGGAAAATTCTGATTCACTAAAGAGATTTGACTGTAATGCCTGATATATGTCAAAAATCTCTTTCAAAAAGCCCGTTCAGGATATTCAGAATTTTACGTGGTAGCTCCATATAATAATTTTCTTAAATGATCTCCCCAGAGGTTTTCATTGTGTTCAAGTGAGTGGAGTATTGAGGGGTTGGTATTATTAGCTGCCACTTATATAGTAAGAATACAAGAATTTTTCAATAAAAACCTGGAGCTTCTTGTTTTATCAAGCAGATGAAAAAAAAATAGAATGTTCAACACAAAGATATGATTTTTTTACATCTTTGGGAAATTGTTATGATTTCTATGAGGTGCCAGTAGATGAAGCATTATTTTGGCAAAAGTGGCATCCAAATCTCATTAAAGACCCCCTTTGGCATGGGTAAATTTAGCTAGATTGGGCATGTTGATCTTTGCCAAGTGCTGTCTTGAATTATCCCATACTAAAATTCTGCATGAGTGTTACTAAACGCCATGCTCCCATTTATATTGATTACTCTAAGCTGTAGAGTTACAAATGAATTCACTATTTTTATGGAGATATAGTTCAGTTCCAAGTGGCCAGAAATTCAGGGGATATTGCTTTTGTTTACCAGTCCTCTACTCAGCACTGCTCAAAGGAAGGGTTAAACCTCACAAAGATTCATATGGATCCATGCCTAAAATTCCATCTAACTATGGACCTGACCTCTGCAAACTCCACACCTCTTCCTCAAATATATTCAATAGCAAAACTAGCAGAAATAGATCTAGTTGGATTTAAATCAGTAGGATTTCTACCAAGGTAAGCGTGCAAATATAAGAGTAATTAGTTGTCTGAAATGGTGAACATCTCATTCACTCTGCAGCTACCAGCTCTCTACTCCTTTGGCGACCTCTGAGGGTAGGGAGGAATGAATGACAGCAATCTGTTCAGATGGTAAACTGTAACATTTGTGTCTTAGAATAAATAAGGATTCTCCTCTTAAAATACAGGAGCTGGGCAGGAAAAAAAGGAATAAAAATAAGGAAGGCAAATTTGAAAGACCTATATAAATAAGCTCTGTGCAAGGTGAATAAGGTTTTACAGTAGTTAATTTTCACACATCCACTTTATTACAAGACCAGTACACATATTATTGGTCCAGAACACTAAACAAATGAAGCTGTGGACTAAAGCATGTAGAATTTCACAGATGACTGCATTGAGAAATACATTTCCATTGATGAACAGTAAACATAAACAGAAATCAATTGTGAAATGAATATCGTTCCTTTGTATGTCAGAATTAATAGATTTATATTTGGGTTGAGCACTGAATATGTACAGTGGATGGAGAAATGCCCGGCTATTTATATTAAAAATACTAAACATGATTTTCACAGATGATTACATAAAATGGTAAGACAAATGTATGACACTTCCCAAGTATTCCCAACATTTCCTGATGTAGCTGCCCTGCATCAGACAGAAACAACAGAAACCAAGAATAAGCTTCTCAAATGAAACAAATATCAGAAAACATTTCCATCCCTTCAGACTTCAACAAGCTATTGGGAATCCAATGATAAGTTTTATACAGTATCATGTACAGCAAGGTGCACAGAAAAGTGCTTTACATTCTGTCCCTGGAGTACTCTCTCTTAGGTTCTGGTTAAATAAGAATGATCTCTACAAGCAATGAATTACAAGGGTTCACAAGAAGGTTGTGTTTCACAATTTAATTCGATTTCCATTTTTTCTTGACTTTATGGTCTGTATAATTCCAACTGAATAGAAAAGAGGCTCTTATATTCCTCCTCCTGAAGGAAAACCTCATTTTAAATGATGGTTGCAATTGTTGCACACTGGAGTAAATAGAATCTAAATGAAAGGAAAATATTTATTAAAGGTACATTACATTTTGTTATATGACAGTGAGTTTGTTTGGAAAGCAGAGTTAAGTAATGAAAATGGAATAAGTGCTTGGAATATACTGTATATCCCAAGGCCTCCCTATAACTGCTCTTCAGCCTTTTCTAGTAAATCTCTGTTGAAAAGCAAAAGAAGAGCATCAGGGGCTGCTTCTGTACAGAACATAAACCATAATAATCAGACATTTTTGAGTCAATAAAATGTTTATGGTCGCATGTTAAGTAGCAAAGAAAGAAGGGAATGTTGAGTTGCTTCAAAGGTAGAATAATACATAAAATATAATACAAATATTTTAGATTTAAGGCCAAAAACAGTCTTTATCTGTCTGCATTTTTAAATGAACAAAGCTTCTGTGATTGTAGTCCTGCATTTCACATTTGAATGTCAACTAAATTTGACAGAGGAGGAAGATCCTGTTTTTTCTCCAGAAGGCAGGTTCCATTTTGTTTGGATTGCTTGACAAAAGAACAGATCTGTAGGTGCAGGCTGCCTTCAAGCACAGAGTGACTCTTGGCCAGCCAGCATCTCCAAAATGGTAAAAGGGAGGCACAGGAGGGAGCTGAGTGTTTTGTTGTTCAGGGAACACTGTGGGAGAACTGGTGAGGGTACATTACACCTTGTACAATGTAGAAAGTACAAGGGACAGCACCAAATTGTGGCAATGTGAATGCTGGGAGAAGAAGGCAAGAGGCAAATTCTTAGGAAGCCAGACCTCATTGATCTGTTGGTTCAGGAAGCCATTTGTTCTTATGCCATGAGCTGTCATGTATTATTCATGGTCAATAGCACTGGGCAATTACTGCATAATTGGAAAGAGAGCCAAAGTTATCATCATATTAGGGAAAATAATTTATCCATTCTCAGTTTTAGAGACTTTTTTTTTTTCCAGGAGCATTATATTACTCTCTGCTGTGAAGCAGGTAAATAGACAAAACATCAGGAATAATGTTTTCAGTATAGTATTGTTTCTTACTGGGGAGTAAGCACATCTAGCTAAAATACCTCCAGTGTCTAGAATTGCTTTGCCACAGTGCAGCCTCAGTTACTCAGAAAGCTCTCTCCCTTTAAAGCTCCATTTAAAGTCAACTGTCCACATGTGATTTTCATTCAAGCACAGGGTCTGTCACACAGTTTCCTCCCCTCTTTGACATATTACCAAACTTTGGCAGGCCTACCAAAATTTTTTTGGCTTGGATTCTTCTAGCTGAAGGCTGAAAGGTGGTGATGGGATTGTCGTTGTTACCCTTCTTGCCTCTCGAGCTCTCTGCCAAGTGCAGCAATACTACAAATCTCTCTGTGAACAGATTTTTAAAATGCACTGACTTGAGAACTGAGTTCAGGGCAGTGTGGAAAGTCAAGGTGAGGCAGACACCTCCCTTGGGGTCAGTGGGCAGCCCTGCCCTGACACACTGCTCACAGCACACAGGCTGTACCCACAGCAGAGGCCATCTGTTGGGATGCCTTCCAGCCTGCACTCAGCCCTTGAGGTCCTTGTCCCTCCAGCATGGATGCCAGCACAAAGGCCTTCCTCAGGGAGCCACTGCAAACCTGTGCCTAACCTCACACCACACAGGAAGCCCTTCCCGCTGCTGGCATCGAGGCGTTGGTACCACATGCTTCTCTTCAGTTGTTAACAGCCTCTAATTAGCAGTAGTCATATTCTGAACCCCATTTGTCAGATTGTGTCTTGGCTAAGCATTCAGCACACTCAGAAATAGAACTGTTGGAAATGTTGTAAAAATCTTCTTTTTAAGAGCATCATATTGCACTTGGCTGAGAGTAAGCTTTTGGGTCTTACTGTGATATAAATTGAACATGATATTCCTTTCCTGTGAGAACAAATCTTTGAATATGAAGTTAAAAAAGCTGCGAAAAATACACTAGTAATAAAAAATAAAATGGTTCTCTTCAATTTTTTGTGTTGCTTTAGTCTGAAAGGGAGCAAGAACCAATAAAAGAAATAAGCCTGACAGCAGGACCCTAGATTTCAAGGCATCAGTTCCAGATAAAAGTCCAATGAAAAAAAAAAAATCTGTTGCACAGTGACGAAGCTTCATCCCTTACACGAAGACAGAAAATCCTATTATTGAGCGCCCCTCTTCAAGTGGCTGTGGAGAACTGCCAATTAACCACCTCTGCTAAGTGACAGACAACCTCCTTGAGTGCCTTGAGAGCATGGCTGTCCTGATGAGCAGCAGCAGCAGTGCCGGATTTCCGTGGCAGATTTGCTCCCAGAGCCTCTTTCAAGGCTCCGGGTCGGGGCCCTATTTGCATTTCAGCACCTCGCCTCACACTCCATCCCTCAGGGATGGGGGCTGGATGAGCAGGGTCAGGAAAGAGGCAGACAGTCTGCAACTCAGCTTAAGCAAAAGGGCTTGCTTTGCACAAAGCACATGAAGGAAATTTTTCTGTCTTCTTTCAGTGTAAGTGCAGAGCTCAGTCGTGTTTCCTGCTCTGCAGCATTCCCAGGGTCCCATTTCTCTTTTTTAATGGTCATGCTTGCATCCTACTCTCTTCTCTACTATGGTATTCTGAGGGGCCAAAAAACTTACAATTCTTCCCAAACTCTCACTTCTAGGTATATATTTCTGGGTTTGATTTACTTATCAGCGTAGTAGTGATGGCTTCTAAACTGTCCTTTACGGGATTTAAAAAAAATAATTTTAATCACTAAAATGTTACAGAGGAGCAAATTTTGCTTGTCATTATTTATTGCTATTCATTTAGATAAAAAAAATCTAGTCTAACTGCCCAGTTTACCAAATCACATGAAAGACCTAACTTGAAGAATGCATTTGAACAATTTAAGAGATTCTAGGCCATTTCTATAACTTTTCCTTGCTTGTATAGATTAGAGGCAGTAGTGAAATGAGATTTTAGCTGGTCAATCAACCTTGTTCCCAAACACAGCAGCAAGAAGAAATTTGGTATCACATTCTCAAAAGTTCTGTATGTTCTTCAGAGAAGGTGGTATTAGTGGCTGTCTATCTGATTTTTCTACTTTGCACAAGAGAACAAAGGAAATAGAGCAAAAAGTAACAGATGCCATAGAGACTGTGAGGAAGAGTGTGGTAGCATGAAGACCTTAAACTTGTTCTTCTGTGCTGACATCTGGCATCTCTGCTCCAAGCTGGGACAACCAGCATGCTTTGGGGACAAAAGATTTTTAAAATTTATCATCAAGCAGACAACCATAAGGAGAACATTGCACTAAAATCACTTTATAACAGTGCAGCTCCACTGTGTGATGAAGTAGCTGTGCAAGCTTGATTCCCATAGGATAAAGGAATGGAAATTCTGTCTTTAACACAAAATGCATTAAATAATGTTATCCCTAATGAGTGGGGGAAATAAAGCTTATGTAGATGTTTAGTAAACATGGGAATGTATACAACAAAACCTCTTTTTCCATACACATGAATCAATTCTAGCAAAGGGGCTAATCATTCCTTGCTGACTTAATTTCCCTTCTGTTCAATATTGTAGATAATATGAATCAAATAGAAACTTCCTAGTTAATGTCTGGCACAGGGAGGCACTTTCATTCATACATTTAATTCAGCTGTATATTCATCACACCCTTTTATAGGAAAATAGATATGGACTTGCAAAGGGGAACTAGAATCCTAGAATATTTGAGAAGCTTTTGGATGTGCAGTGTAGGGATTAGAGCTCGAGTGAAACACTCCAGTCACTTACAAAAAAGGTAAGAGCTGCAAAAAAAATACATTTAGGGCCATTTGAAAAGAAGGAATGAAATTGGATTCCTATTTAACAGTAGACTCTCCCAAGAGCTCTGAACAGTACTCCATTACTCATTTGCAAAAGCAATGAAAACATTAATTGACCTCTTGATTAGTATTTAAATAATAAATACCACAGTGGATTAATGCACTGGCCTTTTACCTCAAAGACATAGTTTAAAACTGACTTGACAAAAAAATCAATTTAATTACAAGATACTAAAATTGCAAGTGCCAATAGGTGAGAGTTTCCATGAACACAAGGCCACATATCACATAATCATGCCAAATTGGAATTTATTCCGTGCTTTCTTTTTTTCCTTCTTTTTTAATTTTTTTTTAATGAATGCATGTGTGGTGTGTGTTGAAAGAAAGCAGGCTGCCACCTGCCACAGAAATACCCCACAGAGCAGCTCCCATCCTTGTGATCTAAAATATTTGGTTTAAATGCTAGAAACCTGAAAACTGACACAGTTCCATTATCGCATTCAGCTAATTAAAACAGATATATTATGGAAAGAAATGTCAAATGTTTTCTGTAAAGCTTATATTTTGTGGAATCACTGCACATATATCTGTGGAAAAGGAACTCAGATTTTTTAGGTTTTGGAACATCTTTACTTGCAAACTTGATCTCAGCCAAGTCAATGGAGTCTGGAGGTCCTTGTTTACATTAAATTAGTTAATGCAAGGCTTTCCTTACGACTTTGACAGCTGGGAAATATCATAAACTGCTCTTAGTTGGCTTCTACCCTAAGGAGTGGAAATCTCATGAGGTCATTTATTCCTTTGAGTTTTCTTTTATCTTAGTCTGAAAACCCTGAAAACAGCTGGCCAAAACAGATCAGGAGAAGAGTCTGTGTCCCCATTTGGGTGGGTCCCAAAAGAAAAATCCTTAGGGCAGATTCTGACATTTAACATTTCCCATGAGTACAACTAGATACATTTCTGGGGAAATTAGATCTGAAATACCCCCCCTAGTGTGATGTGATGTGATGTGATGTGATTGATGTGATGTGATGTGATGTGATGTGATGTGATGTGATACAATTTTTGGCTTAGAACAGTTAACAAAATGTAATAATAATAATAATTCATTATTCAAAATAATAATTCATTAATTGTGTGGGGTTAATAGTACTGGTTGTCCCTGTATGTGTGTGAGTTTGCTGTAGAATGTAGTAGACAACTCTACACTTTGGAAACAGAGCAGTTGGAATTTTTTAAAACTTTGATTTATCCAAAACCAGATTATTTTCTGAAAATATGTGCTCTTCATTTATGCATATCTATTTTTGATGAGTACAGTTAGGCTCTTATTATGCCAGACTGAAATTTTCTTACAAGACAATTTTCAACAAAATTGTGTTTTCAGATATTTTTCATAGAAACTGTCAGTCTCTGGAAGAAGACTTTGTCTTCTTATTGAAAACATGTAAATTTTAGTAAAAAATGTACTTGACTATGATCAAGCTATTTTTTTTAATTGCTTTTCTACTATATGTAGTTTTTACTTGATGTGAAAATGAATGCAAATCAGATCTATGTGTGCAGGTATGAAACTAGAAAGAAAAACTGTAGGGGAAAAAAAAAGATATTTCAGTTTGATCAATCTTTGCTATGTGATTTCCTTGCTTTAGCAGCTTTGTGTGATGAACCTTCAACTTTCCACTCTTATGAAAAACCTGGTTGAAAAATATAAGATTTTCACACATTGTAACAATGTGATTCAGGCAGAGATTATTGCAGCAAACAGACCCCATGGTAATTCTGTTTGAAGCAGTTTTCTCTTCCTCCACTGCTCTTCATTCTTAGTTGTCTCAAAGATTAGGAACCCTATAGAGAAACAATCCTAACTGTTCATTTTGTAGAACAACTAAGATACTTTTTATGGCTGTCATTTTTTAATATCTTCTTTACATTTTGGAAATCTTGTTAACAATTTTGGTTGGCTGTGGACTCCTGAGAAACTATGTATTTTTTTCTGTTTCCTTTCATACTAGATAAAGTAATGTCATAAATCATGGAAGAAGATTATTTTGTTGCAGTTTTGTTTCGATTTGTTTTTTAAATTTTAATTTTATTGAAAAGTAAGCAACAGAAGGTCTACTTTGGAAAGATGGAGCTTGGTAAATTCTAACTCACCTATTTTATGCCTCATCACAAATCCTTCCTGGTGCTCTGTATGTCATAGCAAGTTTATTCAATTACATTCTTCCTTCAGTTTGACCCAGAAGACACAATCCAGCCATGAAAGCTCCACCTGCCTTGTAAGATGCACTTAATGCTACTCATGAAAATTACTTAGATACAATGTGTAAATTAGGGTTGAAATGCTGTATTTAATTTTATTCAATTGACACTTCTTAGCATTAACCCTTTAGTCAAGAGGCAAACGCCCTGCAATTTGGGAGGATGATGGCAATTCAACACTAACAAGTCCAAAAATCATAGGCACATTGTAATTGCAAGTCATGTAGGTGCATAGCCATGAGTATTTGAATAATCTTAATTTACTTATAGCTGTGCTGACGTTCTGAGGATGTGACTAGTCAGAAAAATTGAAAGCTGAGGAGTAGTTCACCATGTCACCAATTCCTGAATTTAATGAATGCAATACAATGAACACAATTTCAAGCATACAAATAAAATCAGTCCATTCCTACACTTTAGTATATTGCTCATTTGGAAAGAGTTTTCTGGGCTTGACTGAAAATGCACTGCTAAATTATCTGTTGATGTTAGTCAAGGTTGTCTAAAACCACAATCTTTTAGAAAATTACATAATTACATCATCAACACCTGCCTAGGTGCTATTTAGGTTAACTTCCTAGATCTCACACTAACAAAAACTACCACTTAAATAATCTTAGTCATGTCTCTGACAAACTTTGTAAGCCCTTTTATGTGCTTTAGAACCTGTGAGAGAGAGCATTAACAATGCAAGTGTTCATTTTTGAGAGAGTCAGTGAAGCAGAGCTCCTCACCTGTAGAAATGCAATCTCCTTTGGAAGTGGTAATCAGCACGACACTTAAAGCAGTATAATGTGTTTTGGCAGCACATAAATGAATAGCAATTGGAAACAATGCTGCTCTGTTTGATCTCTTGCCAAATGATTCAGTGTTGTGGCTTAAAAGTCATACAGGTGTTCTTTTTTCTTGTTCTTGTTGTGGGAACAAGAGACCTATCATATTATTAGTGGTCTTGAATTTTCACAGCTTTATATGAAATGTTGTGTGTAGTTAAGAGATTAAAACAGGACTATACCATTATTAAAGGAAAATAAAATATTTGGGTCAATTGGCTTATAGGATACAAAATGTGGAAAAAAAATTGATATGTTTCTAGAGCTTAGTTCAGAATTGAAAGGGAAGAATTGCAAATATCCTTTGCAGCTCAGCTAATTTATATATTATCAGATATATTATTCCTGTTGGCAATTTATATATTATAAGATCAATGTACATGAGAAAATCTGGTAGGGATGACCAGTCTTTAAAGAGCTAAGAAGAGAAATGTTATGCTGAATTAATTTTGTCTTAAATAAAAACAGGGTTCATAAGAGGATAAAATACATAAAACCAGTGTTCCAGCCTTCATAGCTCCTCTGTGGCTAGAAGAGCTTTCTCTATTAGCAACACCTAACATTCCAAATTTTCTTTGGAAGGTCTGCAGGTAAAATGATAAGGGCTTGTGTGTTTGTGTGTTCATGAGTATTCAGTGTCTACCTTTTTTGACAAATCTGTGAACATTCTTATGTAGTACAGTAAAAACGCAAATACAAACAAACAAACAAAAATAATCTGAAAAGAAATAATTCTTTTGCTGTTAATGCTTCTTTGGAAATAGAAATGCTTACTATTTATCCCACTGAAGTCAACAGGACTGTTCCATTTGTTTCAGTGAGTCTAGGATCTCACTCCTCATTCTAAACAGCACTTTTGTATTCAGGCTACAGAATGATCCACCCCTTATGCTTGATTATTATAATTTTATATCAAACAATATAATTATGCATCCACAAAATGCCTATCACTATAGCTGAGATATGACACATTCTCCCACTTGCAGCTTTAGAAGGTAGATGAGTGAAACAAATGTCTCCAGGCTGAAAAGAGTCTTTCAGAATCTGAAACAGATAGGAAGCCTGCTAAACTGTCATTTTGTGTCCATTCACTCTGTCCGTGACACAATTTATGTAATTTGGGATTTTAGATGCAAATTCACATCATGGAAGAACTCCTATATTTTGGGTTCTTTCAGTTTCAGAAGATATTGAAGTAAAGAATGCAGGAGGGTGTCAGTCTGTTTTGTGTTTCCTACAGGAAGACTAATAATCAGATGAGTTTATTTAGCTTAATTGTTGAAGTAAGTTACTTAATTGAAGTAACATCAAGGAGAAATTTGGCCAGCGTGTGTTACCATCCCCTCTAAACAGCTCTTGATGTGGAATGTGGCAGCACAGAGCAGAACAGTGGATGGTGGTTAAAAACAGACATTTGATTGGGAAAGAAGCAAGACATTTTAACATAATAACCAAATAGGCACTGAATTCCTCATCATTCCACATTTCAAATGCTTAAAATGTGAAGTGCAGTTCATTCTGCTATGCAGGTTATTAAGAGCAGGTGTCAGAAGAAAAAAAAATGAATGACTGTTTTATTTTTGTGGGTGTTTATTTATGTGGGCCTTTTCTCCCAGGCAGCTAGTGACAGGACAAGGCAACAACAGCCTCAAGCTGCTGAGGTTCAGTTGGACATCAGGAGGAATTTCTTCATGGAAAGGATTGTTAAGCATTGGGACAGGCTGCCCAGGGAGGTGCTGGAGTCACTGTCCTTGGCAGTGTTCCAGAAATGACTGGACATGGCACTTCAGGCCATGATCTAGCTCACAAAGTGGTGATGGCTCAGAGGTTGGACTGGACAGTACTGGAGCTCTTTTCCAAAAGAAGTGATTCTGTGATTCTGTGTTATGTAACTTAGAGGGTTTCACAGTCTTTGGAATTAAATAGCAGCCAGAGCTCCTGTGCTCTTGCTAGGTTTTAGTGACCTAGACCATAATGTTCCCATGGCTGGTGCTTTCCTGCAGGATGCCATGCAGGAGTACTGTGGGAGAGGCAGGGATATTCACTGAGCACCTGCTCCTAAACCTTTACATCAGCCTCACAGCCTGCCCGAGCTGCTTGGCCTTGCTCATACATCCCCAGCTAACACCCTGTCTTCTCCATGCTTCACCTTGCTGGGGAGCATGGAGGGTACAGTCCCCAGCAAGCTGCTGGCTCAGCTGCAAACGCCCCCAAATCAATGAGGAAAGGAAATCTGCAAGTCACTGCTTGGCTCACATCATTCATTTTCACTGAACAAGTCGGGGGGCAACTGCAGAGCAACCTGACTTCCAGCTGGGAAGTGTTAGGCAGTGACTCATGGATAAATCTTCTTCAGCTGACACAGCTCCAGCTAAAAGAAGATTTGTGCTGTAAGCACCTGCTGTAAGCTGGGTGAAAATCACTGTGTAAGTTAAAGTGACTTAATACTGTCTCTCCTAAAGCAAATTAGTGCAACTTTTCCTCCTATATCTTGCAGTGACCTCTTGTAAATGTTTTGTGCACCATGAAGTTTGTAAGTGACAGTGCTACAAATAATATACATGCAGTGCTGTAAATAATAAGATATCTCTTTGAATGTATAGTAATGCCTATACCCATATTTATGAATAAATATGTTCAGGAATCAGCCAAGTGCAGAACATGCATGTCTCATGCTTCTGAAAACAGTAGTTCACAAGGGACAGGAAAAAAAAAATCTATCACCACAGTCAGGTAGCACAAAAACTGCATTTTTTCAGCTGTATTTTCACAACATATATAGTGGAACAAAACTGATGAATCATCTATTTGAATGTGAATTTAAATAGAAGCAAAAATGAATTTGCGCTGTATAGAATGAGTATATATATATGTGTGTGTGTGTATGTGTATAAATATACAACATTGTCATTTGCATGCTAATTTTTCCAGTCTACCTCTGTCACCTTTCAGATGGGAAAATTATTTGATTCCTCTCCTTGGCATTATTTTCAAAGAAAGAGTGACCATGCCTTTTTGTATCCCAGAAAAGATTTGTAATCCAGAAAAGAGAATCTCGTGTGATAGAAGAAATTATTTTTAAGATATTTGTTTAGCTTAAACTTACACCTAGATTAGTATCTCAGAATTTTAAGGAAATTCTAAAAAGTTTCTTATCCTGAAATCATAAAATAAAATTTGCAACTAAAATTCAAAGTGGGTTTCAAAATAGATTTTTTAAAAGAAGAGCTTTTAGGAAACACAAGTTTATACTCCCAGAAATCAAGATTTAGGATACCACTTAAACATCAACTGTCCCAGATCTAAGTAGCAAAATCTACTGCTAGCCATGTGTGTGTTATTGCTTGAGTGAGACAAGGAAAGACAGCCAGGCAGAGATCTCAGCTTTTGAAAAATACATCTGTTTACCAGTGAGTGAACCCAATTGATCTCACATAGCTTTGTTTAACGAAACTTTAGCCATATGCCTTCCAGAATGCATTGTCCCTGGTGTGCTCCAACACAAACTGTGACTGCTCTTGCTGACTCAGTTGCTGTGCTCCTCTAAGAAGTGACAGTGAAGTGCATCCATCGCCTGTCACGCAGCTGCAGCTGCTGGGAGGCACAGCAGGGGCAGGGACTCTTTTGGAAATGTGTCTCTGGTGCTGCTTGTGGCACTGGGGTGTGCTGCTAGGACAGGCTGGTGTCACAGCCTGCCAGGGGAGCAGGCTGGAATCTTGTACCTGTGATATTACAAGGGCAGCCCCTGGGTTCCCTGGTAATTTTGAGAGGGATGCCAATATCTCCACAGACACATTGCCATTAATCACCTGACTGACTGTACCTCGAGGCAACGTGCCTGCCAAAGGAGGAATTTTACACCCTCACATTTTACAGCCTCTTGTTCATTTCCCTCGTTATTATATTATTTACTGAAAAAAGAATGGTGCATGTTGGAAGGAGGGGAAAAAAATTATTTGGAGATCCTCAGAAAGGTGTGATCCAAAGTGCAGGGAAGTGAGCCCCTCAACTTTACTGGAACTCACAGAAATGTGAGGAGAAAAACAGTTTACTGATTGTACCAAGAGGTAATGTGGACTCTCTAGAGGGACAAAAAGCTTTGCAGAGAGGTCCAGATAGATTGGAGCAAGATAAAGTGCTTAATGGGATGAAATTTGAGAAGCTCAGATGCTGGATTCTTCACCCATGGTGGGGTAACATCAGATGAAAAATATAAATTTGGAGAGGGATGGCTGAAAAGCAGCTTTGCAGAAAAAGATCTGGCAGCGCTGGTCAAAAAAACACACCCAGGAGTGCAACAAACACAGCATAAGCAGCCAGTCAAGACAGCTGATTATCCCACTGTATTCCCTATTGCTGTGGCCCCACCAGCATGTTGTGTGCAGTTCTGAGCCCTCAATTTAAGCAGGATGTGAAAGTCCTGGAATGAGTCTGGAGTATGGCAACAAAGAGGAGCTGCTGAGGACTTTGGGTTTGTTTAAATGAGCATGACTATACAAAAAATTGCTTATTTTAGGATGAAATGTAAAAACACACAAACAACTTTAGATAACAGATATAGAAGAAGCAGTTTCTTGAAAATATTAGAACATGTTTCCCAAGATGGACTAACTGCCCATATTTTCTGCTGTAGCATTGAATTAACTTAATTGTCTACTATGAAGTAACATTAGTTTACTGTCACTCATTAGCCCCAGAGACCAGCTCCTGGACTAGATAGGCTATGTTCAATAAGAATATAAAAAAAAGAGGCTTCTACATTTTTACAGCAACAGAAATTATTTCCTGTTTGTGGGCAAAGGACCTAGCTTGAAAATGCCCATGAAAGAATTGATCCTTTTTCCAGTTACTTTACCTTAAAAATTATAGCTGCCCTGGGTGCAAGCCAAGCCAGATTCAGACTATTTCCTAAAACAGTCAGAAGTAACAGCCAGCAGAGGTCTGTGCCACCACTTTTAAGAGTGGAGTTTACTCTTGTATGGTTGTTAGAAAAGCAAAATACACAGAGTCCAGGGAAATACTCTGCTCCTAAAGGGCAGCACACCAACAATATGATTATAACTGAATGGTAGCAAGGAATGAAAACTGTCAATTCCAGGACATGATTATACAGCATTCTCTAGTTTCCTACACCATGTCTGTGTTGTGTTGGTTTCCCTTTATTAACTGTATGATATGCAGTTGTTAAGCAAAATTTCAAATTCCTATCGCTGTTTACATATTCTAAATACTAAAAGGACTGAAGTAATTTCTTCTCCTCCAGAGAATTATTGTCTTCTTTTCATAAGGAAGATAATCTAAAATACATAGAGTATTTTACATGTTTATTTCCTGAAATCTCAAATTATAGTATATGCAATAAAAGTTAGGGAGGTCAGACAAAAGCAAAACATCAGTGTGATCCAGTAGCTGTATCTCTTGAGTATTGATATTTATTTTTCAATTACGAGACACAGATACACCAAAATTTCAACACAAATAGCTAAACATGATATCTTCATTGCAGATATTTTAGTTTCATAGTTCAGTTTCATAGAGCAGATAATTTTGAAATAACTAAAATCCATAAATTCTAGCATAAATATGAAAACACCTTGAAAAGTACTTATAGGTAGATTGAAGTTACTCAAGAATGCAGAAAGATCAACATACCTAAAACTGCCAATTTAGGGAAAAATAGGATCATGCTGTTATCATTCTTTCTGGATAGAGAATGCTTTTATCTGCTATCTACTGATCTCCCTCTAGTGGAATGCTATAACTCTGCATGAGATGAAACTTGAATTTTATCTCCACAGTTTTTCATGCAACAGAGCTGTAACACATGATGCATGTGCTACAAACATCTGTTTTCAGTAATCAAGACAAATTCTGTCGGTTCCTTTAGGGAAAAGCAGTGTATGTAGTAAACACAGGGACTGGAATTACAAAGCCTTCATGAAGCAGGCCCACTAAAGAACAGCTAGGAATGTAAGTTGTTGTCTTGCTAAACCTGTTCCTTATGGATTGCAATTTTATTTTTTTTAATTAATTGTATTAATATATGGGCTGGATTTTTTATGGTTATGACAACAGTGCAGAAGGGAAAGGGAAAAACAGAGAAACAGTTGTTTACAGGGAGTTCTTTATCCCTCATCCTAATTGGGCCAGCAGACTCTAAAAGGGACAAGAAGTAGAGGATGGCCTCACCTCCTCTAATCTCCACCCCAGCCTGCACTCTGTGTTTGGTATGCAGAAGGAGTACATTGCACCCCATAAATCAGTGTCATCCCAAATATGCTCCCTCCTTTCCACCCCTGTTTTGTGCCTTCAGAGAAGTGTAGTTCCCTGCAGTAGAATGTCCCCCAGCTCCTGCTGCAGAGAGCTGGGACTCAGCTGCCCCAGGCCTTCCTTGGGTGCCTGGAATGGTGTCCTGAGCTGCTCTGAAAGCATCCACTAGTGATTCACACATGTAAATAACAAAATTGCTTCTGCACATATCACATGTGGCAGCCTGAGACAGAGAGCAGCAAATCTGCATTACAGATACTGTAGATAAATACATAAAAGCTGTTAATAAATACACATGTGCATTCATTCACTCGTGTATACCCTCAAATGGGAATTGCCAATCATTCTAAAGAAGACAAAGTGGTTGCAAGATAACAGAAGGTTATTCTTCTGATATCAACAGCATTAATCCTATATTTCACAGTGAAGTTACCATTAAAACATAAGTTTGATTAATGATAGTGTCAGTGTATTTAATCAAGTGCAAGCAACACGGCACTGTGAGTATTTCTCCCCTTGACCTCATCCAGCTGAGGAGGAACGTGAGTGAAATCTGGGCCATTCCACTGGTGCAGACCTGGCATGAAAGGAGACTCCAGGGCCCACCTTTGCCCAAATGGCTTCTCAAAACTCAAGACAGAGGAAACAGAGGAGCAAGTGTTAAGTCTGAACCCACACCAAATATTGCAGTGATTAATTATAGGCAAGGAAATCAAAAAACTGGATCCCCCAAAGAAGCAGTGTCTTCTTGTTCGAAACTTTGCATTTCCATGCACTGAGAAACCATTCCAAAGAGTTACTACAGACAAAGCTGTGCTTTAGGGTGAAAAACAATTACCAATCAATCTGGACATATACTTTCCCCCAGTACTCAGCATTGGTGAGGCTGTACCTCAAAACCTGTGTTCAGTTTAAGGCTCCTCACTGCAAGCAAGACATTGAGGCACTGGAGCATCCAGGGAAGGGCAACAGAGCTGGGGAAGGGTCTGGAGCACAAGTCTGGTGAGAAGAAGCTGAGGGAGCTGGGGGTGTTTAACCAGAGAAAGGGAGGCTCAGGGAAGGACCTGGTTACTTTCTACAACTCCCTGAAAGGAGGGTGTAGCCAGGTGGGGATTGGGCTCTTCTCCCAGGTAGCTAGTGACAGGAGAAGAGGAAATGATCTCAAGTTGCACTAGGGGAGGTTTACACTGGATATTAGGAAAACTTTCTTCACTGAAAGGTGGCCAGGCATTGGAACAAGGTGCCAGGGAAGTGGTAGAATTTCCCTCCCTGGAAGTGTTCAAAAAAAGACTTCTGGATGTGGCACCTGAGGCCATGGTTTAGTGGTGAACATGGTGGTTCTGGGCTAATAGTTGGTCTTGAGGATTTTAAAAGCCTTTTCCATCCTGAACAATTCTATGATTCTGATAGACAGGCCTCTGGTGCAGTCCTGTATTAGATCTGTGTGGCTGACTTATAGCTCAGCCTTTGGCGGGGGTTTGAACTCTCTTTCAGAGCTGCCTTTTTTGTCAGTGTGGTGGAGCCCTACAGTTTTTGTAGGATGTGTTACTATGGGCTGCATGTAACCCCTCATGAGCTGACACTGGCAGTAGAACAAAACCAAACAGAATGGCTTTGCAAGTGAAAAAGAACAGAGTCCAAGGAGCAAATCTCACAAGGGGGTAGAAGAAAAGGGAGAAGAAAAGATCAGAAAAAAATGATGGGAAGAAAGAAAATATGTGGAGGATGGGTCAACTGCAGCACTTGCTGCATATAGAGGAAATGGAGATGAAAATCATGTACAGATCCATCTGAAAGAAGGAGGAGAGATCTTTACTCAAAGAGCTGGCAAACCTTTGCAGTTATTCCAAATAAACCTTCCTTTTCACTTTGCTCTATTTGATCTTGCTGCTTTACTAACTTCTGTGTGCTCCCAGTAGTTTGGGATGATTTTGGCAATTGCAGCCAGAAAGGTTCCAGAGTTGTGGGCATGATGTTACATCAGTGAGCAGGAAGGAACTGGAAGGATTTTACCTGCCTGTGGCAAAGATAACTAAAACATCTCCTAGGGCACTTTGCCAGTTTGTTTCAACTGCACCTTTAAACTGGGCAGCTTGCACCGTTCTCTGTGCCAAATAAAAATTCTCTTGGTTTCTTTTTAGACAGCTTTTGAATCACAGTGAAGCCCAAAGAAAAGTCTCTAATAAGCACTATTTTTTTCCACTCACCACTGACACAAAAATGCTGAACAGATTGAAGGCAGGGGGAAGGGAAAGGAAGAGGGATGAGTGAGGAGGAGTTCCATTGTGCTGAGACCAATTATAGAGGTCTCAGCCCAAAAAAAGACTCTTTCAGAAAGTCCCAAACAAATGAAAATGTGAGACTGTGATAAATCGTAGCACAGCTTTAACAGCCATGCATCTCTTGTTCCCCTAAAAGCTGTAATAGTAGGAAAATTGTAAGGGTTCATATCCCTATGAGGACTGTAAATTCAATCAGTATTTAAATATTTTGCATCTTCACGGTGTTAGATTATTTTGTTAGTAATGGATTAGAGTGGCCTTCTATTAAAAAAAAAAAAAGACCTGCAAAAATATACCACTATTAAAAATATTCTCATCTTTCTGATACCCTAAAATAGTATTGAGAAAACATGCTTAAAGTTTGGTGCTGGAACAAAAACATAGCATCAGCTGGAAACTGGGCTTGTTCTCTTGAAAATTAATTCATCCACCTCCTTCAGTTTCGAAATCTTAACAGCCTCCTACCACATTCTGGTTGCTCCCTTCTGTATGTATTCTGCTGTAAATTCATGCATCTTTTTACTTCCTGAGCATTAGGTCTCTTTTGCCCCCTTGAACATGTTTGTTCAATATGGGTTTATGTGGCTTATCCCTCCCGAGCATGTTTTCAGAAACCACTCCATGGAAAACACTGTAGAACCTCCACTTTTTTCAAGCACGAGAAGGAAAATAAACAGCTGATAATCATTAGGAAGTGGGAACTGAAGGCATCCATGACATAAGTGTGTAGGCTAGCTTTCATTAAAAAATGTTTTAATGGCTAACTGGAGTGGATAAATCTGTCCTGAAAACTATTTGGTGATACCTATCAGGGATGATCACAACATACAAGATACAAAGTGGTGTTTTCTTGACTATGTCTCAAGACGGTTTGGAAGACAGATTATGACACCACTCGGTTTCTGGTTGCCATTATTCATGCTTCTATTGAATTCCATCTATTTCTGTTCTCATCATTGTTCAAAAATACTGGATTGTGCCACCACAGTTGGGAATCAGTGAGGAGGAGCAAGCCAGTTCTAAAAAAGGAAAGCTTTTTGCTCTCACAAAAAGGCTTTGTTAATTAGTGCTACACAAGGAGGGAAATGACAAAACTCCATACTTTTCCATTTAAATGTTTGTAAAAGTGATTTTTGTTTAAATTTCACTGAGTGTAGCAGGAAATGTTAAAGCTGAAAGAGACCAGACAGAGCATACTAAAGTTCTTTGGAGTGGGAGTGAAAGAGGGGAAGGGCCTGAGGATTTTATTTTCTTTATTTATACTCATCCCATTGATATCTGCAAACTTTTGAAGCTTGTAAAAGAAGTATTGATTTGACAGCCCCAAAGACAGAACTCTTCTTTTCATGTAGAGAGCCAGCACAACATACCAGTCACAGTGACAAACCCCTGCTCACTGCTGAGCTGGAGACAAAAGGAACAATTCCTGAGCCAGCCCAACACCTACACAAGGTGCCTCTTTGCACATACATTTGGCTCACTAGTTTCAAGCACCCTCCCACCAGGGAGGGTCACCTTACTTTTAATATTTAATTGATGCAAATTGAGGAAATTGAAGCAACCTTTTTACTTATCCTCTGCAGGTAATAGCTAAAGAGAGATTCTTCTAGAGCAGAAGTGAAATTTCAAAGGGATTCTTCACTGGCAATAGAAAAACCTACAAGAGGATTACACTCCTAAGTTGGGTTCTTCAGTTACATGCCCAAAATTAGGTGGATTAATCTAGATCTTAGCACATCCATACAAGGACTTGGTGTTGAGTAGCAAGTATACTTTTAATTCTCATGCTGGCTCACAGTGCATTCATTTCCTCATATAGACAAGACATAAATCACAAATAACAATGCTGTTTATTAGGATGAATTAATAAGACTCTGCTGCAGTTAATTTCTGGAAATTTTATTACTCCACTATCAAATAACTTTCTGTAAATAAAAATAATGGGTACAAGGCCTTAGCTTTTCTCTATGGAAGCATGGTTGCATTAAAATTGAGTTTGAATTTGACTAGTCCTAAGAATGCTATTTATTTATTAGTGGAAATAATAATACTTATTTTGGCAACCAACACTGATCTAATAAAACACAGATGTGTGAATGTAGCTATACTTAGACTCATGCAGGTATCTGCAATTTATAGTCACCTAGGGGCTCCCTGTATCCACAGAGAGTCACAGGCATTGGCTCCATGGAAAGCAGAGCCACAGAAACTTTTCTGTTTGGGCTTCAGCTTCAGAGAGGGAAATGTGGATGTAGCTTTCATATAATTAATTTCCCTTTCTCTGCCTCTTCACTTTTTTGCTTGTTTCATGAGAATCCAGACTCAATCTCTTGTGGCCAACTAACTTCTCTTTTTAGGTCAGTAATTAAACTGCTAATATAAAGATTAATTTTTACTGTGAAAGCCTGGAAAACAGATTTTTTCGTTAGCCTTTGCTATCCAAAGCAGTCTCTCCTCCACAAGGTAATCAAACATGATGACATATATCAATCCACCACTTAGTGTCCTGGCAACCAGTGGACATGACCTCGCTCCAGCCACATTCATCCTCCTTTCACCAAATATTTATTTCTGTTCCACTACCCCAGGGTCTGTGGGTACAAGTGACCTGTCTGTAGAAATGTCATGCCACTGATGATTTCCACACCTATCATATCTTTTCGTGTTTGTTTTCTCCAGTCAAATATAAGCTAACCCAGTGGCATAATGGCACTTCAAAGACTTAATTTCATTTATAATTTGTGACTTTTTATCCCATGTGGAAGCCAAACAACAGGTGTTTCCTTCCTGTTCTTCAGGTCCATCCAACAGCTTTTGCAAGGATTAGACAACTCACCCTTCCCTGCAAAGTTGAATACTAAATGTCATGTTTTTCATTAGTAGTTTTTTGCATCAGATCATGTTTGCATGTTTCTTCTTGTGCCTACAAAAAATAAACACACTGTTTTGCTTTGTTCTGTTTTGTTTTGTTTGAGGTTGTGATAATTAAATGCTGGCATCACTAACATTATTGCTATCTTCGCTATATATTTTGAAACCATTCTTGAAACCGTCAGTAGCATTCCACAGGAACATGTTTGGTTCAAAATACCACTAGGAAAAAGTAAATGAGAGCAACTGGCTTGTGCTTGACTTGAGACAACAGTTTCTAGGGAAAATCTAACCTGTCAGGCTAGCTGCATAAAGACATCTTTGAATATTGACTCTGTAGGACTTGGTTTAGTTCCCTAGAAATTCTTGAACAAAAAAGTTTATCTGAGTTTCTACAACAGGACTGAGTTGCTGTTTTTGTATGACCTGGATCTCAGTAAATGTTTGCTGCCAATCAAAACTCTGTCACCTGTAAAATCCCATGCACAGTTTATCTTTTTGCTAAATACCTAAATCTGTATCCCATGATTCTAATATAAAATAGAAGGAAATTTTTACAGCTTTCTATTAATGACATTTTTTCTTCTTAAACCGCATTATTTCATTGACCTCACTGACCATCTTGCGCCGTTATGTGTGAAGTGTGCAACGATTTATTAAAACAGGTTGTGAATTTGGCTAGTGACATACAGGTGTAAAGCCAGTGTCTCAGCATGAGTTCTCACCTTGCTGGGGAGTCTCAGGAGGCATCAGGATATGTTAAAGCAGCTTTGCTTCACAGCAGAGCTTTCCACATTAAAAAGTTAGCAGTGTGTAAATGATTCTAGATAGAGGAAGCCCCAAAGTACTAAAAGTAAAGTTAATTTAATGCTTCCAGATTAACTGCCACATGCATTTCTCGTGGAGTCAGTCTGATCAGCCTGGTTTTGATTTGGTTTGATGAGCAAGTATCTGTGATTTCTCATGAGACCACAAAGTGTGTTCATTCACAAAGATACAGCAGCAAGCTAGTGAGCTTCAAAACACCCAGCTGCATTTTTGGGCTTGCATATGGAAGAATTCCTCGCTTATGGTCCATTTATTATTTGTTTTGAAGTGCTGATATACATACAAAGAACAAACTGTACTTCTTTGTCTTATGCTCCTGGTGCAGAAAGCTACTTACTGCAGCTTTTGAAAGTGTCCTTTGCCCTGGGTAGCTCATTAACACTTCAACCTTAGTTGCGATGTATCTATTTAATTTTTAATGCAAAAATTCAGAGTGAAGTAGAAAGGAAAAGGAAATGAAGGAGGATAAAAAGGAAACAAAAGGATATATGCACAGGCAGGTTTCAGAGGGTGTCTGGGTACCTGGAGGGAAGGAGAGAGCAGTCAAACACAAGTGTTCACGTAGATTGCTGTGGGTGAATTGACAAGTGTAGCCAATAGATTGATGCAGAGAAAACCATTCACAGAGCCTAAAGTGAAAATGATTTATACTTTTTGTGTGCACATATTGGTAATGTGGCAGGCAGCTAATAAAGAAAGCATTTTTTGTTGGACAGTGGAAAGCCCTTGGGTTGTATGTTTATATATAGGACTCCTTCGATTGCCTCAGGTCATCCATTCCTCTAAAAGGTGTCTCTGATATTGTTCTATGGTTTCAGGGTCTTTGTGCTTGCACTGTGAATCCACTTTAATATATAACATCATTTTTACAATATCTTTCTCAGTCACAGCACAGTTTGATTGTAATAGAGAACAAACACCCAAAGGC
Organism: Cisticola juncidis; assembly: GCA_013400215.1. Taxonomy (NCBI): domain Eukaryota; kingdom Metazoa; phylum Chordata; class Aves; order Passeriformes; family Cisticolidae; genus Cisticola; species Cisticola juncidis. The sequence continues at coordinate 517,306 of VXBR01006767.1, forward strand.
CCTAATTACATAAAAAGAACCATTACTATTGTCTAAAAATAATAATACTAGAAAATGTCTGAAAGACATAGAGATTATTTGTTTATTCTATTCTGACTTCAGGAAATTCAGCGGCTTCAAGAGTTTATCCTTGAATGTTTAAGTATGTCAGTGATTTTGATTTGTATTTGCTACTCATCCTTCAGCAAATCAATAACTGGATTTTTTTCTTTTTCTGTCATTCAGTAAATATGCACTGTGTATCTACACCTTATAGTAAGAAGGGGGAAAAAGCTCTGAAAGGCCCACAGTTCATTAAAGATGCATCAGGCTTTATTATCATTCAAAAAAGAGGGAAAGAAAAAGAAAAATGGGTGAAGAGGCCATCCTCTGCAACACGATAGAAGCTAGGCTCATATAAAACAAGCCAAAGAATTAGTTCCTTCACCAAGGAATGACATGAAACTCTAGCCATGCTAGCTGTAAAAACAGTTAAAGGTCTTCTTTGTGCTCATTAACACCACTGTGCTGGTATTCTGTGTTGGCAGCTTTGGGTTCTGCCGAGGCAGCCCTAAAGAAAGTTGTTACCAGCCTATATTCTACAGTTCACAGGCTCTCAAAAAGGACACATTAAAACAGCCAGAATCCCCAGGGCAAGTGGGGAGATTAAGTAGCCCTCTCCGTCGACAGAAGCCCCCGCAGACAAAGCCTGGCATTGTGCATTCAGCGCGCTATCTCTTTCCAGGCTGAACTTTGCCATTGTCCCGCCGGATCCCGGTTCACAAAGTGTTGGGGGCTTTGCGAGACGCTTCAGTGGCACAGCATTGACAGGCACCGAGTGTGGGAACCGCTCCCGGGGACGGGATGCCCCAAAACCAGGCACTGTTCTCTGGCTCCCTGAGCCACTGGCAGGGTTTTAGTGCGTGTGTGTGTGTGTGTGTGTGGAGGGGGCTGTTACTCTGCCGTGCTCTTGGGGTCTCATCTTTCACAAGAATACAAAATCAGGCAGGCAAAGCAAACATGGATTATTTGTTTCCCAAAGGATCAGGCTTTTTCGGAAGCTTTAGCTGGTCCACTGTCCTACAGAATCTACCACTGTGAAGACCACAAGGTGCCTTGGAATACTTGTAGAATTTTGGGAGGGTGCTAAAAACAAACTTTTGGGTTGGGGCAAAAAAAATCCTGAGAAGAATTATTTATCTACCCCCTTTATTTCTGTTTTCTTTTGTGCTGAAATTTTTCAGTTTGATTTTTAATTAATTTGAATAAGGGTTAATAAGAACTCTCATCTGGCGCTGCAGCTCATTCCTTTGGATATGCTGGCTTTGACTGAAGACTTGAAAAAGACTTGGTGCAAGAAGAGCAAACTTCCTGGAAGGACCAATTTTGGAAAGAATACTTCAGCTGAATCTTATATTTCATTTTCAGCTTCTTTTATATTAAAAACAGACTTAACAGATTTTTTTTTTTTTTAACCAGATTCCACAAATGTTAGCATGGATGCCTGGAAAATGAAAGAGGCTCATTCTAAATAAAAGTATGTTTAGAACCAAAGTTTTGGTGAGGGGCACGAATTTTCCCTTCCCAAAACTGCTTTCCTGCAGCAGCTGAGGGTACAGAAGCTTGAGACAAGGTAGTGAAATGCAGTTCCTGGGAGGAGAGGTGAACAATAAGAATTCTGGTGGAAGCAGAGGGAGTGGACATTGGCTTGAGGTTCTCTGAGGGAGGTAAAAAACTAAAGCAGAAAGAACATGGTGGTAGAAGACCAGGGATTGTGTGGGAGGTTTGGCAGGAAACTGGAACTCCAGGTGGGAGATGTCCTTCTGTTCCCCACACTTGCCTGACATATTCAAATCTTTGCACTGGTAGTATTGGGTCTAAAGTGAAGAGAAACTGTAGAGTTGCGTGGCTTGTGGTTAGACTATGGTGGATGGAAAAAAAAGGGTGTTGACAGGGATGTGGATTTTTACTGTGAAAAACACTGTGACCACTGTCTTGCTAAATGAGATTCATAATTTTGCCTACAAAGGGAGGGGGGGAAAAGGAAAGTGCAACAGGATTTTATATACTTGATGACTGTGAAGACAAATTATGAGAGGCCATAATTTTCTTTGATAATGAATTCCTTGTGATGAAAGAAAAGCAGAAACTCTAAATACCTGTATTTGGGTACATTTTTTTCTTTCATTCAACATAAACAAAATTAAAGTACACTGCAGAAGACTGAAATTAGTATAGATATCAATAAGCTGAGTAAGAAAACCAAAGGGTGATGCTCAAGGGTGAACTAGAGAAATACTGAAGCTGAAGTAAGGTAACAGTGTAGTTATCTTTAAAAACTTGTCTTTGCTCTGTCCTAGATTACTTTTGTCCCTAACCATTCTTGTATATGAGTATGATGTATGGCAAGATTTGGAGATAACATAAATAGAGAAGGGTATCAGAACAACACTTAGAGAAATTTGTATTGACCAAAGGACTACCAAAACTGAAGTGAGACTGAGTAGAACAAGTGTAGAGACTGAGTGTAGAACAAGGTAATAAACTAGAGGGCTTTAATTATCTACCACAGATTTGAGAATCCACGATCATGAAACGATAAAGGAAAAAAACACCTGAGTGTACATATCAATCACAAAATGACAACTGGTAAACAGTGATGCAGAAACAAAGTTGAGGGAGCAGGTTTGTTCCCAAAAGCATACATCAGAGAAAGAGAAGGTAATGATCAAACATAAAGACGATGTTTGCACAATGCTAAGAAAGCATAAAATGGCTAAAAACAGACTTATAAATTAGAAAAATGTATCTGTGCATCAGAGGAGTAAAATTCTGGCACAAATTCTGGTAGAATTCTTCCTACAGGGACAGCTGGTGCAAAATCAAATTCTTTGGCAGGGAAGTTAATGTGTGAAATGGGAATTAATGTTTAGTAAAACAACTTTTCCTTTGAAATGGTGACTTATCAAAACCAAAACATACCAGACGAGTGAAAAAAATTCTAAAGAGGGTAAAAAGAGAAAATCAAAATACAGTGATTTAATAGCAGCGGGATTGAGATGTATAAGTTTTCCTTTCTTAAATGCTTCTCATGGAACTGATTATGTACTTCAGCAGTAAAGAGAAAATTTAAAGAACATCCTCTTCAGCCACAAATACTTCAGACTTTGTGTATTTTTTCTGTTATTTTTCTGAACAGTAAAAAATAGAAAGTTGCAAGTTCCTTTTGAAGCCTTGAGGGCAACTTCCACACACCTCCACTAATCCTGCTCAAAGCAGCAGGTTTGTGGATGGGCCATTCTGCCAGAAACAGGCAGAGCAGGGCACTGCTCTCTGGCCTCGGTCCAGCTTACCACAGATTCCCAAATGAATAGATGCTGTGGAATTTGGGAAAAAAAGTAGTGCATGGCTATTAAGAGGCAGTGATGCACTGGAGAGCAGTAGTTGACTGCCTGCTCTAGGGCAGAGCTGGCTCAAAGCAGCAGGTGGTGTTTCTGTGGACACAAGGAAAGTCCCCAGATGAATGCTTGCTGCAGTATATCCCAAATCAAAGGCTCTGTTATAAGGCTCCCCAAGGATCTAGCCATTATGTCCATGGTCTTAGCAAATTTTGAGTATGTAACTCCTGTGTAAACTCATAAATACGGGGAAATAATAGAAATTCTGTAAAGTATCAATAAGCTGTTCTTTGGGGGTTATTATTTATTAGTATAACATAGTGGTACAAAAATTACCCTGGTCCTCTTCTGTAGATACTCTGTCTTCTTTCCTACATGTTCCTGTGAGGGTGTATTTATTTATAGGCTCATAAATACAAGCTTAAACTGGTATTAATTAGAAAATATGTCACCTCTGATCTTGAAACTAATTGGTTTGTATGGACTTTGTTAAATTTGCATAATTTCCTCAGCATGATGTCTTTAGTCTCCTTTCATTTTGCAGGGAAAATGTCTTTATATCAATAGCAAATGGAGAGTTTTTAAAAATAAGCCTTCCAGTGATTATAGGTTAGGTGTAGCGTTTCATCCTGCAGTAAATGGATACATTTCTGTCACATATGTTGAGACCTGGAATTCAGTCAGAGGCAGAAAATGTTATTCATAGGCATGGATCCTTGTTAAATAAGCGTTACCTTGGCTTTACCCCTTCCGCTCTGGGGATGTACAGCAAAATGTAGATCCTAGTGAGCCCTTGTTTCCTCATGGCAATTACCAGGGAAAATCTGACTGGAGAGCCTGTTTTATCCCACACTAACTCCCTGGCTGGGTTTCCCCACACCAGATGAGAGGAAATCTCAGCTCCCTCCTTTACAGCTGCCTAAACCTTTCACACGCAGCATCTAAGGAAATAACCAACCAAACTCTAACAAAATAAGCCATTGGTTGCATTTGCACTATTTCTCAGTAGCCTGCAGCTGGTGCCAAATTGGTTCTTTTAAGCAATCAGTAATCTCAGACCTCCTGGTTTTGGTGGGCAGTAAGACTTAGAAGTCCTGCTTAACAGCAGCACTTTTCATTTCAAGTACCTTTAGAAGAACTAGGACTCTAAAACCTGAGGTTTAGGAAGGAATAAACCCACATAGCCCCAAATTCCCCGCTGCTTTTTATCACTTGAAAGTGCATGGATGTGTTCTGGCACACGTAAGAGGGTATGTATTTTCTTTCTAGGAAATGGTGGCCACAGAATGGTGGTACAAATAGGTAACTCTGTTCCACATGGATGTGAGGGAACTCGTGCCGTAGCACACCCCTTTCCTCTCCAAGGAAATAGAGTGACACCAGTGACATTGCCTGTCAGCCCACTGAAACTTTGGGGTTAGCTCTGCTCTTAATACCAGCTGCTATGAAGTCTGTACAAGAGAAATAAGAGGCTGAGGGCTGTTGAACAGCTCTCCTGTGTCTTGTTATCTCAAATGTGAAATATTGCTCTCATTCAGTGAATACAAGCCATATGACCCAATGTTGTCACACCGTCCTAATATGAACACCCAGTGGTTTACCTGAAGGAATAAAACATATATTAACACATAATTCTGTGAGTGGACTGTTAGGTTTGTATGCAGATTGCAATTCCACTTTATATATGCATATGCTGATGTAAAATTTGAGTGGAGGTTACCTTCTCAGGGCTTATGCCAGACCATAAACCGTCCTTTTTTCACCATTTGACATAATTATTAAGCCACCAGGAAAAATTCTTATTACTTATACAACCTACTCATGAGATAGTAAAACAAACAAACAAACAAACAAACAAACAAAACCAAACAAAAAAACCCCAGAAAACAACAACAACAACAACAACAAAACAGATTAACAAACTGCAGAGAATACGTGATTAAATGAGAAATATTACTACTGAAATTTTGAAATATGAATAGAAAGTGTAAACGACCACTTTACCAAAAGAAGAAAAAAATGGCAAATTCCTCCTTTAGCTTCAATTCCTGTTAGGTGGAGGAAAAAAATGCAAATTTGGGCTATAAACAGTGCAATGAAAGTGTTCACTTTTGCCTCAAAGATAAGTATTAGCTAAAGCTTGGTTAAAAAAAGCCAATATGCCACTAATTTGGAATTAAATTACAATGACTTCACCTGGAATCAGCACACTTCAAGTGAAAAGGTTATGCAGGAATACAACCAAGAAGAAATTGGATGGAGACATAAAAGTACAGATGCTTTGAATTTCTGCTGTTGACTGATAGGTGAACAGTTTTGCTCAGAATGCAGGGCCCTGTGGCGAGTCCTGACTTTAGGACAGCTTTTACAAATTTTAGAAATTTATACCAAATTGTTCTGCAATTTGGTATAAAGATAGTTCAGTTTCCTAAATTTCATATAATTTGACCACCGTGGTGAAGTTTAACAAAGCAGCAGCAAATCTCAGCATAAAGAAGGTGAGAGTGAGCAAACTGAATACTTATTTTATTCATGCATTGCCTCATGTTTCAGGCTGGTGAGAAGTTAGGCTTGGCATAAATCTAGAAAGAGGACAGTGAAATCAAAATGTCTTGATTTTTGTATTGCCATGGCCAAAAAAAAAAAGTATTATGTGACATAATAATTAATTATCCCAAAGTAGAATTGTATAAGATAACACACAATAGCTGAAAAGTAGCTCTGTGACAGATTTGTCACTGTGCTAAAACACATGCAGGATGCTGTGATAAACACTGGAAAAGGCACTTGTTAAAACAGCCCTTATCCCTAAGGAATTTACAGCCTGGGAGACAGAGCGAGATAAGATAAAATGCACCTGGTAACCAAGAAGTGATGCTATTTACATTTTTCTTTTCTGTTTGCTTTCTTTTCCCAATGTTTCACCCTCTGTTTTATAATGAGGTGCTGGGCTGGTTGATGTGACACTTGTGAGTCTCTACGAAGAATTTGATTGAAGAACACTGGTGGCTGGCACTGGGCTTGGGAAATCATATTTCATGAGGTAGGCAGCCAAGAGGAAAGCAGAAAGGCAGTGATGATTGGAGACAATTCTTAAGGCTCAGTCCCTGTCAAATGCTGAACATTTCGACTCCTGTCAAAGAAAATAAGGAGGGGAGTATTATTTAGAAGGGGATGGGAACTCCTGTATGCTCAGAAGATGAGGGCTTTTTTTCTATTCAGATATTTAATGCATAAGCCAGTCCTTCTCTCAACAGTGCAGCCTTTTGATGAACAGTAACTGTCATAACACTGGAATAAGAACTCAAGTGGTGCTGCTGCTGCTAAAGATTTTCATTTGCCTTGACAGCATCCAGACTAGATATGAGGCCTTGTTTAAGTTCCCAAATGTCATTAGGTTTCTCAGGGTTAATGCTATGCTGCTAGACTTACTGAAGCCATTCTAATCCTTTCCACTTCTCATTAGAGCATGGCTGTCACTTCTTCTCGACTTCTGCCTGTTCCCTGGTTTCCTTCAATACATTCTAACTGAACTCTCGTCAGTATTAGTTATCCCATTTCCCCTGCCTCACTTTTCCCCTTATCTCCTTCTGTAGCCTAATATCATCACATGAAATTCATGGCCAAGTTTTCTGAATTCTTCTCCCTCTCCTGCTCCCTCTCTCAGTGAGCACTTTGTATGGCCCTACCTTGTGAAATCAGCCACATCACACTGTATCTTTTACATTGTGTTCTTTGCCATTTGCAAACGCTTTTATTAGTCTCAACTTGATTATCTTTCCATTCTAAAAGTAATTTAGTTGGTGATACTTAAAACAGCAGTGTTACAGCTCAGTGAGTGGAAGTACATCACATGAGCCTCTGTGTTTTCAGTAAAATAAATTTGATTTTTTCACCTGAATAAATTTGAATCCTGGTGCCCTCCCCCAGTTTTAAACTGTTTTCCAATGAGAAATGAAAATCATATATTTGATTCTTTTGCTTCTTCTGCTAACAGCCTACTCCCACAACAAGTTTGAATATATAGCACAGATTGAATATATAGCACAGGTCACAAACTTGCAATAAATACTTAACAACTGTAATATGGGAATATACAGTGATTGTCAAATGGATGAGGCTGTGGTAATCACCTCAAAAATATTTGCTGTGTAGTTCAAGTGTACTCTGCACAGTCTAATAACAACATCCTTTTAGGGTTGGTTACTGCAGCAGAGTAGGTGGCAATGATTATAAATCAATTCAATTCAATGAATGTTATCCAGATGCACTATAGCTGTTAGAGTGTAATATTTATGATAGTTTTGAAAAGGTGTAATATCTATTACCAGTCTAAAAATCCTTAAACATGCCCTCAAACACGACTAGCAGTAATTTATTTGAACAAAACATGAACAGATAAGCACCTCAGTTGACATAGTTATACTCAAAGCAAAAAAGAATTTGATTAATATAAAGCACCTGTACTGTTTAAATCATTCTAAAGATGGCATCTGTTTTCTTATGAGATTAAATCTATGTAATATCAGTATTTTATCTCTAGCCAGTATGTCTAATAATCTCAAAACTAATAAAAAGAAGTGTACAAAGGAATGGATCTGAAAGAAGAAACATGCATGTTTTCACAACATGCAGCACTTGTACTGTTTATCCAAAGACCTTTGTAGGAATCTGTCTGTGGTTTGAAAGCAAGACTTAAGGATTAAACACTTATCTGGGTGTTAAAACTCAAGAGAGATTTGAAAACAGATTAAAGCAAGAATCAACTCCTTACCATCATCATTGTCATCACACTTCATATGCATTGTACAGAACACGGAGAACACAGGAAACTCAAGTGGTTTTCATAGCCAGAAGAGACAGATTTGTCTTCCTTCCTTCCCTCCTTCCCTCCTTCCTTCCTTCCTTCCCTTGATTTTGATGCTGATATTTTTCATGGAATCACTCCAGTTTCTTGTCATATTCATTAATTTCAAAGGAAAATGCATTTCCCACAATGGGCACAAGAAAAAACAACATCACCCTGATAAAAGATCTCCTGCAATTCCAGGGTTGTGGCAACAAAAAAGTCATCCTAGAAATTTTTACTGGAAGAATGAATAGTATCATCATGTGGCCCTGTTTGTTTTATAAGACTGTTAATGCAAATTTTGCTCATTGAGAACACAAATGCTCATTGAGAACACAAAGTTTATATAAAAACTTGCAAAGAATTTTCCTGTTGATATGATATTCAACATCAGGGAGCCAGCCACTGCAAAGCAAGTTTAATTAAGCTTTTTTTTTTTCAAAGAGATGTTAAGCAGGAGTTGAGTCCTCTAATACAGACATTAGGACAAGATCTTAATTGCACAGAGACCTCATTATTTCCTTCTGAAATAACAGAATGGGTAAAAGACAAAAGAGGCAAAGAGCGAAGTGCACACATTTTGTAAGAAGTCCTTTGCTGTGGCTTGAGCAATTTCCTCCTGTACTGCAAAACTTGTGGCTAAGAAAGGAAATTGTTTGTCCTTTGCATAATAGTAGGAGAATTGTTAAGGTGTTACAGGAAACTGCAGAGTAATTATTCCATCCCTTTCTATAGCCACTTCAGTTTCTAATTAATTGTTAACAATTAACAGTTGTAGGATTTTCTGTGAAAAACATCAAGGAAGCTGAGCTGCTTGTTTCAGATGATCCAATGAGATGATTCATGATTCAGCCAAACCACTCAGGTTCAGAACTCTTAGTTAAAAGTTTCCCTGCTTCTTCACAGAGATTGCAGCAAAGACTGCTAACTCAAAAGCCTGTGTTAAATAAATCTAGAACAAGATATTGAAGACAGCTTTTGTGAAAACCTTTTCCAAGCAGATCAAAGTCCTGCACTCAACCATTACATGTAAAAATTGGGTGTATCTTGCCTAACTTAGGAGGATGAAAAGTCTAAACCAGTCTGGCAGTAAGAGGGCAGAAAGAGGCACTTGCAGAAGATGATTCACCAGCTCTAAAAGAAATGTTGAGATCATCGATTAGAGAGCCTCTGGAGTAGCCCATTTCTTGTGTTGGCTGCAGATGGAACCAGCACTTGCTTATAAAAAGTTGACCTCTGAAACACTGTTCCAAACAGGAAAGGAAAGGAAAGGAAAGGAAAGGAAAGGAAAGGAAAGGAAAGGAAAGGAAAGGAAAGGGGAAAGGAAAGGGGAAAGGAAAGGGGAAAGGAAAGGGGAAAGGAAAGGGGAAAGGAAAGGGGAAAGACACAAACAAACCCAAAAAAACCTCTACAAATTTCCACTGAGGCTTTAGAAAAAAGCTTTTGAAAAACATATGAGCAGAACAAATTATCCTGGAATTTTGTGATGGAGGTGATGACTGATATTTATGTTCATAGAAAGGAAATCTGGGTTATGGAGCTGTACTGTGTGTGATGATGCAAATGCATCAGTAAACTCTGACTGGGACCCAGAGCTGTACTTCTACCCATCAGATAAGGTTTTAAATTGGAAGATTACACAAAATACTGTCGATGCAGGTTTTCATGCTGAATTTATTTTTCTCCACTAGACTCTGTATTGATGCTTGATCTCCATATGGGATATTCACTTTAGAGTTGGACTTGATGATCCTGGTGGATCTCTTCCAACATTGTGAACATTGTGATTTAATACAGCATTTACACCTGCTTGCAATGCAAGGATTAGCAAAAAGAAGTGCCACAACTGGAGGGAATCAGCTCTATATATTCTGGTAATTCTTGATAACAATGACAGTATTTGAAGAATCATGGCAAGTACTCTATTATCTTTTCTATTTTAGGGAGCAAAAACTGACTCTAATTTTGAGAATATAGACATTTAAAGGGAGTTTGCCCTTTTATAGAAACTGCATTGTAAATCTAACACCACTGAAAATTTTGCTAATTCTAAAATTAGGAGATATGGTATAGTTTCAGTTCAGACAAATATATTCCTAATGAATTTATTTTATTCTTTTTCCCTTGCCACCAAGTCCCACCTAAAACACAGCAATTTTAATGCAAATTAACTTTTTGAAATAAATAGTATCTCTTATTCCTCCATTCATTTTCTGCCATTCATCTTCTCTCATGAAATAAGATTAAAACGTTGTGTGGCTTACACCTCTTGCCTTGATTCAACTTACAAATTCATAGACTACTGAAAGAACTCCCTTGTGTGGTGGTGTGGCTGGAAGATGGAGAGCATATGAATTTTTTACAAATAATGTTCATTATCAACACTACTCAGCAGTGTAAATCTGGGATAATGCCATAGAAATAGAAATCTTTGTTAATTTAATACCCTCCAAGAAAGTGAATCTTCTAATCTTGGTCTCAAAAATGCTGGAGCAGAAAGATCATACAATCTGACCATCATCAAACGTTATCTGATGTTACTTTATACTTCAAATAGTTCAACTTGACACCCTGTTTGGTTTACCCTTTGCTAAGATGGAGGTTTTACCCTGAAATGACCTCTTTGGCTTTGCAGTGAATTGTTTTAGTAAACAGATGGATCATTTGACTCAAAGAAAAAAACCCTAAAATATTCATTTATGTCTGCAAATCATCTCTGTGAATGAGAACAGTAAATTCTAAATGCCTGAGGCTTCAGACCTTTCAGGAGTTGGAATTCTCCATGAAATTGGGTTGTTAGTGTCTTGCCTTTATTTTATGAGATTTATTCTTTGTACTACATGGAGCTCCATACTAGAAAAGTGGTAATTATTGAAATATTTGAGGAGTTGTATTTGTTTCACTTTATTAGCAGCTTTGGTGAGCAATGTGGGATTGTATTTAGTACAACTCTGTTGCATATTTCATTACAAGGTTTGTTTTCCAATCTTACTTGTAATCAAATGAAGCCATTGCTTCAGTGAAAGATATGAAAATTCCCCTAACTTTCATAATTAGGAACATCAATATAATCAGCTTCTGTTGTAGTCTGTAAATCACAAACTGAAGGGGTGACAGAGGAGTAATTCATTCCCATTTTGTGGGTTTGAGCTATCATGTTTTGGATCTATGTTCATTTTTGTCAGTAGAATAGAAAAAAATCACTTGCAAGCTGTGGCATGGCTGTACTTACAGAGATAAACAAAACTTTAAAATCCATTGTAATATATAAAAAATTTAAAATACTGATGTTCATCTCACAAACAATATGAATAGTATCATTTGATTTGTGACACCTGTGATAAAAAAACCTGTTGATTGGGATAAAAGGCATTTATATTTTACCCATTCAACCCCTCTGCTGGGCTCCAAAAGGCAGACTGGTATTTGAATAAGGCTTCCAAAAAGAGCACCTTATCCTAATTTGAAGGGATTAAGAAATGAAAATTCCACTTCTTCCCTCAACTCTTCAGGACTGTGTTATTAGAGGTTGTTTGTACTAATAATATTTTGTAAATATCACTTCCAGAATCTGCTGCCTGATTTCAAAATTAGAGTGTTATTTCATCTCTTACTAAATTTGTTAACAGATAGGCATAAATGTTCCCAAAAAGCTATTTATCTGTTGTTATTTTATTTTTTTTTTTCCTGTGGATACAAATACATTGGTCCTGGTTTTCCAGGATATGACAGAAATAAGCCTTTGACATTACCCCACAACTCATGACCTCATGAGGTAGAACTGTTGTGTTCTTATTTGGACATGGCAGAGTTTCTGATGGCAGGGATGAGCGGATGGAACACAAGGATTTTGGATCTTAGGGATTTTCTGGATCCACTTTATGGCATCTCAGTCAGACTTATGGGGTTGCCACCTGCTTAGCAATAGAGCCCTGAGGGTCAAGGCTTTTCTGCCTGTTGCTGTTAGTGTGTGGTTGTGAGAAACAGGGAATATTGCTGTGCCATGGGAATAGCTGCTCTTCCGGGAACAGCAAAGTTCACTCCAAGACAGATTTCTTTTACTGTTATTCAGAACTAGATCTATGCTCTGTGTGGTGTCAGGACAAGCATGGGAGCATTTGAGGAGGATGTTGATTTATGTTGCTAAAATTCTGCACCAATCTTTGTTGGTGAAGCAAGATTCTAGAAATAAGTCCTCTCCTCTCTGTTACAGGGGTTTTTCATAGTGGACCTCAGTCTCTCTGCCATTTAAGTGATAATTCAGTGCTAAATAAATAAATTCTACTGAATCTAGTGGGTAATAAAAGAATAGGCTCAAGCATGTCTTGTTTTAATCACTGCACAAAATACAAACCTCTTAAGTAGGAAATTATTAGATATATTTGGGACTGAAGTTACCTGTAATACAGCCTTTTACAGAGAAGAGTAGTGATAAGAGAAAATTCATAAATGTTGCTTTTCTAGACCACATTTGGCAATATCTTCCAGAGTAGCAATAAACCAAATTTTTCACAGGCTAGCTAGTCATCACATTATTTCATTGATAGCAAATCTGACCATTAATGTAACTGTTTCCCAGAGTTAGTAAGTTAACCCATATATATTCATTTAGTGAGTTATTCAAGCATAAACTCAAAGAGATAAAATAAAAGTCACTAAATCTTTATCATAATAAAACAGATTTCAAAGATAAATACATTATGCTATTTAAACCTTGTCTTTACTCTTGTCTTCACTGTGGCTTAAATAACATAGTTAATCAAATAGCAAATAATTAAAAATATTGGGGAAGAAAACAGATGGACTCCAGCTCTTCCTACGTATCTGGAGAGTGGCAGGCATGCCTCCCACACCTGCTCTCAGGCAGTGGGCTGTCACCTCAAGCTACTGCCAGCTTAGAAGAACCTGAAATCCTCTAAGGATTAGGCTCAATCTACACAACAGTCTTGAGTGCAAGTGTTTGCCTTTAACGTGTTTATTACCACGTTGCACATATTTATCATTTGTGTCCAATACCACTGTTGTCCCACAAAAGCAGAGCATCATTTCAGGTGCCAGTTTTGCCATCTGAAATTATGTGACACAACAATATTTTGCCTACTCTATAGCATAAACATTTTGGGCCATCCAAGCCCATGTCTCTGTTGCACTAAAATTCTCTGGGTTCTGATTGTGAAGCACACAGTGTGCTCAAACATGGAGGAGACAGGCTGATTTTGAACAAAAGCAGCAGGTCTCCAGAGAAATGCTTGTCCAAACTGTAATCAAGAAAATCCTTCATGTCTCCTGTTAATTGGTGATTCGCCCTGCATATCTGATGGGAAGATTTATGGCTTCAAGCAAAAATCTCTTTCAAGGGATTCTTAATAAAGGGTTAAGGGTGGGATTTTCAAAAATACCAAAGGGAGTTCTTTCAGCGGCAGCTGAACATCCCCCTCTGCAAAGCACTTTTGAAAATCTCATTCATGTTTCCATTATGCCAAATTTGGGCCAGGTTTATAATTTTTTCTCTGTGTTCAGAGGGAAAAGGAAGACAAAAACAAGAATACCCTAACCTTATTTTTAGCATTATGCTATCTAATTAAGGCAATTTTAACTGAGCATACTTCAAAGGATACCGAACTTTAAAACACATTACTTGTTTAATCTTGCTGCATAAAAGATATTGGTGTGTTTGGTATTTATTCACAGAAGGTACTAATTAACTCCTTGGGAATGGGTACCTTCTCACTAAGCCTTCTGTCAGGCAGTAATAAGTCAAGCAGGGAAAAACTTGAGTTGATTTTTCAGTATTTCCTTCTTTCCACATATTCATGCCATAAAAAGTATTGAAGCAGGATCCTCTGGTATAGCTGTGCTTAAATGTCTGAGTTGTCATTCTCTTTTATTTTTTATAAGACATTTAAAATACCAACCAAAGTTACGTGTAATTCCTAGGGCATACATTCAGTTCCTTACTTAAACAGTGGCTTCAGCCTATGGATATTGCCCTGTGTTGGATTGGTACAATATAAGCCAAGAGCTTTGAAATTCTAAAATCTAACATTATCACTCTTGTAAGATTTTCAGTCTTGATTTCCTAATGCAGTATCAAGTTCTTGAAGTTAAATGAATGTCAGTTGATGCTCTTTAATAGTTTATTCCTTGAGCTATGGAATTTTTCATGGAATTTTGAGAGCTTAGGAAATATTCTTTCTTGAGAAACCTTGAAAATTTTGGCAACTTTGTAAAAGTTTATTTCAAATTTGGTATTCTTCAAGATTAACTTGCCTGTTTTTATTCAATGAAATATCTTATAAGAGTCAATAAAGCCTAGGATACTGGTAGAAGTTTATGATGGTTTGACCCCAAGGTCTTCATACCATTTTTTGTTCCTTTTCAAATGAACTACAAAGGAAATTTAGTGTTTTTACCAGCTCAGCACCAGCAGAGGGCATTACAGCATAGTTCACATAAAACACTTATATTTTGGAATCAATCCAGGTAAGAAAAAAGTACACTGGAGGTTAGATAAGTACTTTACTGAAAGACATGTATTTATCATCACATTGGATTGATTGAGAGGATTTCCCCATTATAATAAGAAAAGCCAGGATTTTTAAACCTCGTTTGCTTCAATAAATCAAAATGCAAATCTTGCAACACAAATGATATTGCATACCAAGATGTGTCTCAAAAAGTAAGTGTGTATATTTTCTTAAAATCTGGGAAGCAAATATAAAATTTTACAATTAAATATAAAGTTGTTCATAATGAGAACCAACTGAATATGCTTAAATGAAATCTCTCCAACTTCTACTCAGGCAAATAGTTAACCCTACCACTTAAAAAGAGTTCCCTCATGGTTAGTAGAAACTTTCCATGGCAATATGCAAAATTTCAATATTAAAAACCCTCAGAGTGCCAAGGAAATCTCCCCTGGCCTAAGGTTATTACCTCCATATGAGACTATCTATTTTGAACACACAAGAGCAGACGGTTTCTCAGCAACCATTATGAAGCAACACCTAAAAATGCCAGTTGAAATGAAACCCGAAAAAATTTAATAAATAAATAATGCAAAATAGTTTGGAATCATTTTCTTCATCTTTGTGTGTAGGTGTAAATTTCAAATTATGGTTTTGACACATAATGTTTGTGTCTCACTGCTGCTCTCTTACTCACCTAAGAACTACAGCTACAGGGATCATATGTGGAAGGTGTAGATCCCAGATAATATCCTCTCCTATTGTGGTCTGTAGGAACTTTGCCTGAGACTTTCTTCAGTCTTAATGTTTATTTACTATGATATTGCTATCTGAACTGCCATGCTGGTCCTGTGCCTGTACAGCAATAAGATCTAAAAAGCAATTTTTCTGTTCTTGTTGTGCTCTTTGAAGTGGGTTTTGTCAGCCCATGAAGCTCTGACTGCACACTCCAGCTAAACACTAAGTTGTTTGTCCAGCAGTGCGGCTGAGGGTAAAAGGAGATAAATTGTGAGTAACAACTAGGATAGCACTAAACTTATCCATTCATATAAAGGAAAAGGGCGAGTTCTCACATTTTTATTTGAAAGCAGATTGCTGTGGTTTTAAGGCCTCCTCCAGTGTGCAATTTACTCTCTACATTTTCTCTGTCAAGAGGGGATAGAAGAGGTAAGTGGAAGGTGCATACATGTGTGATCTTTGCCTAAGGTCGTGCTTTGTCCTTGGGAAAATGCCATCACAGTGCAGCAGGGGTGAGCCTGGGACCTGCCAGAGGCTGCCAGCACTTCACCAACCCACTGGCTTTGAAAAGTCCTGGAATGCCAGGACAGCCTGTTGAGGAGGGCAACTGCTGCCTCTAAATGAAAGGCCAGAATCCCGGGAGGAAGAGGAGGAACAGGCTGAGGGCATGTCTGCCCCACAGAGCTGGCCCTGGAGAGCTGCTCCTGCCCCAGCACACGGACCTGGGCACGGCACAGGGAGCCAGGGAGGGCACACGGAGCGAGGAGGGCACACAGAGCCAGGGGAGGGCACATGGAGCCAGGCACACAGAGCAGGTCAGGGCACACGGAGCCAGGGGAGGGCACTCAGAGCCGGGCAGGGAACACAGAGCCACCCTGGGCACATGGAGCCGGGCAGGGCACATGGAGCAGGACCGGGCACATAGAGCCAGGGAGGGCACACGGAGCTGGGCAGGGCACACAGAGCCAGCCTGGGCACATGGAGCTGGAACAGGCACACAGAGCCAGGGAGGGCACACGGAGCTGGGCAGGGCACACAGAGCAGGTCAGGGCACACGGAGCCAGGGAGGGCACACGGAACCGGGCAGGGCACACGGAGTCAGGGAGGGCACGCGGAGTCAGGCTGGGCATACAGAGCCAGAGAGGGCACACGGAGCCAGACAGGGCATAGAGAGCCAAGCAGGGCACACAGAGCCGGGCAGGGCACACGGAGCCAGGGAGGGCACACAGAGCCAGCCCCAGCACATGGAGCCAGCCTGGGCACATGGAGCCAGGGAGGGCACATGGAGCAGGACCGGGCACACAGAGGCAAGGAGGGCACATGGAGCCAAGGAGGGCACACAGAGGCAAGGAGGGCACACAGAGGCAAGGAGGGCACACGGAGCTCAGCAGGGAACACCGAGCCGGCCCCGGCACAGCAGCCACGGAGCCCGGTTATTACAGTAATGAGCCTGAGCTAATAAGGCCTGTTGAGACACAACCTGTGTTAGCTCAGCCTTGGCACCAGCAGAGAATATTTACTCAGCTTCTGCGTTTGGAGCTGGCTCGTGTCGGGCCGTCTTGGAGAGTGGGAGGAATAGCTGTGTTACTGGATGCTCCTAACTATGGAGACATAGCCTGACATATCTGTCCTTTGGGAGATTTTAAAGAGAACACATGCAAGACCAGTTTGCTCTTTAATGAAATATTTAGCTGGGGCCCAAGGCCTTCCCTCTAGTTTGTTTTCCTTTTTCCCCCCCCATTCTGAAGGCAGTCTGACCTTCTGTGCAAAAGATGTATGAGGTACAGGAGCCCGGTACTGCTGCTGGAAGGAGCTGTTTTAAAACAAAGCAGCCTGCTGTATGAATGGGTGTACAAGGCTCATTGACAGTATTCTCTCACTCAGCAGTAATCCTTACTTGCCCTGCAGGTTTAGTACTTTGTCAGTGTCTCCTGCTGAACTCCACAATGTACATCACCTGGGCCCTTCACAGCAGAACCCATTAGGATCTAGACCAACAGTGTTGACAAGACAAAATACATTAAAAAGAAAATCCCCAAATAATTCTGTCCCAAATGAGAAATGCTTCTAAGCATTTCTTAGGAGAAATGCTTCTAAGGGCCGAAAAACATTTAATATCTAGCAGAATAAGATGTTTCTGATCAACAGAAATCTGTTCTCTGTTTTGAGGGTAAGTGATTTAACTAATCTTTTTTTTTTTCTTTTTTTTCTTCATTTCCTACCTTGAAAAGTAGAGGCAGTTTTTAGTCAAACAATTGAAATATCTTTATATGTTTTCTTTTCCTAATTAAAATAAGTAATATAATTTTTCAGAGTTCTCTTGAAGTGTGGTTTTGAGAGCTTTTAATATGGATAAGGACTGTTGGGGTCTTTATACCTTTTCACCAGGGGTATTTTGCAAGGAATTTTAGATTGACCCTGTGTATTCTGTATATGCAGAAAAGGCTAAGGATGTGATGGCCAGCACAGACAGAGGAAGGCAGATCCACTTGTTCATTAAACCAGACGTATTATGGCAGGGCACCAACAGCGAGGCCAGCAAAGCGTACTGCTAATGTAAGATTTTTGCTGCTGCTTCCAGTAGCATACTGTGTTTGCTGATGGGTAGGATGTACTTGTGACACAAAAAAATAAGCATACCATCACAGGGCAAAGATTTTCTCCTCTTCCCATGCTGGTCACACAGCACACTCAAGAATTTCAAGGGGTGTAATTCAAATGCATGCTCTAGGCACGAAAATAGGATGTCTTTATCATCTGCAGTTGCATCCTTGCTTTCTTCCCTTCCTCCACTCAAGGGCAGAATGCAATATTAAAACTGTGGTAAGCATTTTTTTAATTAAAAGAGGTTAAATATATGGGATCAGATAGGCTTTCATCATGTAATTATAAATTGTATGCTGGTTATTTTAAATTTCAACATGCAATTGCAATGGTACTGGGTGAGCTGGCTGAGTATCTGCTTTGCATTTGACTGAGTTAATTCACTGCAGGTATTCAGTCCTAAAGGGGCGTCTGCTTTAAATATGTGCAGTAATTCAATCAAAGAAATAAGATGGATAGTTTATGTAATCCTTTTCATCTCCAGATTGCTAAGGTTAACCTTAACTATTCATGAATTATAAATGCATGCAGAAATCTCAGATTAATACATGCAACCCCCCATTTTTTGATGGCCTGCTGAAAACCATGGAATAGTTCCTTCTTTTAAAATACAACTGATGAAACTTACAGGCACGGTATATAATTTCTTCCACTTATTGTTTGTAATCTTAAAACAAAAGTTTTGTGCATCTCATTTAAAATGGTTGTCTCTAGTAATATTAAACCTTTCCTCTGATCCAGGAACATAGGTAATTTTCTCTTCAAATTTTTGGATGGATCATTCTTACAGCCCTTTTTAGTGCCAACAGATTCTGTGGCATGAATGAGAACCTAAAGGCAGATATTACAGAACAATAACACTGTGTTGAAGCTCTCACAATTCCTGGAGTAATTAAATAAAGAAAAAAGAAGCCTTTCCCTTTCATTTTGTTAGTTCATTCAATGCCATTTGGGTGATTTGGCTTGTGAGCTCTCTTCCAGGCATCCAGAACAATCCACTAGGTGACACCCTCATACTCCTCCTATTGAGGCAAGCAGATAGTGAGTACTGAATGGCTCATTTGTTAAACATTTAAAGCAAATACTGAGATTTAAGGGACAGGTCTCTCTTTGTTTGGCAGTATCAGAGATAACACTGGTTTTGTCATAAATACTGTGTTGTTTGTATATAAATTACATATTAAGCAGATTAGCATTTTGTCACTAACGAGAACAAAACCGCAAAGCAGGAGCTGTATGCAATATTTCCTATAATTATAATAATTTTTTTAGGCGTTTGAGCTACTTTGCTGAGTAGACTGAATAGCAAATATGCCTTTAGCATTTTCTACTGGGGCAACACAAGGAATATAGCTTCAGTGATTTTTTTTTCTAGTGGGGATGTGCTATAGCATCTTTGAACAGAAATGAAAAGATCCATTCACTTCTAATATAAAGGAATATTAAAGGACAAAATTCAATGGAATTTTGCATGCTTTTGCCAGTGGTGATTTTTTCTTTAAGTTCTTTATGTTGATAATGATGCTTTATAAATCCTTTGAAGAAAACATCTTTTATCATGGTGTTTTTGTACACCTAGCATAATGAGGCATGAGCTTCTTAGGGTCTCTATCTGTGAATTCATCACAGCAAATAAAATATTATGTTTTATTGCTATTATTCCTTGCTCTGCAATGACTTGAGTACCATTCTACATGTTGTATGTAGTGAAAGACGCTGGAAGTCTGAATTCACTAGTAGTGTAATTAAGAGTAACATCAAAGAAAATAAGAATTACATCACAAAATTAATGTAAATAAAAGCAAAATCATGGTAAGGCCTGAGCAATCAAACACAAGAAAACAATGCCTTTGAACAGCATGTTTAAACAGTAACCAGACAGGTCAAGAAAGAGACAGAAATTTACTTATATGGGCATGGAAATTATAACATTTCTTGTTTGCTCATAATAATTATCCCGATTAATTATATGGCAACTGTAGGTCTTCAAGCTTCTGTTATTCATGCACTTTTTATATTCAGCTGTCCTTTACAGTGCTAGTTCTTCTAACATTTCAGTGCTTGTTTAAATCTAATGAAGAAAAACCCATTTTATTTTTCCTAATGAAAATACTACTGAAACAATGTACTGTTCTGCATGCAAGTGTTTTTATTGACTTCAGCTGGGATTCCTACCATGGTTAAGGCCCATAATATATGTAGGGACAAATACACAAAGAGAAATGTATATATAATTCCTCGTATTTTTCCACTTAATTTCAGCTTACACTTGGAAAAAATATTTAGAACAGTTTTTTAAGGCAGTTCACTAAATAATGCAGTGCATCACTTCCACAGACTGTCCTAAACAGTCTGGAAGAAAGAGTTTTTGAAACTTGGTCGTATCTATATAATCCCTGTGATGTCAGTGGGAGCTTAGTTGCAGCCTGCAGAATAAAGGCAGTGATTCAGTAATCCTGGCTGCCAGCCTTGGGACGATAAACCCGGTGAGGTTCTGCAGACACGAGCGCGTGTGACCGTGTAATGCACACACAGAGGCATTCCTGGCAGCCAGCGCTGCAGATAACCGGGAGGCTACACAGTAGTTTGGAGATCTGCAAGGGGGAGAGTCACTTGAAGTTCAAAAAGGCTGGTGGAGAGAGAGCATTTGCCCCCACAACACATCCAAGACGTCACGTGTGTGTCTCTGTCCTTGGAGAGAAGTGCTTGGGATCTTCAGTTCTTACAGATGTTCAAGTTCTTCTGAATAGTCTCTCAAAGCACATCCTCCCTTGTGTCAGAGGCAGAACAGATTTTAGTCACTTTGAGAGAAGAGTGCCATCTGCTGAATCACAACTATCACTTCTGGAGAGCCCTTTCTTTTCTGTTGGAGGTCTCATGACCAAGTCCTGCTCCTCAGACTCAGGCAGCATGAGTGATTTTGTGCTTTGGAGTAGTTCTGTTCTCCCAGAAATTACATGTTTGTGTAAGTCTTAAAGATGATATTACGTATTACAGAATAAACACAGCAAGTGCATCTGCTTTGTAATACTCATAGATGTACTGTTCCCCTCATCTGAAGAGGTCAAAGCAGCATTTCTTTTCCTAGAAACATTTTCTGACAAACACACATATACATGTGTGTCTTGCATGAATGTCTGTATGTCTCGGTATCAAGGACAATAAGGGTGCTTTAATAGGCACACATTTTGTAAGAACATCTGCAGAATTAAAGATGATGTCAATTACTTTCAAGACGTTCTGATGAAATTCCGTAGGCTTACAATTTGAAGAGATTCACTCAGCTGTGCAGCTGTTATATATTATTACAATCTAAATGAATTTTAAGAAAGATAATTAGAGCAGTATACATTCACTCCTAGCAATTTTTCTGAAGTAAGAAAGCACTGACAGCTAAACATTATGTTATGAAGTATCTGAGACAGTACAAATTGGACAAGCCTTTGAAGCTCTACTGTACTTTCACTCTAGGTACCTAAAGCAGAATGAAAAAATTCTTTATAGTGATTGAAACAGTCTTAGAGGCTCATTAAAGATGGGGTGACTGTGGCACAAAAGCTTTAAACTGTTTTACGTAGGCTTGTCTAATGATCACATGGTAAGGTCACTCAAGCTTCAGAGCTTTAATCCACTGCTGTATGGAGAATTTCTCTGCATGTGAACTTCAAATTAGCAGCCAGCATATGCAAGACTTTGACATGGCATAACATTTTACTGGCCTTTTTTTTTTTAAAGCAAAAGTGTGAGTGAATCTAGAAACCTAGTATTGCACAAATGAACAGGAAACAGATTCATTTTAAATTGAGAAAACTCTCTAGGAACTAGGAAAATGCTTTATTTACCTTCTATACACATTGTTGTCAGTTATAAAGTAAATAAATTAATTTATGTTTCTAGATAATACATCTGCCATAGAATGCATTAAAGATTACGCTTTATAATTAAAGATTAGGGAAATATTATATATCTCACATAAACAGAGGGATACATAAGAATGACAATTTACAAGTAAATAAATACACGTATACATAAAATATAGGTGTGAATGTACATTCACAGAACAAGTGAACCCATTTATTCCATTTAGAGTGGCCTACTGGCAGATGCGTGGGTTTGCTTTTTAAAGAAATGCAGTCACTAGAATATGTACAAAATTTGGTGCCATGTGAGATTGCCAAGTATTGGTACTACAGAAGGAATAAAAAGAAAAGGCCTTCCAAATGTTATTGGTGATAGTGGTGTGTTTTCTTCCAGAAGACTGTTTAGTCTAGGCTTAAAAAAAGGAAACCTGACTATATAGTAACTGGGATGGGTCACCTAAATATAGTATGAAAATCCAGTCATAGGAAATGGATAGAAGAGGGATTACAAAATAGCTGCTTGTTAGGGTCTTATATTTGACCCGCTCTGAGAACAGAGGTGAAATAAATGTACTCTTGAGGCCCATTTTCAGCCCTGCATGTTACTCCTGTTTATTTAAACAATTATAAAAGAACAACCCCAAATCTAATTTATTTAAATCTCAAACTTCTTACTAGGATTCAAGGATTATCTCAGGGCTCTTCACTGTTTTTGCAGTGTGGTTTTAACTCTGGAGGTGCTGATGCACTTTTCTTTTATGAAATGCAGAATGACCCATGAGGTCACAACAGGAAGAGGAATGGTTGGCTAGGTACAGCTTGAAGAAATCTGCTCATATTCAAAAGTACTCACTTTTACCAATTCCACAGTTATGATTGCTTTCTAAATGTGTTTGAAGTAGGACACTAATTCATTTTTCTCCATGACAATTAATGTCTGATTGGTGTTAAAACACCAGATTGTTTTTCTAACTTTTGGATGTTCATCAATTCTCATCAGTTTTAGAAGAAAATCTTGCCAGTTTGGTTGCTGCTGATACAGATAGACTGTATACATATAACCAGGAGCTTCCTTTCCCTATGTAAACCAGTTTTGCTTTACAGTATTGAAAGTTTGTCTTTATGGATGTCATACACATAAAAGTGGACTGAAACAGATTCAGTGTAATGCATAGGACCTTTCTGTTGGTCCTATGTTGGACTTTTGGTCAGTTTGCCCTGAAGGACACAACACAGGGCAAACCCAATGACATTCCTTGTGGTTTGACTGATGGTGGCTGCGAGCACCCAAACCTGTTTGGCTGATAGCAATGTGAGGTCCTATAAATCCTGTGACAGGAAGTACATCAGGAGTCTTTCGATATAGTTTTATTAGCCCACTGCAGGCTTGCTTGCAATGGGGTTTATATATTAAATATGCTGCTTGGAAATGAAATTTCTTCTTCTGCCTCATTCAGTCCTCATAACTTAATGAATCAAATCTAGGAACAACTGGAGATTTGCTGTGCGGTGGTAGTGCAACTTCTTCCAAGTCCACCTTCCCTTTCCCCCGCAGTGTTCTTCTCCTTGTTCCCCCACCACTACTCTCGTGGTGTGACATGGCCATGGGAGTTGCTCCTGTAGTATTCGTCCGTGCACTCAGCCGCAGTAGTGACAATTTGAGGATGCTTCTTCTAGAGCTGTGGTCCACGCCCGGAGCACGCTCAGACCACAGGCGCTGGGAACCGCCCTCGCTCCGCCGGGAACGCCGGTGGAGACCCGCGCCGGGCTTTTGTGCGTTTGCCTGTTTTCGGCGGGGGTGGGCGGGGGGGA
>VXBR01006767.1:542172-552703 GCA_013400215.1 Cisticola juncidis
CCCCCGCCAGCCCCGGGTCGGGTTAACCCCCGCAGCCGCCGCCGGGGGCAAGGGAGGGCTCGGGGATGGGTTTCGCTTCACCTTGGCGATTAAAGTTTACCCACGTGTGTGAAGTGAAGCACCGGCGCGCTGAGTGGGAGCGGGGGAGATGGCCGAGCAGATAGGGGGGATTAATGGTCATTAGGCACGGTTTGCGCGGGGCTTGTGAGTGTTGGGGCATCTTATCGTGCCCGTAGGTTACAGATGGGGCGGCACTAGGCGGGCATTGTGGAGGGCAGGTTCGGCTCGCAGCGGGTGCGGCTCTCCCGGGGCGCGCATGTGGCCGCGGTGGGCGGGGGAGCTGGGGAGGTTTTCGGATTTGCCTTCGCTCGAAGACCCTGATTCTCTGAGGAGGATGGGTTTATCTCCCTGAAGTATTGCTTCTCGTTCTTAGGAACGCCTTTTGTTACACGCTAAGTGAACGCAGTGAGTGCTTGGGCCATAGTGAAGGTTGGTTTGGGCGCTAACTTCGCTAGCTTAGTTGATTCTTGTAAGTTTGCAGAGGACGCCTTTGAGCCATTAAAGTTATGGTAGCATGAGACATCTGGTCAGTGAATGAATGAAGTTTTTGAAAGACTTAAGTACACTGCCTGAAGCTTTAAGTCTTAATTATGTCACTAAATGTAGTAACTTACGTCTCCTCCTAGATTATATCATAAATTTAACTACTGAAGTTTTGCTCTTAGGTATTAGTTTGCTCCTTGTGGCGTTGGATATGGCAAACTCTGCATCCCTGAGTAGCTCTCGCCCTGTTCACTTTTGATCGTGTCACTCATGCCATCTTTAATTTCATTTTCTCCGTATTGTCTCCTTCATGTGATGGAAGAAATGAATGGAGTGGGCAAGAAGAGTCTTTGTACCCATTTGCTCTGTCTGAATCTTTCATGACAATCACCCCCACCTTAGAAAAGTTGACTTCATAGATAGTGTACTCTGTTACTTGATCGTGTATTGGGATGTTTTAAACTCCAAGTTAAGAAACAATTTTATTTAATTTATTTCTGAATCCTCTCATCCGTTTATCATATCAATGCTCAATACTGTTGCATACACTTTTTTTTTTTTTTTCATTTTTTTTATTTCTCCCCCTGGATGAGGATGCACTCTCTAATAATGTTGATTCCAGCTGAGTTGGAGAGAGAAAAAAAGGAAAAAAGCCATGAATTTTTATGAAGGCTTTTAATTTTGCCATGTAAGCAGACTCAGTAACAAAGATTAGAGAGGAGCACCAGATAATAACACTTTTTCAGCTGCTTTATGGAAGGAATTTCTTTTCCCCCTCAACTTGTGGTCAAATAGTTAGTCTTGTGTCTGGAACAATGGAGATGCCAGAAAACTTTGGCAGGATGAAGTTTTAGGGCAGATGGCTGCAGTGCAGAAGGAAGGACAGGAGTCATCCACAGCAGTTTCCACACTGAAATCCTTTGAGTTCTACTGACAGCTGATCTTGCAAGTTGATTGATCCTTTCCTCCCTCTTCCACTGAAGGTTCTCACTTCCCTCACTTACACCCACTACTGAATCAATGGTTTGTGGCCACACTCTAAATGGGATGTCAGAAACTTCTGCTGAGAGGTGGGAAATAATTGGGGGATGGGAAAGACAAAAAAAAATAGAAAAGTAAAGTGGGTTAGTGTTTGTTAAAACAGTAATTGGTAAACCACTTAGAATTTAAAACCCCTAATTTTTACCTTGGTGTTGTCTCTGTGGAATCCTGTGAAGTACCTTCTTTTATGTAAGCCTGTGGTTAATAAATGTTGAATAAATTTAAATTTCAATAGTGTTGAAGATTGGAATATAGCTCCTTTCCTCTCTTAGTCTCCCCGTGTCATTTCAATGCTACTTTGCATAGAGAATAAGAATTGCTTTAAGGGATACTTCTCTGGTATCCTTGTTTTCTTGGGTATTTAGCTGCTTTCTGCCCTTTTTTCTTCATTCTGAGGCAGACTTTGCTTCAGAATCCATGGATTTTTCATCCCTCCACTCCCCAGCTGCAGCAGCATCAAATGAGCATGTTTGGAAAAGAAAAGCTTTCTCTTATCTGAAGGGCAACATTTTTGCTGGGAACGAGTGTCAAGGTTCTGGTTTTCCACATGGGTGTTCACTGCTCTAGCCATTCTCAAGGCTAAATATATTACTGATTTTTCTGTTTCCCTCCGTGGAAATCTTTATATTTTGACGAGTAATTTCATTGCACTGCTGATTCCCATCTGCTGAACAGCCACCTTTCCCCCTTTCCTGTCTGTGTTATCCCTTCCTAATTCCTGCACGTTTGCTCCCGAGGTTTTTCCGTGCTGTGTGGAACAGGCAGCGCTGACACAGCGAGGCAGGAGTGTTTCTCAGTGATAGTTCTAGCCAGTGGAGGGCAAAATTGTCTCTTGTATTCCTTCATGGGAGAGTTCTCCTCTGATGGTTAATAGTTTGAGGGTGTCCATGGAGTGTCCCCAAAGTCCCTCCCTGCTGCCTAACCTACCTATTGGAGTAAACAAAACAGCCACTTCCTCGATACATTTTGTTTGTTTGTCTCAGAAGTTTGTATTTAAAAACTCCCTCGTGAAGTGCTAGAGCATTTCTGGAAATGGTTCTACTCCTTTTATGTGTTCTCTGTCTAATAGTAATAAATGAGGAGAGATTTAAGAAAAAAATACACAGTAATTCAAAGGATTATGAAAGTATTAAGTGCCTAATCTGTAAAAGCAAATAAGTCATCCAAGAATACCTAAAAAAATGTGTATTTTTCACCTATCTCTAATGCTTTGTGTGCTGTTGTAAGTAATTTTACTGGAAGAATATTTAGAAAGATTGAGCCAGCAGTTTAGGGCTGAAGAAGCTGGCCCCACTTGTATTGTGTTTGAAGACTTCAAGCTAGCAAAGAAATAACCACATGCTATAAAACTGATAATTCCTTACTTGTGATGAAATATTCTCTAAGTATCCAGGTCTTTGATTCAAAACCACTTATCCTTATGAGTACTGGTAGGATCTGTGGAGAGCAAACATTTTTTTTTTCAATTTGTATAAGTGTGAGTTTTGTTATCATTCAGCCAGAAAGAGACACTTTTTTTTTTTTTTTCATATTGCCTGGCAATTAACTTAGTTCAAACCTGAAGAACACTCAAGCTGATTTTTGCTCACTGCAGTCAGTGTTGGTTGCCATATGTTTTGTTGTTGAGGTTTCATACTAACTTCATCAGCAGGGATCATCTGTAATATTCAGGATACTGAATTTTGGGGGAATCATGTGTAGTGTCCATAAGATGTTATTGGAAAATGTGAATTTGTGTGAAGAATACTCCTGAGTCTACACGATAAAGGTTTTGATTGCATTTACAAAGATAGACAGGCTGTTACAAATGTTACCAGAAACTAGTGACACTTATGTAGCAATGTTATCGTGTTAGACATTAAATAACTTTGATTAAAATAAAGCCAAACAGTGCTTTAACATAAAATGCTTTGGAAGTGATGGTCAAAGAGATTCCGTAAGGATTCAGAACCAATTTAGTTTTCATTAGAAGGTGGAAAGATCACATATTTAGAAATTCAAGACAGAAAAATCTATGGTTGTACTTAAAATATCTGGGAACCTGCTCCCTCACTTTCAAATAACATTGCTTTTGGTTGGCACCTAATTTTCCTTACTAACTGGAAGCGTTTTGTTTCACAATCCTAAATAACTGTGATATTATGTCTCATTATGGGATAGCTTTCTCTAATGAATATAATAACAATCTGCTGGGTCTGGCAAGTTGGGTCACTCTCTGCAATTCTGACTGTAATATTTCTGTTACTGATGTGAATTTGTTGTGGATTTTGTGTATTTGAACAGCTCGAAATGAGTCATTTTGCTGTTGATAGTTGTTCATATTTTGAGGTTATTTTGTGACCAGGAAGTTCATAGTAACCTTGTTCTTTGCAAGCCAACAAAATGGCACTTTACAGTTTCATATGCTAACACACATTTTATTTGTGTGCTCTGTTATATAATCTCATTTGGTGGTGATAACCTTCCTTAGCTTTTCACCTCAGTGCTTCTTCATAAAACTGTAAGGTAAATAGTGAGGTCATTGAAGTAGAACTGAGGTGTATTTTAGATGCAATAAATTGTGTAAACAGGAGAAATAAGAGTGTTTTTCAGTTACTGATGAGAAACTTGACCAAAAGGTGAGAGAAGAGCAACAAAGAAATATTCTTAAGTGTCTTGAAAGCTAAAAAGCTTTTAAGGATGGATAGTTTCCCAGTTTACATCTTTTTTAGGAGAAAGAAGTACACCTATTTATACACACATATGTATGTTTCAATCATACACTGATGTCTCTTGGCTTACTGAGTCAGCCTTAGCATCAGCACTAAACTGTTGTGGGTAGAAGGACATTTTATGTAAAGAAAGAAAATGTCTTATAAGCATAAAGATTTTGTGCTGCTGACATAGATGCAGCCAGCTATGTTGGACTCTCACAGCTGAGACTTGGTACTAAGGAAAATCTCCACAGGGGAAAAAGTGAAGCACCTGGGAAGCTAATAATGACTTCAGTTTTCAGTCAGGTATGCAGAGCTGTGTGATTCTGTTGTTGGACTTGAGTTCTGGTTTTCAAAGAGCTAAATCTTTTGGTATCCTGATTATTAATGTAAGCCAGTACTGTGAGTTATGTTACCCTGAAGGTGATAGTAAGCATTATTGAAATAAGAAGGGGGTGAATGTAATTATGGATGTCAGAATTTCTTTGTTGGTTCACTGTTCATTAGGGAAAACTGGTGCATTTATCCAGATTTATGCACAAAAATGATAAAATGCAGTTCTGGAACATCATGAGAGTAGGCCTTTGAGACCAGGAATGTATATGACATAATTGGTGTTAAAACAGCAGCACACAGGGAGAGATGTTTGTTTATTTGGGATTGTCCATTTCAGGTGTAAGTAGTAGGGGAAATGTCCTACACTTAAATAGAGCAATGAATAGAGAAACTCAAGAAAAATATATTCTATTTCTTTTCATCTCACGAACTTTTATATATTCTATTTCTTTTCATCAAACAAAGTGAGGAAACTATTTTTTGTGAGAAAGTGAAGGAGTATATGAACAACCAATGAAGTTAAATACTGTCAAACACTGAGAACTATTCTCAGACTTGTAGGTATTTTCCATGCCTCTCTTGTTCTGAAGCTTAGGAAAATTTCTGACTAAGACTCATGTGTGTATGTGTGTCTGTGTATGACTGATTAAAACGAAATTGATAAATTGACAGTAATGAGATTTGTGAGTGGCATCAGGCCAGTCTTTTTAATTAGAGCCTGCCTGCCATCTGAGCAGCTGCAGCCAAGGTGCAGAGAGCTCTGCTCACACCCCTGAGCAGCCAACTCATTTCACCTTTGCTGAGGACAGGATGCTTTATGGAATGCTGTGACCTTAAGGTGGCCCTACCAAAAGGAGGCAAACTATGCTGAGAAGGGGAGCAGAGAACCTTTTGCCTCATATTTTAGTGGGAAGTAATGCTAATTGTGTTTTCTGGAAGAACAAACGTGGAAAATTAGAAAGGAGGATCTACTGTTAATAGGCAGAAAATGCACTTTGTGGATTTAAGTAAAAGATCTGTTTGTTTTAGGAATTTATAAAGCAATTTTCTGTCTTTGTAAAAACTTTATTTCAGGTTCTCAAGTTTACTCACAGTTTCTTTCAGCACCACTACCCAAAGGTCTGTTCTACACAGAACTTGAGCACTTTCCTATCTAATTTTTTAGTGAAAAGATACGCTGTTGGAGGAGTGGAGGTCCTCATGGTGCAACTTGGGCATGTGCTTCATCTTCAGATATAAATGTTCAGTGCATGCATTTTGGTAAAAACAGTATCTTAATGTCATCTCCTACCTCATTTTTGACACATTTGTTTTATCGTAAGGGATTATATACATATATAAACTATATGGCTAGTGCGTAATTTATAGATATATATATGTATATATACATATATAGAATACTTGTATTAGCATCTGTACTTTCACAGAATAGTAAATGTGTTGGTGATCATTTCTTCCTCAGCATTCAAAGAAATTCCATTAAAAATTTACTGAATTTTGTATCTAAACAACAGGAGAGAACCTCTATGGGTTTTCTCACTGGTGGTAGAGGTAAATTCCACAAGGTACTTCTATTTAAGCCTTGTTTTCTGCCACCAGAGTTTATGCCTCTGGAGAGGCATAGAGCTTTTTGTGCTATGTTAAATGTTTATATTTATTTACATTTAAGTAGATAACTGTAAATCAAATAATTAGAGCATTTAATTTTAGAACAACTTACTATAAATTCAGCTTAGACCAAAATGGGTAGTTGAATACATTATTACTATTACTGAAGTGGTATGAATATTCTTAATCAGAAAACAAGCATGTTTTCTGGACTAGTGCCATCTTGAAATACATATACTTTCTTGGAAGAAATGAATAGTCAGATATGCAAAATTATTCAAGCTGCCCTTTTCTGTCGGGAAGTATTTACTCAATATGGTATTGCATTACCTTAAGTCTAATGCTAATATTGTGAATGATTAAAATAATATGAACATCCCTGACTGTAGATTAAAGATCTGTAAATCTGACAAGCCTGTGCTGAGCT
This sequence comes from Cisticola juncidis, assembly GCA_013400215.1. Taxonomy (NCBI): domain Eukaryota; kingdom Metazoa; phylum Chordata; class Aves; order Passeriformes; family Cisticolidae; genus Cisticola; species Cisticola juncidis. The sequence goes on from VXBR01006767.1 coordinate 548,821, forward strand.
CTGGATTTAAAATCTTAAACTGGATACTTTATTTTCTCCATATTGCACAGTGGATTAGCAGTGGAATAAACTCGGTTTTGGAGCAGCCTGTGTCTTCAGACATGCAGTGCAGGGTGGGGCAAGGATTGAGGTGTAACCTGTGCAGGCAGGAGTCATCCCTGACAGTCATCTAAGAGAACTGAAGAGTCTGTGTGCTCTTCATGTTGCTCAGTTCTGCAGTCTTTATCTTCTGCTCCCTTGACTGTCTTGTACATAAATCAGAATTGTGATTTCTTTAGTACTGTTGAACTGTTTCATGCTAGCATTGCATTAAAACTTGCTTGGCTGGCATTTTTGTTCCTTCTGAAATTTGCATGTCCTCAGGCAATGTATTTATTTTAGATTGTTGGTTAGTTATATTGCCTCTTATCTAATTGCTTAAATGCCTTTATGTTGAAGATTAGACACATAGAGCAGTTCATGGCTGTAAATTCAAGTATAGAAGACTTTAGTTTTACTGTTTGCTTCTACAGTAGCGTAATAGACATTAACAGTTTTTATCTTAGAAATTAGGTTTTAGTACATGGCCAAGGGTTTTGTGTAGGCCTAAAGATGTGCATTGGCTCCACTTCATTCTGGAAGCAGGTGAAGGGAGAAGGAAATGGTGATCAGGTTTGATGGTGACCAGATGGACATGCTTGAGAGAGTGGCTGGATATTTTAGTAGACATTAGAACTCAGATTTTTGGAATCCAGGGCCTTGTGAGTTGTTGAAGTTGGGAACCTACAATCTAAATTTTGAGCCACTTTAAATCAGTAGTACCTGTTGAAAATCTTGATTCAAGTATTTCAGTTAAATTGCCTAAAGTGTTTGACTTTATCTTCAGTTGCAAATGTTTGTGGATCATTGTGAGTTCTTAGCTGGTCTGAAAATTGAGGTTGTAGAGAATCTTGACTTGAGAGCCAATTAACTGAAAAAAAGCTGTATAACTTTAAGTTTGCATGGGCCTCACTAGCTCCGTGAAGGGTGAGAAGCCAGTCAAAAAATATATTTGAGTATGTGTTCTTTTACAAACTTCTCAGCTTGCCACTTGTGTAGTACACTTTACTAACACTGGTCAAAAGCAGACTTTTCAACCCAGACATCTCCTGTTGGCCAAATAGGCCCAAGCATGTGAGCCCAAAGTGAGGATAGCAGCCCCCAGATCCACAGATGGGTCTGTACTTATGTGTTGAAAGCTTAATACAAGGTCCTAAAATGTTCTTTTTGGATCAAGTGCTCAGCAGTGTCACCAAGCTTTTTTCTTTTATCGAAACACCTTGGCACCTGGTATGAAACTTGGCACCTGGGGTAGCTTTGTGCTAGGAAATCTCTTGGATGCCAGGCAGGTTCAGAACTGGGATTTGCAAATTCTGAATGCTTCTCCCCTCACCTCCCACACACAAAACAAAGCTTGTCAGTCCCACTTTCTGGTTTTGGGATGTATCTAAGGCCCTAGGTACTGCAGCTGACAGATACTTCATAATCAAAGTGTTTGATGGTAGGAGGTGATAAAGGGAAAAAAAAAAAAAAAGTTGTGTGAGGAAACAAGGTAAGTAGGGATAGTAACAAACTGTTTTACTTTTCGCTTCCCGAAGCAGGAGTTGGCACAGGAGAGGGCAGGTTTTGGCACTGTGGTGCTGTAGCAGCAGAAGACAGGAGAGAGGATGTTTATAATGAACAGGTTGGACAAAAAGGTCTGATGTAACTGTGGAGTGAAATTTGCGCTGTGCTAGTCATAAAAGTGATTGGCAGGAGGCCCCATGCATGCAGTAAAATCCTGTCTTCACCACTGTGGAAAATTATGGTTTCGACTGCGAAAGGAGGTGAAGCTTGGAAGGAATTAGCATATCTCTAGCACCGAGTGGCATCTGGAACTGAATGGCTGGGTTAAATCATTCAGTAGTGATTAATGAGGCTCATTGCCCAGGTTATACAACCTTTAAAAAATTAAAAGGAGAAATTTAAAACTAGATACAGAGCAGAAAAAAGGAATCATTGCTTTATTTACCAGAGGGCAGAATGAAGTCTTTCCTACCTTTTCACACAAGAAGAGATCTAAGTGCTGCTGTTAAGCTTAGAAACTGTGAGATGAACTTCTGAGTAATTATTTTGAGGAGCAGTTTGTGACTTTCCAAATATGTATGTAGCAATGCAGACCTTTAAATGGGGAAGAGTGTGGAGGATGGGATTTTGCTGCTGGTGTATATCTTGCATTTTAGAAAACTTCAGAAAATAGTGATTTCTGTTTTCTCTCCCACTCATGAATGTTAATCTGTGTTACCTGTAGGGAAAGCAAATATTGAAACACATAAAGTGAAACAAGCTCAGAGACGTGGGGAGCACTTTAACTTTCCTTGAGCGTGATTCTGCTGAGTGGTGATGTAGCTTGGTGTCATATCAGGAATAAATGTTCAAAATGTTCAAAGGCTCTTGCTCTGTAGGAGGATTACAGTACTGATATGAGCACTCTTCTGTTTACTTTCAAGTTTGTAGTGGAGCAGATACAGAAACCAGTGAAGTGTGTGCTGTAGTGTTAGATTTTTTTTTTCCTTCAGAGTTGTGAAAAGAAACAAATAGTGGCATCATTAATGGAGCTATTGCTTAAAATTGACCTTTCCACAGCAAGTTCATATACGTAGAAAATAAAAGGGAGCTAGATTAAGGTGTTATCTCTCTGGAGCTACAATAGGATCCACTTCAATTTCTACCTCCTAGGAGATGAAGTTCCCTAAAATGCACTGCAGAAAAATCTTTGCTCACAACAGTTTTGGCTTCTGGAATGATTTTCTTTTTTACTTCTTTAGTGGCTATCTTGCTTTTATTTGAGGAGGGGATGGTGGTGTATTCAACAGAAAATAAGAAAGAAAGATTTATTTTTTTAAAGCAAAAGGTTAGCATCATTCTCATGCATTCTCTAATGTGGTTCTCATGACCATAATGTGGAAGGAGACTTTTTAATCCTCATCCACCCTCCAGTGCTTCATATTAGATTGAGGTTTTTTTTGTTTTCCCTCTGCATCTGCTGGGACAACCAAGATAGGGCAATTGACCTGGTGCTTTAATGTTGTGACCAGAAGGAGTGAATGTTATTTTCATAGGCAACTTTTGAGGTTGTTTTATTTGTTTATTTGGGGTTTTGTTTTGTTTGTTTGGGTTTTTGTTTGATTTTTGGGGTTTTTTTGTTTTCAAATTCTGTTTGTTTTCAAATTCTTTGATCATAAGGTTTATTGATAGTGTGAATGATTGTTGAATAATAACTATGATTATTTTTGGGGGGAAATGACTGTTTAAATGTCTATGAAGTCAATTATTATTCCAGAAAGATTGGACTAAAGTCTGCATTGAGATTGTGTCTTCAGAATTGGTAGTTATGTCTTTGATAGAAATTTATATTTTATTTTACATCAGTTTCCAGAAAGACACTTGGGATTTGTTTTTCTGTTACCTTATTACAGTAGGGAAAGCAGCAACCTCTCAGCTAGAAATTCGCAGTGACCTACAGTCTAGTAATAATTAGAATTAAACAGAGGTAGTAATTTCATTTGGTTGTTTCGTCACAATTCCTGTAGGCATGCAGCTGATAATTTTGAATCTCATAAAATTAAATTTTATTTTACTCACCTTACTAAGGTCAAGTAAAAAGCCACATCGAGTTAATGAGTCCCTTTCTTTGCAATGAGCTGAATGTGGCGTTTGTTTTTGTTCTGGCAGTCGTGAAATCACAGGGTGTTGGCGACAAGGCCATTATTGGCTCTGTGCAGTGTTGCTGAGGGCTTTTACTCCACCCAGTGCATTATGTGTGCAGACTTTATCGTACTCGTTAAAACTTGTTTCAATTTGAGGATTCCTTTTTTTTTTTTTT
>VXBR01006767.1:553380-689321 GCA_013400215.1 Cisticola juncidis
TTTTTTTTTTTTTTTTTTTCTTGTGTGTGTGTGTGTTTAGGGAAATACAAAATATAAATCCAGGGGTTTGTTTTCCATGGTTGGGATTTTTTAGATAGCAAAAATACTCAACTGTCAGTTTTGAAAATTGATACAATCTGATTCCTTCTAGACAGCATTTGAAGAGAGCCATAATAATATTCTAAATTTAAAATGATGGTAAGCTCATCAGGTTTTAGAATGTGTTATTTTCATATCTCTACTTAATTTCTTTTTTAAATAAATTCCCTACAAAGTTTTAAATTACACAAAAAATAAAACAGACCTTTCCTTGTGACTTGTCCTTTTCTTAGTTGTACCAGGTGTCTGATCAATAGCATGTGCTGGGAGGCAAGAATTTCATGTGAGGAGACTTGAAATGCACTTATTTACAACTTCCATGAGCTGGAAGTTGTACGTTTCTTTTTGTTTTGCTTTTCAGCTGGTCACTGCTTGGTAGAGTTTTGTTATTTCACTACTGATTTAAGACACAGATATGTACATAGTTTTCTTCAGGCTTTTAAGGGCTCAAGTTTAAGTGGTAGATCATTATTCTACGCATCAAAAGTGAAGGGTGATTAACTCTGTCTGGGTGCATGCAGTGTAATTTTAGAGGCTACAAATGTTGTTACAAATCAGGTTAAGGTTTAAAGGTGAAAGTTTGGCTGAATGAGTTTTACAGCTTTAAGTTAATGTATGCAAACAAAGAAACTCTTGTTTTCTGCCCATTTGTGTCTAATGAACAAGTAGCTTGTGGTATGGAAAAGAAAATGGGAATATTGTGCAGTTTGCCATAAAGTTAAAACTATGTACTTTTTACTTCAATTTAGAAGTTCCATTAAATAGCCTGAATCTAATAACTTTTTTTAGGCTCTTCATCATCTAAATGTAAAGTGAAAGGATAATGGCTTTAAACTAAGTGATAATGATAAACTAAATGATAATAGCTTTAAACTATTATAGCTTAACTTTTAGCATTGATATATTTTTGTAGATTTCCTCATAATGTCATTAAATAATTCGAAGAACCTGTTGAAGTAACACATAAAACGCTCCTACTGTGTTTAAGCTTTACTTCTAGATGGTTCTAAAGTAGCATTGATAACTTGGATTTTCACTCAATTCTCTGACTTAGCCATATTCCTGAAACTGTAAGTTGAACAGCATGTGGGAAAAGAATGACCAGTTTTTAGATTACAGGGAAGTTATGTACAAAGGCTGGATTTTTTTTAAGGTATGGGCCTGAATTGTGATATTAAAATTTTAAGTAATGAGACAGATAGGGTCTGTCTGTGTCCTCTGTCCTGTATTGCCCTCCCTCACCCTTAAATATCTCTTAAACAGCCTAGCATTTAGGAAGCTCTTTGGGATATCTGTGATCAATTCTATTTACATTGTCTGAAAGTTAAATAATGTGGATTTTATAGGACTACATAGTAGCATAAGGAGCTGCTGTTTAGCTGCAACTGTAGTGATTTAATCTGATAGCCATTCTGAGTGCAAAAGCCAGGGTGTATAAATGGAATGAAACAAAAGGGAAGTGATTAGCGGGAATAAAAATAAACATCTTTTAGTCTCCGTAAATGATACCTTTAAAGCACAGCAGCCTTGTCGAACATAATTAAAGTTGTAAGAACTGGGGTAGGGTGAGTGGGCTCTATTCTCTGAGGTCATGGTGGAAATACAGAGGTCAGGGTTTTGCACTTAGTCTTATGTAAACAATGTCATGCCTTGGTAAGTATAAGAATTGATTCAACTGGGTTACGATAATTAAAAAAAAAACAAAACCCAAACAAAGCAACAAAAGCCCTCAGTCAAGAAAACCCCCAAAACAAAACATAAAACCAAACAAAAAAGTAGGAGAAAACAAATCCAGGGCAAAGGTGTATTCATTTGATATCAAAATTTGAGTGCAGCCTTTGAGTGTTAACCTTCTTCTCACCAGTTGATGGGAAAGGTGGAAAGTGTGAAGGATGGGCCTTTGTTGGGGATGCCTGTTGCTGCTGAGTGATTCTGTGGTGTTTGGCTTTGTGCAGTAGTATCTCTGGCTTTCCCCGAGTCTATTCCTTAAAATCTGCAGGTAGGCAGTTTGGTTTTGCCTCTGATTCAAATTGAGACTTCTTCGTAGAATTTTATATTTCTAGTTACGTCCATTAAAAACTGTTTTCTTCTGCTGGCAAGTTCAAGTGCTTATGTTGCTTGCACTCATGACTCATAGAATCCCAGAATAGCTTGAGTTGGAAGTGACCTCCTGAACATCACTTGTCCAACTCCCCCTGCAGTGAGCAGACGCATCTTCAACCTAATCAGGTTGCTCTGAGCTCTGACCTGACCTCAAATATTGCCGTATATCTCCCCAACTATTATAAACCTTTACTTACTTTCAGTGGTTGTTGGGTTTGATTTCTTCGTTAGTGGTTTGGATTAAGTATTCAGAGTTATGTTTATGCATGGTAGAGAAGTTCAAGGGTGTAGGGGTATCCTGAGAGTTCTCCCTTCTGAATGACAGGAATTTTGTTTCTTTCCTTGTGCTGAGCCTCCTTTCATTACAGTACATCACCAGTCAGAGCGAACCAGCAGCTCTAGACAGACAGACTGGTTAAAGAGGGAGGGGTGGCAAAACCCATACAACTTACACTGGAAATGAAGTTCTGGAAGTCAGTCTGGCAGGCACAGGCACCACTCCCTCCCAGAAGTTTCCAGGGCAGTTGCTGAGGCTTTCAGAGGCTTTGTGCAGCCATTCCCCAGCTGTGAGCTGGCTGGGGCTGCCCAATTGGAAATGTCTGGCTGTGTGAGCTGTCACTGAGAGGGCTGCAGGCTCTTGCAGAGGAGGGAGATGGGTGTTCAATATAATGATTAAGTATGAGGAAGAAACAGCCTGCAGTTCCTGGCTCCAGCTGGCTCTAGGCAGCTCTTCCTTGGTGTGAAATACTGCTTTAGTGTAGGTCAGCTTTAACTGTTGTAAATGAGTGTAGTTGTAGTGAAGTCAATGAGGCGCTGTTAATTTAGTTCACTTGAGAATCTGCCCGAGTAGATGAACAACTAGAAAACTCAAAGGGAAGTGCTTATCCAGCAAGAGAACTTCAAAACCAGTGAGGTGTTTTGTATTTGTTTTCTTCTCCCTCTCTTCTAAGGAAGAAGTTAATTCCTACATCCCAATGGTGTTTAGTGAAAGTAGAATATCATTCACTGATGGAAAGCTTGTAAACTGTTGCTGTTTTGGAAATAAAGGGATAATAGGTGTTTCAGCTTCTCACTCCAGATCCTCTCTTTGCTAATAAAATGAGTGGGTATCACTTCACAGCACAAAACTGTCAGTCAGCATTCAGCATGACTGACATAATTAGCAGCTTCTAGCTGGAGGAGGCTGAAGATTGCTTCTGGTGGAGACTGCTAACACTTGCCTTGCCATGCTCACAGAACAAGGCATCATGGATCCCAGGGGTATTAATATGTCTAGTGAAAATTCAGTAAACACTGTGTTTTTCCCGAAAAAGCTTACTTGCCTGTGTTGCATTTGGTGTTTACCTGATGCTCTGAACCAGTAAAAAAACAGGATTTGGACTGGTTACACCTTTGAATGAGGCTCATGAGACTGTATGCCCTGTGCATTGAAAGCTACTTCATCAAGGGCAGGCTTGGGTCAGCCTGGTCCTTACAGATGCAAATGTATGTCACGGGAAACTGCAAGATTGGTAACACTTAGAATTTTCCATTGTTCAAAAAAATAATAACCTGTTCAAATGAATGACTGGATCAAATGAAAACTGTGCCCGTTTTGGCAAGCTAGATGACAAATCTGGTGACTGCAAAAGCTGTGCTAGACCAACTAAGGCATTAAAGTTTCCTACTCTAATGTCATCAAGTAATGCTGTTTGTAGATCTTTAAGAGGGGTCAGATGCTTTTTGTGACTAGATTGTGCACTCCTTAAAAATGTACAAATAAAAAGAGGAAAAGCTTAATTCCATGCTGTACTACATGCACACCTGTTGGAAGAGCGTGCATTAAATAAGGAAAGAAGATGCCAACTGACTCAGTTTTGTTGTTGTCCTTAACAATTCAGTTCTAGCCAGGGACTCTAAGGCTAAACTCTTCCAGCTGATGAGATTATTTGGTTACCTGGTTTTAATGTTGTTCTAAGTGTCTGCAGGCCTGGAAAATTTATTTTTATTTTTGCAGCTCTTCACGGCCGAGTGCTTTGGTTCCTCCTGTAAGCAGATACATTGAAGTTTCTTACATGAGGTGCTTTCCATACCAATTGCTCTGTGTTTACACTAGGTACAACTATGCAAAATGTTTCCTCTTCCATGTGTATTTCCTGGTTTTGGTGATCAAATAGCTCCAGAAATACAACTGCATTTTACTTTTTAAGTATTCATAAACATATGATCAGGAGCTTTGCTACTTTCCCTGGCCACAGGCGATTCACACTAAACGTTTAGCCGGAATTTTGTTTTTGGATAATTCAAAATGGTATCGAGTATCATCACATTGTGAATTGTGGAAGGTGTGCGTGTGTGGTGGTTTATTTTTTGGTTTTGTTGTTTTTTTGGGTTTTTTTGTGAATGACTGTTCCAGGTTCCACCCTGTGTAAAACTAGTTGCCATTTGTATCTGGGACCCCAAGAGAATCTTAGAATCATCAGACATTTAATCTTCTGTCTGTATGAATTCAGGGTTGGAAAGAAAGCCAAAAGCAAAGAGAGACTCCTCAATATTTCTTTTTTCCCCAACTTTGTAATGTGCTTTGTATATATAAGGAAGCAGGATTCTATGGGGCTTTGTGTTTAGCGTAACCTAAGCCTGGCCTTTAATTCTCAAGGGCTGCAATCAGGGCTAAGTCAGGTCTCTATCACATTTGTCTGTAATGAGGGCACATGCTCCAGCACAGGTACCTGTTTTGTTTGGTGTCTTCTTCCCAGCAGGGGAATTCTCTGCCCTTCTGTAGATCAGCAGGACAGAGGCAGCAGCGGTGGTCCAGAGGTCTGCCCTGAGCTGAGTGCCTGCAGATTAGGAAGTCATTTTCTAGCTCAGATCAGTGGGGATCTGAGAGCACTTGGATGTCAGCAGATTGTGAAGCAGTGTCTCACACAGCAAGTGTGACAGAAGGGTGATGGAGGGTTAGAGATGGGGAGGACCTCAGTGCTGTGTGATCTCCACTAATTAATCAGAAATAAGCCTCGTATGCAGGACTTCCTCAGCAGTTCCTTCCTTCCTCATCTGAGCTTCCTTAGCACGGATAGTGTTGTGGGAGATAACAATAGAAAATTTCTTGGTTTGGCTTGTTGGCTATGTGGTTGCTCTGTCATTTAGTGCTTCACTTAGCACTTTTTTTTTTTTTCTTTCAAGCAGTCTATTCCAGACGTCTTGCTTGCCCTGCCCTACTTATTTTAATTACTGCTTGAGTTAACTTTTCTTTGAACATGTTAAGGTATGTCTCTGAAATACATATGTATTTTGTTTTGAAAGTCAGATATTATATAATGTATCTGGTATGTTTTGGAACGTGCACAGTTCCCTGGCAACTGTTAAGCAAAATTATGCCTTTATGTATATTGTAGTGTAAGAAATTATTATTTCAGTCTTAGGTTACATACCAAGTTAATTATTTTTTTTTAAATATGAAGTAATACCCTTGGGGAGAAAGTGGGAGCAAAAGCCATTTCTATTTCAGAAGTTGGGTTGAATATTGTCTGTGTTAATGCTGCAATTTTGGTAATATTTGTAGCCAATGAAATGACTTGTCAGTCTTGAGGGCTAATACTCAGTTGCAGGGCAGGTGTCAAACCAAACTCCTTTCCTCCTAAGCTTTGTTTTCTGTGTCATTGCACACCAAGTAGGACAATCAGTTTGTCTCTGGGGTGAGTTAAACTAAAGGAAGCAGTGTTCAAAGCCAGGTTGGATGGGGCTCTGAGCAACCTGGTCTAGTGGGAAGGTGTCCCTGCCCATGGCAGGAGGTTGGAACAGGATGATCTTGTAGGTCACTTCCAACCCAAACCATTCTGTGAATGTTTCCACAGCTTGGTTGTGAAAAGTGTCAAAAGGTGTGTACTCGTGTGCCCACACACCTGAAAGATTGCAAATAAAATTTCTTAGTTTTCATAGATATGGTTCAGTTTTAGAGAGTATGTCTGGCTTGTAAGCATGTGGATTTAAAACCCATGAAACTTAAAAACATTCTGCTCACAAGTGAAAAGGAGTTTGAGGAAAATGATGAAGACTGATTTGCAGTTTATTTTTGAATTGGAACCTGATATAAGCCATCAGAATTTTCATTTAGATTCTTTTGGAAAGTGAGCATTTAAACAGCTGTTTATGTCATGTATTCACCTCTTCTTGCTAGTGTGTTATGTGTGGGATATCAACAGAGCTCCAATTTAAGGAGAGTGTGTTTTAATAAGCTGGAATCTAGAAAGATTTATCATTTAGGATTTTTCTTCACTTTTGATTTTCACTGACTGAATGAAAATGCTTTTATGGGCTCTTTTGGTTTGACCTAGTGTAAATAGCCACCCATTTAACCTAAAGTTCAGGTTGGTTTTGTGTTGTTTTTTGTGGTTGTGTTGTGGTTTGGTGATTGTTATTTTTGGGGGGGTTTCCTTTGCGGCTATTGTGTGTGTTTGTTTGTTTTAATGGGCTCAAGAAATTGCCAATTAGAATGCCATGAAAGCCAGGGAGGAAGATCACAGCACCCAGCCATCAGAAGCAATAGCAATCTGGGAAGTATTCAGCACTTGAGCTAATTAATTCCTCTGTATTAGGCCTCTCTGATAGACTGGCCACTTTTAATTAGGTGCATTCACTAAAAAGTAGGTGTTTCTCTAGCTGTATTTGATTTTTAAGGAAATGCTTCTTGCATGAAGGAACTTGATATAGAGTCTGAAGAACAAGATTTATTAAAATAGTTGCACACTGACTTTTGAAATAATTTTACCTTCTTGGGTGTCGTCGTGGAAAAAAAAACTCCCAACAACATGAATGGAAAATTAGAGTGTAGCTAATATTATCTTGCCATCATAAGGAAGTGGTTTCAGTCTCACAGTTGAAGGGATGTTGGGTTAGGGATAAATATTTTATATATCCTTTAACAATGAAGGACTATTTCTGTTTGTTTTTCTGTGTATATGTATGCTTTTAAATATTTAAAAACAAAAACATAAAAAAATCCCACCCCCACCCTCCCCCCCAAAAAAAACCCAACACCAAACCTAAAGAATTCTTTATCTATCCTCACTGCCTTTATCTCCTATTAGGGATAATTGAGAAGAGGTTGCATACTTTCAGATACAGTTGGAAATACAGATTGCATTTATTTGTTCATTATAGGAGTGCTGACATGATGCCAGATTTACAATAGTTAGAACTGCTACCAACAAGAAAAGTTCTAGCTTTTACATGGTAATATTTGTTACTACTTTATTATTTTGGAACTGTGTAGGAAGTGTCACATCTGCTTGGAATGTCTTGGTATTAATCATGTAACTTTTAGTATAATATTTGAGATTGAAGTCTACAAAATTGCATGTTTTCTTAACATAATTAAAAGAGAACATTTCTCAATTTCAAGAGGATCAAGGACACAAGAATTCTCTAGGTTATATTTAGTAATATATTTCCTCTAACTCTATTAAGATATCCTCACCAGAGTGATAAAATCTGAACAATTTTGATTATTTTGTTCATTTTATTTTTCCACTTTGAACAGTCTTAAGGAGTAAACCTTGTAAGCAAAAATTATATTGGTTCCTAAAGAAAAGCTGTTTCTCTCCTCCTTTCCTTTTATGAAATGAAAGCAATTTCTCATGGGAATAGACTTCAAAGTTCAGTTAGTAATTTCGATAAATAAAATAATGCAAAAATCATTAAGTACTTGTTAGAACAATCAAATCAGAGGTTCCATATGGCAATTTGTTTTGATGCACTCACATTTTAGTGTATGTCAGAATTGAGAGAGAGCTGCTTTGGGGAATTGCTAACATGACTAATCTAATCTGAGTTTTCAGGTCCAACATATTTCAGGGTAGATAGCTGAAGCTTTATAGTATTTTTGAACAGGTACATAAATAGGCAGTTATTTGTCTCATGCCTGTTTCACGTCCTTTGTAAGGTTTAGATTTTCTCTCTATTATATGGAGTTTTTTGATTGGTGAGTGCAGATGCTCATGACTCATGTCTTGGTCTGCTTTCTTCACTTTTCTGCCCTCCAAACACTTTTATAGAAAGGAAATAAACTTTGCTAGTTGAGTTTGATATCTCCTACACATACCAAAACATTCTTCATAATACACTTAAATAGCAGAGTTTACTGTAAGGAATGTTTCTTAAAGATAATAGGCAATTATGTTTGTTACTTCTTTGGTGCACTAGTGTTCTAGCTATGGAGCTAGATTATTTATTGGATCCTTTAAGCCCAAATGCAAATCCATTGTCCTGAGGTAAAAGTTTCTTTATTTTCCTTCCAAAGTCTTTGTCTTGCTTCAAATTCATTCTCTGAGAGATAGATGTGAGGTTGCATTTTTTCTTGCAGATCACAAAGTTCCATATTCCATGTTCACGATGCTCAGTTGTTTATTGTGAAATAGATTCATCCTTGCATAGCATACAAATAAGTCTGTTGTGATTATTTTTTTTACCCTAGCACATTCATCCTTCTCATGAATAGCCAGTAGTTTTGACAATTTTCAGCAACTCCTTTTAGACAAGCCTTTAATCCTCTACTGCTGCCTGTCTCCTTCATTACAAACACAGGTTTAGGCATGCTGGAGAGGGGGGAATGTTTTCTCCAAGAAAAGATTCAGCCTTAAAGAAGAAATGAGAAGTGTTATTAAAATAATGAAGCTTATGTTTATTTAGAAAAAAAAAAAGTTGTAGCTTGAATATGTGTATTTAAACAGCTTCTAACAGTTTGGGAAATTTCAGACAGGAAAATGTTTATAAAGTGACTTTTCTGTTCCATTAGAATAGAAAGTGCCATTTTAAAAATACATAATGACAAGTGCTTCATTGTCCCTCCCATCCACATTGCTAAGCATTTTTCGTTTGATTCTTTCCACATCTTTTTGACACACTAATTGGAACATTGCTATGGTAATGCTGCTGTTTCCTTAGGAAATGCCACTCTTCCCCCTGCATCCACATCCTCTTCTCTTATTGCTGTACCTGGCTTGATTCTGCTTTGTGAACATAAGGCCACACTGCTCCTGTCCTTCCCTTTCCCTAAAGGATGTGCATGTCCAACAGCATAAAACTGAGTGAATTAAAATATAGCATAACACTGGTTACAGAGCAGTATTGCTCTTGCCTTTTGTGTAAATATCAGGAAATGTCAGGAGCTGCCTTTTGTGTATGGGTGTGTGTCTTTGTCAGGTTGTGGTTCAGTAGAAACCAATTATTTTTCAGGTAAACATAGTTGGCTTCAAAACATACACACAAAACTGGAGTTAAGTTTTACGAGATCGTTGATGAAAGCATCAGTGTAGTATTTTACAAACTGTTTATAGCAATAGTCTTAAGGTATAAAAGGGCATTTTTTTAACCTTTTTTCCCTTTGAATTAAGATCCTTTGCAAATGCAAACAAATCCTTGTACATTTTTAATGGCTATATATACCCATTATAATACTTTTAATGGAAGACTTGTAAGGATAATGATGGTTCCCTGTTATCAGGCTGATCCTCTAAGAAGCATGTGGGGCTTGCAGTTCAGGATCCAACTTCAAGGAAAGACCAAAGATGGACTTTAAGGACAGAGAGTGGCAGAAAGGGCTTTTGGAGACTTGTGTTGTTGGTATTTTACATTGTTTTTTCTCTATATGTATGTATGGCTTAGTCAGACTTTTGGATCTCAGCAGCAGACCAAGGTCCTGCTGCCTTCCTTAGCCTGGGTGTGGCTCTGTGCTCACCTCCAGGACCTGTGGCCTGTCTTCAAGGGAGTCCTGTGGGTTCTTCCAGAGGAGATTCCCCTTCTAGCACTGAAACAACGAGAGGGAAGATGTTCTTGAAGATACATTGGCCATGCTAGTGCAGGCAGAGTTATAACCAGTGAATCTTCTGTAATTAAAGCAGCGACTGCATGACTCAGATTTTGCTAGGCAGGTGGAATGCTTTGTTGTGGGTAATTAAATTATAATTCTTCAGCTCTTAGTTCTTGATCATTTTCCATTTCTGACCATATGCATCACCTGTGATAAGACCAACCTTGTCTTTATTTGGCTTAGGCATTCCTTTCTACATGCCTGGCAACCAAGATTGTTGGGACTGGATGTCTGTCCTCTCTGAGGGTGGGTGATCTGTGTTAAACATCTGCCTCTGTTTAAAAAAACTCCAAACAACAAGGTTCAACTACTGCTTCTCTCAGTTAAATTTCTCATTGGAGGGATAAAGTAGAACAGTGGGACGGACTCTGACTTCATGAACATTCTAAATATTTCTGAGAATTAAAAATGCATTTTTGAGTTCCCTTCCACCAAAAGGACTGTTTAACATTATTGCTACAGCTTATTTTAATCAGTGAACCAACAGAGAGGAAGAGAGTAATCCTAAGAATATGTATTTTTAAAGTAAATTTAATTTCTGTTAGACTAAAATATGCTTTTTGGTCTTAAACAGATGGATGCCAATTAATAACTAATACATAATATAAAGTTGACTTTATTTCTATTGCATTTAGTTACTTTGTCAAACTTAGTTATTTTTATCTACCATGTTCTATGAAAATTGTTTTGCAATAGTAATATTGTAATTCTAATTTTTATGTTTAAAAAATAAACCCTGCTAGACTTTCTCTCAGTAGAAACTAACCAAGTAGATAGGGTTTGTGAAGGATTTTATATTCAAACGTTTTTACTTAAGAATGTCCTATTTAAATCTGTTGGCATTGCACACATCTGAAATGTCAATTCAGAGAATTAAACCAGATAGATTTTAAGTTACAGCATTTAAGAATTAAGACTTGATATCCTAAAATGTAAGGAAGTGTGACCAAAAATGCCAAAGGCCCCTGGCCTGGATCAGCAGTGGTGTGGCAGCAGGAGCAGGGCAGGGATTGTCCCCTGTGCTGGGCACTGGTGAGGCCACACCTCAGTCCTGTGTTCAGTTTTGGGCTCCTCACTGCAGGAAGGACACTGAGGGGCTGGAGAGAGTCCAGAGAAGGGAACAGAGCTGGGGAAGGGTCTGGAGCACAAGGCTGATGAGGGGGAGCTAGAGGTGGTGTTTTTTTTTTCCCTGTAGAAAAGGAGGCTCAGGGGGGATCTTGTGGCTCTCTACAGCTCCCTGAAAGGAGGGTGCAGCCAGGTGGGAGTGGGTCTCTTCTCCCAGGTCAAAAATGATAGGACAAGATGAAATGGTCTCAAACTGGGCCAGGAATGGTTTAGATTGGCTATTAGGAAAAATTTCTTCAGGAAGGGTGTAACAGGCTGTCTGGGGAGGTGGTGGAGTCACCATCCCTGGAGGTATTTAAAAGATAAGTAGATGTGGCACTCAGGGACATAGTTTTGTGGGAGACTTGGCAGTGCTAGTTGGACTCATTGTTCTTAAAAGTCTTTTTCAACTTAAATGATCCTGTGGTTCTGTTAGCAGGAGCTAAACATCCTACAGAACCAGAAGGAGAAGAATTGGTCACCATGATTTCCAGTTTTAAGGGTCACATCACTGAGGAAAGAGCCCTACGTTGTCAGTTCCTACACAAAAGCAAAGGTGCCCTCAGGTCTGGGCTTTTCACCTGGGAAGCTGAGCTGTCCCACATGGGGATTTGCTTTGAGTCCACATCTGCCACAGTAAAACTGCAGCAGGAACTGCAAACTGGAATGATCAGTAGCGGGTTTGTGATATATGGAAACAGTGTCTTGTACTGCAAAACTGAATCAACTTCTTAATGTACTTCTCTTTTGTTTGTATGGAGCCTTTAAGTGGCTTTTTGTGAGCCCCATCACCATATTGCTGCTGCCAAAGTGACTAATAGATCTATTGACACCATCTGTCTGAGGAATCCACGGCTGCTCTGTCCAGCTCTAATAGAAAAGCATTCTTTATAAGAAGAACTATTTCTGTTCCTCTTTTCCCTTCTGTTCCCCTCCTAAGGATCCTCAGTGGTGATTCACACTGGAATTTCCCTCAACTTCCCTTTTCTTTTGTACATCCAGTGAATTTCTCTGTTGATTCTCCAATATTGTATGATATGTTGGCAGGTTATATCACAGTATAGAAGCTGTAGGGCAATCTGGACAGAAATAAAACATGAATAGCTAATTTTTGCAGGTCATTATTTTAAACTGTTTTGTTCTTTTGAAAACTATTTGATGTATGTAGATAAAGTTTTTACAACTGGACTGATGATGTGTTAACCAGATTTAATAGTGAAATTCTTCAGTGGCAGAAAGACTTTTTTCTGCCAGTGGGAGTTGGAATATCCATTTCTTAAAAAAATATTGTGTTTGAATATAAAGATGTTGGAGAGGAGGAGAGCACACGTAGGTTGAGATGGTGTGTTCCAGTAGCAACCAACACTGCTCAGTCTTGCCATTTGTGGCTGGCAGAAACAGCTTCATGCTCTAAGCAAATTGTGTTGTTAACGGTGATGATTTAGAGGGACATTTATATACATTTTTATTAAAATGTATACTCGTGTGAAGAGGATATGCTGAAACATGGTGGTGCTTTTTATTTGTGGCTCACTGAGGTGTTTACCAATATGAAATGAAAGTAATACAAGGTCAGTCTCCAGGGCAATCATGGTCAGTGCTGTTTGCTGAAACCTGTGGGGAGTCCAGGCAAAAACTGTGCTTTGTAAATGAGGACCTAGTCAAGACAGGAGAATAAAGACACAATAGTTCCAAAGTGAATTTTTCTATGGAGTTTTATTAAAATAATAATAAAAAAGTGTCAGGGAGTGGATAAGGCTGAAAAAAATCCAAGTTAAATAAAGGTTCAACTTCATTCCAGCTAGAGCAGTGGCAGTGAGGTGATGATGCCATTGTGAGTGCGAGAGGTTATGGGAAGGGGAGACAACTTCTCTCAGCTAATGACTTGGGATTTAATTGTTCATTATGAGCAAGTTTCTTGTGTTTGGCTGTTGTGTGATTCTTTTATAATGTTTAACTTGGTTTAATAATAGACAATCTGAGTCTTTAAGTTAGGAAGTCTGTAATACTGATGTTGTAGGTGCTTTTTTTGATTGAAATGAGCCACCTGACCCATGTAATTTAGTGGTAATGAGAAATCTAAGTTCATCTGCTGACAAGCTCTGCAAGACTGTACTTTTTCATTAACAAAACTACTAGGATAAGAATTTATTAATACTGTGCACAGCTCTATTCCACAAGTATGTTCTAACCCTATAAATGTCATTTGCAGTAAATTACTTGAAAATAGCTGTTGTTTGTTTCTGTCGAGTTTCTTCAAGGATCACAGAGAAATGACCAAACTATAAAATTTTTGCAGGGTTCCTGTACTGCTCTTCCTCATAACAATGTTATAATATCCCTAGATTCTTGTTCTCCTGTCCCAGAGAATGGGTTGGCCTGCTGTTTCTGTAGGAGTTTGTGGGATCTCTTCATCCTGCTAGACTTGGAAAGCAACTGTACTCAGCTAATTTTATGCATTTCAGGCACTAAAATTAGCTATTGGGCATGATGATGGGAGCAATATGAAGATATAATAGCATTTTTGTAGCTCCATCTTACATCTTTTCCCCTTGTTTGTTTAAGCAGACATTTTATTTTGGATGTTTTTATTAAAAAAATTAAATTAATTGGTCAGATCTTTCTCTGCAGTTGGTTTTGCAGACCCGAGAAGTTCCTATAACAATTATTTTAGGAGCACCTTTGAGGAGCACAAGAAAAATAGTGGATTTTTAAAGTATAAATATGTGGTATAATGAATAAAAATCTTTTTCTCAGATACCTTGCAAATCTATCATCAGAATGCAACATTTGGTTGCCTGGAAAAATAAAATGGAACAAATATAAAGAGTATGTTGGGGTTTTTTTAAGGATTCCCTATTGTGAATGTTCTTTTTTAGCTGTGTGAAGAAATCTTTTCCCCTGAGAACAGTACCTCGTTATAATGTCATCTATCATATTTTGATTGAAAGAGCAGCTTAAAACCATATTTACTTTGAGGAAACAGACCAGCCAGCTTTATTATTACTAGGGTATGTTTTATTTTAGTAATGTTTACCTTTTATGATTTGTAGAAATCTTAACTTGTATGGATTACTATTCAATAGTAGTTTTAGGTGAACATGTGTGGATTGTTTGCAGCATTTCTTATGGCAATTTGGTTTTTTAATGTTCAGTGAAGTTGGGATACTAATTACTTAAAATTTTGAACAATTCTTACATCACTTGCTGAAATTTGCTTTTCCTTACATGAACTAATTCTTAAGGGTAGATTCCTTTTTTCCAGGACTGAAACTTTAGTTCCTCTGGCTTACTGTCCTTAGCAGGAGAGTGTCTCATCAAGGTTGGAAACAATGCATTATTTGCCACCACAATTTTGTCTACCTCTGCAGGTTTTTTTCACCAGTAGTTATTAATAGCATTATTAGCAGAATTCTGTGTCAGTGGAGAGCCAGCATACTGTGGGGTGAGTGACAGGTATTTATAAGGAAGGGAATCTTCTTAATGGGTGTGTGGGGGGAGGAGATTGTACATTAGCAAAGGAGAGCAGGTAAATCATTGCAAAGAGACGGGACTACAATGGGAAACATTAATAAGCACACAAAGCTTTACGCATTTGCATTCCCAGCAGTGTTTTGTGGAGATGGGCCTCTTTAAACATTACTTGTCTTTTTACTTCCCGTCCCCTGCTAATTCATTCTTGTCATTTTGAGAGCTTTTAACATAAAAGTAATGATTTTTAGTAATTCACTGAGGGCTTTATGACAGCATTAACAGGAAAATGGTCCTTTTTTCCTGCTGAAATATACCAAGAAAAGCTTTTTTTCAAGGTCAGGGATAATCTCTACTATGGCTTGGTGCTACATGTTTATGTGAGTGTTTTTTTTGCTTTTAAGCCTTGAAGGCAGTTATTTTAACTAGGATGGAGGGTGTTTTTGGGATCTGTTGCTCTGCTTTAGAGTAGTGATTAAATTTGTGTTTTGCTTTAAAGTTGGATGTATGGGTACCTATTAATCCCACTGACTATCACCAACAAA
This sequence comes from Cisticola juncidis, assembly GCA_013400215.1. Lineage (NCBI taxonomy): Eukaryota > Metazoa > Chordata > Aves > Passeriformes > Cisticolidae > Cisticola > Cisticola juncidis. Next base: position 568,552 of record VXBR01006767.1, read on the forward strand.
AATTTTAAACAGCACAGGTCCCAGTACCAACCCCTGAGGAACATTACTGGCACTACTTTCAATTTGGACATTAAAACATCAGCTGCAACTCTGAATGTGACCATGTAGACAATTCCTTATCCACCAGGTGGTCAAATCCATGGCTCTCCAGCTCAGAGACAAGGATGTCATGTGGCACGGTGTTAAATGCTTTGCTCAAGTCAGCATGATGACATCTCTTGCTCGTTCTTTGCCCATCACTGCTGTAACCCAACTGTAGAAAGTCACCAGATTTGTCAGCAATGACTTGTCTTTAGTGAAGCCATGTTGGTTGCCACCAATAACCTTCTTATTCTCCCTGTGCCTTAGCCTACTTTCCAGAAGGATCTGCTGCACAGTCTTGCCAGACACTTACATGAGACTGACTGTCCTGAATTTCCCTGGGTCTCTCCTATTTCCCTTTTTAAAAATGAGGATTGTGTTTCCCCTTTTCCAGTCAGTGGGAACTGCAATAGCCTTCTGTATCCTCAAATATAATGGATAACAGCTCAGCTGCTTCATCCACCAGTTTCCTTAGGACCTGTGGATGGATCTTGTCAGGTCCCATGGGCATGTGCACCTTCGGGTTTCTCTGATATTTTTAAACTGGTCTTCTCCTCCAGTGGGTGGGACTTCATTCTCCCAATCCATGCTTTCCCCTTCTTCAGCTTGGGCAGTGTGGCTTGAAAATTTGCTGGTGAAGACCGCGGAAAACATTATTGAGTTCCTGAGCCTTCTCCATTTCCTGGGTAACCAGGTGTCCCATATTCCTCCTAAGGGGACTCAACATTTCCCTTAGAATTTTTTTTATTGCTGATATACCTAAAAAGGTTTTTTGTTACTGTTGATGTCCTGGGCCGGGTTTGCTTTGCCAGTACTTTAACTTTCCTAATGATCTCCCTGCCTGTTCAGAACACTGTGTTCCTCCAGGCTACTTTCCCTGCTTCCACCCTCACTGAGCTACCTGTTTGTGTTTGTCTAGGAGCTCCTTGTTCATCCACAGAGACCTCCTGGCAATCTTCCTTGACTTGTTCTTTGTAGGGGTGCGTTGTTCCTGAGTCTGGAGGAGGCAATCCTTGAGTGTTTTCCATCTCTCTCTCTTCCCACCAAGGCTGTTTCCCCCAGCACTCTACCAAGGAGATTCTTGGAGAGACTCTGTTGTCCTGAAGTCCAGAGCAGTGAGTGCACTTCTCACCCTCCTTGCTGCCCCAGGGATCTCAAACTCCACAATTTCATGGTCACTGCAGCTCAGACTGCCCTTGAGCTTCACATTCCCCACATGCCTACCACGTTTCTGATGTCCTTGAGGACATCCTGTCCACTAACACATTCTGTAACTGTCTCAGACCTACCAGATTGGGTTTTGTGAAGAAGTCTCAACTGCTTTCTTCTACAACTAGTGTTTCAATTGCCTTGTGCAAAATTGATCAATACCCTTGGAGCAGAAACTTTCCATTTGCTGGACTTCTGTAATTGCTGATACAAACATCCCCCTCATCACCTTTCTCATATCCTTCTTGGGAATAGGTATTCTTTTCTGGCTTTGAAAGAAAGGGCTTAAACACCCCAAAGACACCTGAAGTCTGTGGACTGCTCATTCCAGATGGAAGGAAGTGACTAATTTGCCATTACTAAAGTGGCAAGGCATGAAGAAATGAGAGATTTGATTTTGGCTAGTTTAGGCAGTTTCACACCAAGCAGGCTAATTCTGCATGATTTTCTGCTTAGAGTGTTAAAAAAATATTTTATAATGAGTCATTTTGTCTTTCCTCTGCACTCTGTAGGCGTTATACATATCTAATAGAAAATCTCAGTTTTTATCAATTCATCTGTAGATGATTTTTTTTTTTAAAATTGTCAAGGCTGTGCACTTGATGTTTGCATAAAGTGGTTTCTCCTTAGGGGTATTGTCATGAGAGGACATGGAGTGGCTTTTCACCACATCACTCTTGAGCTGAGAGAAGAACGTGGGGCTGAGTGGCACACAGTCTTTTGTGAGGGCTTTGAGCTGTTCTTGAAGCCCAATGATAAAATATGGGATTTGGGCTGATGTATTTTAGAGACCTTTTTTCCCGTTCTTCTAAGATTTATTCACTGGTTTCTTCTTCATTTATGTTTTTTTAGATCATTATTTTAGAAGTTGATGAATTAACTCAGTTGTTCCCTTGATGAAAATGTTTCCCAGCCATTCTGGTGAGCTCTGTTGGCAGATTGATGCAGTTGATGGAAATAAGGATTTCCAAGTTCTTTCCCTGTGTTTCCTGCCTGATAGTCGTGATAGTGAGTGGTTTACCACAGTCCTTGTGAAGGATCAAATACTGTCTAATCTGTCCTGTGTATCTTGACTACTTACAATTCACTTCTGTTTGTAAAGTCCTGTAGCTATTCCAGTGTGGTGTTCCTAATGCAGATATACCAGCTTATAAATACTCACAGCAACCACAAAATTACAGAACAAATTAAGAGTAGAATTCCTGTGTAACGTGTAGAGGACTGACAATTTGCTGTTCAGTCTCTCACAAAAAGATCCATTCATTTTTAATTGACTTTTTTTTTTAGAGCTGCTTAGCTTTTGTTTTTAATCAAAACACTAGGGGAGAATTTCCCATTTATTTAAAGTAAGAATTTTAGAAAAGGGCGGATTAATTGTCATTAGAAATTCACTTAAACTAATAGATGTGCCATAATGCCTCCTAATTAGTTATATAATGGTATATTAGAAAATAAAAAGATTGATATTAGGGCATTACCTGTAGAGGAGGAACAACTGATGCCCGTTAATCAATTTAAACCCCTAACCATGTGTTTAATTCTCAGTCTTTGCAGAGGGTATTGGTGAGCAGCTGTGAGCCTCAAGGCCTAGTGGTTCTGTCTAATTAGTCCCACTGAAGGCTTTCAGCCTTTCAGGAAGCCTTAATTTAGGGTTTTGTTTCAAATAGCTCTTTACACAAAGTAGAAAAGTCTGTGTACTGGTTGCCTGTTAGCATTTGGAAACCATGTTGTAATTATAATCATGATACGAAAAAAAAAAAGTTTAGCCTTGAAAACCCTATTGCAAAAAAAAAAAAAAGGAACACTTAAAAACCTTGGATTGTGCTTGGCAAGGATAAAACCAAACAAATCCTCCAGTTCCTTGTACCCACCTGCCCATCCGTGTTGGACAGTGCTGTAGCAGGGATGGCTGTAGCTGCTTGAGCAGTGTGAGTTTGTAGTGATATTTATGTCACATGTTGGTAGCAAAAGTTCCCAGCCAGCTTCCACCTCTCAGGGGACACTGACCAAATCCTGCATGGAGCAACCATGGGAGAGAGGCAGAAGCAGGGCACAAAGGTGGTAATTAAAAGTGGTCCACTTGGCATTGTCATCTTCAGTTTATTACAAATTTAGTGAAATGGTAGCTTCCCTGCATAATAGAAGTATTACCTTAATCCTAAGCAGAGATACCTGTACATAAGATAAAATATATTTATTTATATGAATACAAGTAGCTTTTTTTCTTCTTTTTTTTTCAATCAGCATTTCTACATCTTTGTAAAATGCAGTTTAATTTTTTGGAAGGGAAGCTCCAATATATAATCATACTTTAGAGTCTTGCAGACTGGCAAATAATGGCTTTCCTTAGCTGATGGAGCATACTTAGTTGAATTCTTTTAATCTAGCTGCCTGTTTTATAGGTGCCTCTCTGTATATCTTAACTAGTGAAATAAGCCTGATGCAGGGAAGTAATCTCTTCTACCAGAACTATTGATAAAGTTGAAAAAAAGAAAGAAGGTATTTCTGGGTGCTCAGATTCCTCTAAGGTTTATTCATTTCTGGCAATAACTTATTTTTCTTTGCTGGTTGAACCCTCGCCCCTGTCATGTTGATTGCTGCTTGAAGTAATAGTAAAAATAATGATTATTCTCTCTTGTTTCATACAGCTATTCTCCTTTAAAATTCTTAAGGCTTTGTTGGCATTTGCATTCATATGTGTAAACCACACAAACCTCTTCCTGGTTGCTTGTGTTGATGTTACATTATGCATTAAAATCTTCTCAAATCATACAGCTCCATTCTTCCCATTTTCCCTCACTGTTTTTTTTCTCTTTCTTGCACATCTCTACAGAGCTCTTGAGGTCTGTGTCTTTTCCCATGCTTGGATATTCCTCTCTGCTTTTGACTCAGCCTCATGGTTGTGTAGCACTGTTTTTCTCTTACCTCTCCCTTTTCCTTCCTTTTTCCATTTATGACCACTGAATATTGATCTGTTTCTTAGTACTGATCCTTTCACGAGACTCCCTTATAATAGTTATTCAAAACCTAGTCATTAAGCTAGCTATTAAAAATAATCATAAAATAATTATAATGGAAAATAGACCCCTGGCTTTTTTGTTTGAATAAAATAATATTTTTTTTTTTTTTTACTTTTTCTCTTACTTTTATTAATGTTCTTCATTTCATTAAATGTTAACATCAACAATGATAAGCTACTGTTATCTTTCAACTTTTTTTACATTCCATTATGAGCTTCAGTAGGCATTTGACAGCATTTTTGTTTATCTGTAGAGTTCTCACACTTGGCATGCTATGTAAGGCATAAACATTGTCTTCATTAATGTTCTGGTTATGTCAGAATTTGCTTTCAAGATTGAAAATTGACTGAGGTGGGCTGCATTCCTCTAGGGATTTGTTACTAATCCTTTAAAAGGACGTTTCAAATATTTTGTTTTCTTTAAAGTATAAATGACTTCAGACAACTATCCTGAAATTGTGGTTCAGTACTTTGTCTTCAAAAAGTCAATAGCTTGCTGAAATGTGGTGTTGTTTAAATATCTTTCTTGAGTGTTCCTGTCATATAGAGCATCTCAAAAGCTTTGTTTTACATGTTTAAATACACTTCAGGCTGCTGAACACTCAGGCTACTAGCCACAAGTTTTCTGAAGAATTCACTACAAATATTCAGCAAAATAATCTGATATATTTCTTTCTTTACCATTTATTTCATCAGAAGCAACTTTATAAATATGCATTTTTTCCCTGTCAATTTGCATAGAGGCCCTGTTTTTAGCCACTGAATGAAGTGGTGATAAATTGTGGTGTATTCAGGTGGTTGTGCCATTTTCACACAACCAGAACTGAAATCCAACTAGAAAAATATAGGACTGACAGAGATACTGGTTGACATTTTTGATAGTTTTTCACTAGGTTTTCAGCAGTCATGCTTTGGGGGTAGGAATTCAGACCTCAAGATGACAGTGTATCTTCATGGGAAGAGAACTCAGTGCATGAGTTCTTCTGGGCCCATGCTTTTGTACATTTAAGGAAATCCTGGAGTGTGGCTTTCTGTGTGTGATGCCATTCACCTGCAACTGGATTCAACTGAGCATTGCAAAATTATGCTTTGTGCAAAGGTGTAAGTAGGAACAATGGTAAAAGAATTGGCTGTGTGGAAGATTTTTGATTTTTCAGTTTGATTTTGGAGCCAAAGAAACCTTTGAAGGAGCAAACCCCAAACCCAGTGGATTTTCCTTGTACTCAGCATCGGTAAGGTCACACCTTGAGTGCTGAGTTTGATTTTGGGGCCCTCAAAACAAGAAATAAATTGATGTGCTGGGATGAGAAGGGCAACAGAGCTGGGGAAGGGTCTGGAGCACGAGTCTGAGGAGGAGCAGCTGAGGGAGCTGAGGGGGTGTTTACCCTGCAGAAAAGGAGCACAGGGGAAACCTTACGAGACATAAAGGGGAATTCAGGCTGGACATGGGGGGAATTTCTTCACTGAAAGGTCTGTTAAATGTTGTGATGAGCTGCCCAGGGAGGTGGGGGATCCCTGTCCCCAGAGGTGTTTAAGGGAAGCGTAGATGTGGCACTCAGTGCCATGGTCTAGGTGACAAGGTGGAGATCAGTCATAAGTTGGACTTGATGATCTCAGAGGTCTTTTCCAACGCAAAAGATTCTGTGATTCTGTGATTTTCTGGCCTCTTAAAGGAAATTCAAACACAGTCAAAGGGAAAAATTTACAGTGTTTTTTAGCAAAAGATTATTTTGATGGCATTGATGGATAGAAGTTTACTTTAGGTGAAGTTTTGCTGTTTTGACAAAACTTTATATTTAGGAAAAGCAGGAATAAAAAATATCTCCAGTCATCCTGCAGTGAATACCGTGTTGATTGCTGTGCAGAGTAATTCAGGAGGTGATATTTATTGCTTTTTCCCTGAAAGCATATATTTATTTCATGCTTTTTGTGTTCATTCACTTAGCTTTATATTTGAATAAAAGTATGTATTGAAAAAAGGGTAGGGATAGACAAGTTTTCAGTAAGAAGTTACTTGGTTTAAATTTTTTAAACTGTGATAAAATCTTTTAATTTATACTGATCTGTACTTTCAAGTAACTGTAACAACTTCTTTTTTTTAAGTTGAATTTAAACTTCCATGCTTCTTTATGCAACAAAGACATGCCAGTGTTGTTAAGTCAGTAATAACTTGTAATTCAGAATATCTGGACTTTTTGTAGTTATCCAAACTTAATGCCGTACAAGAAGTCAAATGTATTAAATGGAGTAAAAGCTGTTTTAATTAAAATTTTGAGCCCATTAAAATAATAAGAAGAATAGGGAAATTAAACTGCTTAATAGTAATTTTTTGTTTTCCTGTTAATAACTTCTAAATTAATTAACCACTAAATTTTTAAATACCAACTTTTTTCTGAGCTGGCATACATCTCTTGCGAATACCTAACATTAGGATTCATGAGGGCAGTTTTGATGTTTCATTCTGCCTTACATCTGAAACAGATTTACAATCATCTTAAAGAGTACGATTTCATACAGGTGTTTTGAATCATCATATTTCTCTCTAAATCCAGTTTGGGAACAAGAAAAAAAAAATGGCAATATCAGTTGCAGGAGATGTCCCAAAATGGGCCCAGGCACAGCCTAGCAGTGCTGTTGACTGTGGTGTTACAATACTTGTGTTGTCTCAGAGCTGAGGAATGTTCTCTGGCACAGCTGAGAAAACCCCTGGTCCTCCTGAGAGTTGCTGTTCCTCTGGGTTCCCAATAACCCTGCAGAAAGGAGGATCCTTTTTCCCTTCTGTCAGCATCTCAGATGTCTGAACATGCAGTTGATCAATATGGGATTCAATCTCACACGGAAATCTGGAAGCGGGAATTAGTTTAGAAGCGTGGTAGCAGGTGACTTTGAAAAGTCTGGAAGAATGTGGGGGCAACCCATCTGTAATATTATAAAGAGAAAGTATTGTGTTTGTTTTTGTGTTTTTAAAAAAAAAAAAACAACACCAAAATGACAAATAACTTTAGATCTATTGTTGTGAATGAGTATGATCATCCAAAGGGATATTTTGTTTTTTGTTTCCCTGGATTAAGTTTTGGAATAGAATAGGGTAATGTGCTGTAATCATGCCATGAATAGGTGAAATCTTTGACACTGATTACAGACAAACCTACAGGTGAGGTAAAATTTTTCTGCATCAATATGTCTGATGTGTGAGTTATCAACACTTATGTGAAAAAAATACATAAAATATCTAACCATATTAGTGTTATTAGAGTTTATATAATGTATCTACATAATTGTGAGTCCTAGGCATTGTCACTCAACTGGAAGTTCATTTTTTTCCCTTCAGTGCAGCTAGAGTCCTCCTCTGGTTTTTGTGCACTCTTGTTTTTCTCCAAGGTCTGTTTTCCTGTCCCAAATGGCAAACCTGTGGTTCACAGCCAACAAGATACTCTTCAGTCTGGGATGAAATATGATCGAGGACAAGGGTGGAAGGCAGAGGCAGCCTGACTGCCTCTCCTTTGTTTCCTAATCCTCCCTCCCTCCCAGCTCCATAGAAAACCAAGCCCTGGAACTGGCAATTCTGATGTGACTCACAGCAGCCTCAGTCCCCACACGTTCCCATTTACTCTCTTTTCTTCTCAAGCTGCTGACAGCAGATCAGAGCTGTCAGGCCTGCCTTTGTAGGGAATGCCATCTGCCAGGGAAGGAAGAGGACAGGGCAGAAGGGATTGCTCTGAGCTGTCTCACATCTTCCCACTGTGTCCCCACTCCTGTGTTTACCCAGTGGTCATTTTCAGTACCTTTCCAGCTCTGTTGTCCACAGAATTATCCAATTTTCACCGAATCCTTTTACCTTAAAATAGTTCAAATATCTGTTTCCCTAGTGGTCTTCCAGTTACTCCTTACTTCAGCTCCACTTACCATTTGCATCCTTGGCCTAGTCCTCTGCCCCTTCTTTTCCCTGATGCTCTTGACAGCCATTCCAGGTCCTGTGCAGCTCCCACGGTGTCACGGCCTTTGTGCAGCTGCCTGACCCCTCTGCTTCACTCATCCTGCACTTAGAGGTTGGAATGGTCACTGCCAGCTTGTCACATCCAAATCTCCAAAGAGGAGCCTGAGCCTTCAGAGACTGCTCAGCCATTCTCAGTCTTCTTGCAGGGTACTTCTCCATGTCATCCCAGTGTGGAAAATATCTCCCAGCATTGCTGCAGCCATTTCAAAGAAAAAAATAACCTAAATTATCTTTTATGAAATAGACTTTTATTACCATTGTGCTTGTTTTTAAATATAGTGGAGTTGCTGACTGCGTCATAGTTGATTTTGCATTATTAATGAAAGTATTTCTGTAATTTCATTAATGTTTCCCTTAAGGGAAAATACTATTCCTAGCTTACCAGTTTGGTGTGGGATGTTGTTGTTTTTACTGAGGGAGTTTTAGTTTCATAAGTCAGCATTCTAGATACTGACATCTCAGACTATTCCAGTATCCATCAAATTCAGATGAGATAAATATCTTACCAGGAAGCACAACTGAGGGAAAGAAAAAATAAAACTGACCAGTTTCTTACCCTGGGAACATTAACTATTGCCTGGGGTTTTATGTAAATGCCAGCCTCTTACATGGCACAATATAAATATTAATATTTTAAATTTATATTCTAGCTAATTTAATGAACAACCAGGTCAGGACTTATTTATGCTAACTGCACAAACCAGTAGCATGTGTTCATGTAACAAAGATTGAGTGTAAAACTGAGTCTATTGAAAATAAGTGGTTTGTTCAAGAGCAATTTGGAAGAGTTGAATTTAGTTTTGGATTAAGAAACTAAAGGATGACTCTTACTGTTGCCACTTTTGGCTTCTTTGTTAAAAGTGATTATTTCAGTGAGCAAGGCTCTCTTAGCATCTCCTGGGAAATACATCTTCAGGAACTAAAACAAAGACTCAGTGTTAATATCTGATAAATGCAGTATTTGCCATTCCCCCCCCCCCCATTCCCCCCAGGCAGATAATATAAGATAATGTACAGCTTTCCAGAAGAGTTTTTTTGCTTACAACTCATGGCTTTTTCTGATCTAATCACCTAATATGTTCAGAATTACTGCTGAATAACACATAGAAACAAACCATTTACACCAATGGTAGTAAACCTTTTAAAAATTATTTTTCTCCTTTATTTATTTAGCTTATTGCTACCATACTTCAACTAACTCCTGTTCAGTTGACCAGGTCATGAATATTGTGGAAATTGAATGTCTGTAGCTTCCCATGTTTGTGTTACATCTCTCAGTGTAAGAGCCAGGCACGAGATCAGTCTGGATTTGAGGCATTTTTAGTACAGCTCCCATTTAATCTCTTATTTCAAAGAGACAGACAGACGTGGCTTAAAACTCCAGGCACTCTGTCATTACCGTAGGATTTTTTTCCATAAGTGTACAGTAAATTACTGGTTTCTGACATCTCCTGATAGTGTGGTAGCTATGACAGAAATGCAATTGTAATTCATGGTGTCTTAACCTTGAAGTGTTTTTTGTTGCTGTCTTTTTAGTGGGAAAAACGTTTTGTGAATGTCTACAGATTTTTTTTAAAAGCTGTGGCCCACATTTTGTAATCAGATTTTTTTAAAGCAAATTATTTTTGCTTTATCCCAAAATATCCCTTAGTAGGAAAAATAATTAGAAGAAAAATATGTTAATAATGAAGTTTCAGCAGTTATTAGAGAAGGGAAACAGAAGGATTCCTTGACATGATGATGTAAACTGAACTAAGAACAACTTATTTTTCAGGGAACACCAGTGTGGTTTTGTGGTGGGAGTGATTAGGCAGTGTTCAGGGCTTTTCCTTGCATTTCCATCTTGCTCACCTGTTTTCAGCTGTGTTCTCAGAAGAAGTGGAGCATTTCTCTTCATTGGGGAGACACAGGATAGTTGCAGGTTCTCCTGATCCACAGTGAGAGCCTTGCTTGTCACATTTTATGGTATCTATTGAAAAGAACTGGACCCACTCCCAGATCAGTGTTTGGAACCATTTACAGTGTTCTGAAGTGCATTTCCATGAACCTGCAGTCCCGGGTGGGCATTAATCAGCTGATGTGACGGTGCTGTTACGTTCCAAATATGTGTTTGTTTTCTTCCTTAGTGTGCAAATTCTCTCTCACTTTCAGGGGAACGTTGTTCATGAACGATGTTGTTCATCCTTTTAAAGGAGCTATGCCTTAGCAAAGTAACGGCAGGATTTAGGTAAAAAGTGTAACTTTGTTTTTCTAGAATGTGTTTAATGCTCAGGTGTTAGAAATGAACAGCTGCTGTAAATAAAACTGGGTCACAGGCCTGCTTCCTCAGTCCACAGTGACACCAGCGCTGTTCTCCAATCAGTGTTTCAGAAATATCAGTTAAATGCAGTTCTTACTCTTTCTTTATTGTCTAATTCTACTTTGCTATAAAATTTCTGTTCTGATATAACTGTTTTTGGAAAATCCAAATAGGCACATCATTGCCATCTTTATTAATTACTTCATGTCTTTGGTGATGACAGGACGACTGCAAACCCTGAAAAGGAAATGTCACAATAGTTGCTTTTTAATATGCAGTTCTTGTAGGCTACAAAGCTCAGAAATCAGGTGTTTCATTGAAGCTGCACAAGGGTATTACTCAAAGAGCAGGAACATTAAAAGACTGGAGAAGTTGAGAGGAAGAAAATGAATGGGACAAAATCTCAGTGGATCTTCCTAGTTCTGTTGTTTTTCCTTGAAAATTATTTGTTGTCTGTGGAGCAAAGCAAACTCAGTAGGTTAGGTTAGCTTGCAGGTATAGGGGCAGAAAAGCCACTTTCAGAAAAATACTTTGATTTATCCTTTAGTTATTTTTGCCCTGTAGCATGATGTGATATTGCTTCGCAGTGTGTGCTTGAAATAGCTCTCAAAGTCTGCTTGTCTCTGGAGTGTTTATGGTTTGAGTCTTCCATCTTCAAAAAGGATAAACTAGAATTTAAGACAAGGAAAAGGTGAGCAAATCTTATGGGGTAAAACCAGATGAAATTAGATTTGTGACTTCAAAGAGCAGCAACAACACAGAATCCAAGAGGCTAGTAAAAAAAGGAAAAGGTTGCAATTTGCATGTCAAAGGCATAAAATTCCAATAAGTTTGTGGAGAGATCTGAATTACATGTCACTTCCAGCATAGGAAGAACGAGGTATTTACTATTTGGGAGTATGTTTAACTGAGGATTAGGGGAAGATTTTTCACTGCTAGAGCAAGAGACTTATGGAACATCTTTCCAGTCAACTTATATAAAACCACAAAGACACTCCCCTCCACTTTCTAAAAGGTTTCTAAAAGAAGTTAAGTTGGCACTGGAAACACTGGGGAATTGGGGAAGCTCTTATGTTCTGATTAAGTATAATTTTTTGCAAGGATCACCTAACACTGCTTTTCAACTTGTGGTTTGGTTTGTTAGCATTTTACTAATAGCTTTGATGGCAATTAGGCCAGTTACTCAGATCTTACATAGGATTTCAACAGTGAGAAAAAAAGAGCAAGGTCCTTGTGCTCTGAAAATCAATGTTAAATGCAGTATTTGTGGAATGGAAAAGAAACAGGGCCAAGAGTATACTGGCCCTTAGGAATTGGGCTAAGGATACAATCTGTCACGCAGTATTTTATACTACTTATGATAAATTACTATTTAGATATATAGATCTTGGGAAATTAGGTTTTCCATATCCATCTGGGCTCAGGTTTAGATCGACTGATAGAGTTTGTTCCAGTAGCTCAGAACTTTTTTGTTTTCCCCCAAAGGAGAATGTGTTTGTACACAGGGGGTACACAGTGTTTGAATCCCTGATATCAGCAGCTTTTGTATTTAAATACACTCCTTGCTGTTTGTCAGTAAGTTTTGGTTTAATATGCTACCAAAAGGATATTTTAAAGTGGGAATAAAGGCAAATCTTGGCTTCTATGAGTTTGTCATTTCTCTAATGCAAGTTTTCTTTGAACCTTCACATCTGTTTATGTCACTGTCCATTGGGACAGTCCAAGGAACTGGAAACATGATTTCATATAATTCTTCTTTTAAGCAGCAGTATGAAATAATTAGTACAGTGTACTTTAATTGACATCCAATTGAATTTTTATGGAAGACTTGAATCATAATAAAAGCAGAGAACACAAATCTAACCAACTTGTGTTGGTTCCTATAACCAGTTGTAGTTCCAACTTGTAGTTCCTATAACCCAGTGCTGTCATCTTTGGGGAAAAGAAACAGCAGCTCCATTGTATATTTAATGGCAAATCCAGTATGTTTTAGGTGTTCAACTTTTGGAGGTTTGGTGGTGGTGGTGTTGTTTTTTTGTTTTTTTTTTTTAATCAGATATCTTCTGGGAAGGATTTTTGATAGGAAAATTATAGGATTGGTGCCCACTCTGAGATTTATGTTGATAATTGAAGCTGCTTCTTCTCAATAAAACGTAAATGCAGCTTAAATAACTGGCTAAAAGAAAAAGAAGATTAAAAAAAACAAAACGTGCAGATATGTAGAAAGATTATAACTTGGTTGTCAAGGCCATTGTACCCCTCAGGCAGTTGTCACTAAATCTGTGCTCACTCTGTGCCAGTCAACTTATCACGCAACTTTGTCCCTTTCTGATTTAAGCAGTGTTGTGAAATTTGCTAGAGAAATGTTACTTTGCTAAGATAATGCTAAGATAAAAAAAAAATTATAGTTTAGTAGACATTTCTGTCATTTATATTCTCTAATATTATCCAGCAAACATAAAATATATATGTGAGCATTCCTGGACAATCCTGAAGGATTTTTTTCCCCTGGCCAGGGTTGAGAGTCTCAGTTTTCAAGAAAGTTTAGAGGTCAGTCTCTATGCTTTCATTCTGTACAGTGCTTGAAGTACATGTACAGCCAGTTAAATGTCAGTGTGGACAGCCTGCATACAATATATATCTGAAAATGGTATTTCATTTATTTGTGGTCTGGGCCAGGCTGACAGAAACAATAGGAGGCTTGTGCTGTGTTGTGTGCTGGCTAGCTAGCATTGCCTGTGAAAATATAAACATGGTACATGCTAGCATATGGCAAAACTTTGGTTTTTAAAAGGCTTCTTAACCACCTTTTAAACATCTTGCATTGAAATTGGCTTTTTTATTTTTCCAGTGTGTCTTAAGAGTAATTTATTTTAGCTCTGTAATCCTTTGTTTCAGTGCCTTCCCTTGGGAATTACATAGGAAGCGAGTAAAAATATAAACAAAATAAGGTTTTTAATCCCTCTCTAGGCATTTTTATCTTGGAAAGAGGGATTTGAAATTGGCCAGCCCACTTGTGAGGGCAGAAGTATTGAAGGAGGGGCTATTCACAAAAGCTGTGTAAAAGTTCAGGATGAGTAGACACAAATGCAGCTTTGCAGTGACTGAGATGTGTTCTCAGGGAACACAGGAGTCTACTAGAGGCTTTTTTAGCTGCTGCAAAAGACCAGTGCTGGTTGGCACAATTTTCTTTACTTGTGCTCTTAGCTCTCCTTTCACTGGGTTTGTCTGGTGCCAAACCTCTTGGAGGTGCTGCTTAAAATTTGGCTTTGGTGTGATGTGCAGGCTTGGGCTGTGCGGGGTGTGGAGCCAGCAGAGGGGTTTGGAAGCTCCTTTGTCTACCCAAACCTTACCTGGAGAGTAGGCTTATTGCTGTTTGAATGTTTTGTATTTAATGATCAGAAATGTTCATGTAAAACTACCCTGTTTTACTACATACAGAATGCAAATAAACTTCAATGTAGTCTGGCCATACTGACAGAGATGTTTGAGTGTGTGGTAATGCTAGCTGATTAGTTGAACATTTAATTATCTTGAGGTGAAGAAAACATGAAATAAAATGAAAATTGTACTTTTTAGAATACTTATATTTTATATACATATATATACATAATATATATATAAAAGTGACATATTTAGCATATATTTGAAACAATAGTCCCTGGACCTCTCCTCTTCTTGTCTCCTTTCCCTGTTACCATATCAGTTTATGGTCTATTAACCTGAAGTGAATAGATGTTGTGTTTCTTTCTGGTGCTTCGCAGCTGTTCAAACCCCATGTTATTAATGTTAATAAAGAATCTTGGCATCTGAGATTTTAATAATCAGGAATTACTGACCCAAGAGACTCATTTTTATCCATGGCAAAGTTATGCTTCAGGAAAGAGAGAAAGAAAGAAAACAGTAATTTGAATTCGAGTCAACATTTTAAAACCTGGGAAGTTTTGATAGCTGTTTATTCCCAGTCTGGAATTCTTGGATACCCAATAGTTTGTCATAGTCATCTGTGGTGTATATCTATAAGACTATTACTGGGGTTGTATGTTTTTCTGTTGGGGTTTTTGTTGTTTTTTTCTGCCTTTGTTTTGTGTTTTCTTTTTGTTTGGTTGAGATTTTTTGTTTGTTTGTTTTTGTTTGGGTTTTCAGGGGTTTTTCCTTTATGTAAGTAATCTGCTTGAATTTTGAACTAGTCTGAAATTGAATGCTTTTCTAGAAGAGCATCTTGTTTAGAAGTACCTTGTCTAGAAGAGTATCTTATTTGCTTGTAACTTTTATGCTGGATACTCTTGCCTCATGTTTTTCTGGATTGGAGACATCTAGAATTTTATAAAGTAATAATTTGCCCTGATGCACGAGGCATAAGACGTATTCAGCCCCTCCATGAATTTATACTTTTATGGCATTACTTAACAAGGAACTTTAGAGACAATAGTGCAAGTGAAATATAAAGCAACGCTGGAAATGCTGGAGTTACTCTGTAGACATGTCATGAAGAAATGGCCTTTCCAGAAGGTTGCTTGAGGTTGGCTATGGCTTTGGGTTATGGATAAGAAGTACCAGTTCTGCTGGTCGAGATTGTCTGATCTCTGTGGGGTGTCTGTAGGACTAGTTTTTGTAGTTCTAGATATGCATATGCATGTTTGTATAAATTCATGGACATGAATAGATTGATGTAAAGACTGATTTGATTTAGTAATGTGGCTGTTCACTAATACTTGTCATTCTGTTGAAGAAATGCTTTTGAACATACTTGGGAGAACCTTGCACGCGGTGAAGTGCACTAAGGTTTTCTTTTGTGTACTTTAGGACGTTAATAGCTCCTCTTATTAAATGCTGTGCTATGAGGTGATGGTTAAGTCTCAGTGGGTTTTTTGGGTTTTTTTTTTAGATTTTCTTCGGGGTTGTTGTTCTTTGAGGTAATAAGGTTTTTTCTTAAGGTTGCTGTTCTCTGGGAGTTTCTTTGGGGTTGCTGTTCTTTGAGGTAATAAGGTTTTTTGGTTTTTTTTTGCTTTAAGTGTTTCACACACAGTAGCTAGAGACGACAAGCTGAGTTTGCTAGTGCATGTTTCTAAGGTTGTTTATTCTTTATTATTTCTTAGGTTTTTTTAGCTCTGCCAGGTCTTCCTGGCAGGGTACATTATCTTAGTTTTTTCTCTGCTCTGCAAGGCATCTCTAGCAGAGCAGGGCACACGGTGGACTGTGCAGATTAGAGGGTGTCAGACTTTTTGTACTATTTCTTTGATTTAACTACTGTCTACAACGTACTTTTTATTTACAGAATTGTATTAATACTACTTATGTTAACGTGTTATTTCTACTTTAAACTAATCTCTAAAATGCAACTCAGCAAAAGATGAGGGACAAAAGCAAGAACAAGGAGCACAGGGGCTACTTCTTAATTCCTCTATCTTGTCTCTTCAACCCCATATACTAAAAATCCTAGATTCTACATTTACATTCTATGATAAACTAAATACTACTTATTTTGAATTCTCTCAGCTTGTGATTCTTGATACAATGTGGGCATTCACTCCCATGGACAGGGATCAGAGGCAGTGTCCTCCTGGGCTCTGTGTGAGGCTGGTTGACCCCCTTGTACAGATCCTAGACCCCCCTGTCTGGTCTCTAAACCCTCCAGGGTGGCCAGAGGGATGTTCTAGACTCCGACAGTTAAGTAGTTGTTTTGCAAAACACCGTGACTGTACCTGGCAGTGACTCCCTAAGACAACTTTGCGTTTTCACCCTGCAGGCTCCCGGCTCCGACAGGAAGATTTCCCGCCCCGCATCGTGGAGCACCCCTCCGACCTGATCGTTTCCAAAGGAGAACCAGCCACCCTGAACTGCAAGGCAGAGGGGAGGCCCACGCCCACCATCGAGTGGTACAAGGACGGGGAGCGCGTGGAAACGGACAAGGATGACCCGCGCTCGCACCGCATGCTGCTGCCCAGCGGCTCCCTGTTCTTCCTGCGCATCGTGCACGGCCGCAAGAGCCGGCCGGACGAAGGGGTCTATGTGTGTGTGGCCAGGAACTACCTCGGGGAGGCCGTGAGTCACAACGCATCGCTGGAGGTGGCAAGTGAGTGCATTTCCCTCCTCCTCCCCTTCGGTAACAGCCGCTCGCTTTGATGTTGTTTGCAGATAAAAATAAGTGTGAGCTGCCTCCGAGGCAGTGACTTAAAAGCACTGAAGGAATTACATGGTTAATTATTATTTATATAGAGATAGGAAGATAGAAGGAGTCAGAAGATATATGGTATCACTGGAGAAATTCAGATTATTTTGTGCGTTCTCGCTACTTTTATCCCTCCATGAAATTATGATTGCTTTATGTTTGTAAGATTTTGTATACTTAGTTTCAATTTACACTTTTTCCTCTCCATATAACCATGCAATTTACAGTGTGTCATAGGAGGCAGGATATCCAGAATTTCATCTAACGGTTCTAATCTGATCTAATTGTCGTTGCGCAAATAAACACTAGAAAGAAGAATGGCAGATTTAGAAACACAAAGTTAATTTTTATTCTCTAAAAGAACTGTCCCACAGAATTATCTCTCTGGTTTAAAGTATTTGGCCAACGGAAGGAGCAGTCAAGTATGTTCACATCACTTTGTAACTCTTATCTCTTCCTGTGTATCCTTTAAACTCTACTTGTAGAGGAAGAGAGCATACATTAAAGTGGTTTAAGCATTTGTATGAAGGTCAAAAAAATCCATTTTGGGGGTACTGAAGTATGAGAGGAAGCCTTGCAACTCAAAGTTAGGTATCTATTTTGAAGTGGCTTTTATAGGCTTCCTTTGTAACGTGTAGCAATTCACCTGGTGTCCTGTTGAAGAGCAGCACAGGACCAGTGAGTGACTCTGAAAACACTGATCTCTGTTGACTGAATGATTCATGTTGTTATGAGCTCTGAAGAGGCTCCTATCTCTTAGATAAGTTAAGTGCCACCGTTGGTGTATAATTTTAGAAGAAGGGTTAGGTTTTCATAAGTCTCAGAGAAGGCCAAGGAAATAGAGTATAAATTTGTGCATTTGCTTGAGCCCTCTGTCTAGTCTCTCACATTCAAGACAATCCTAAGGACTTTCATGACTACACCAGAGAAAACTCAAGCTTCACATATAATAGTGTAGATATATATGATTAAGATCATGCTGTTTCCTTGTTAACCACTTCAAGTGATAAAGATAATCAGTGTCTGGGTAGGTGGAAGTCTGCTTATCCTGTGGATGTGTGACCTGTTTGAATCACACTCACTCATTACTCCCAAATGCTATAAATGCCATCTTGGAAGTGTAATTTTGAGTGGGCATTTATGGTTGAGATCTTGATTTTTATCTAATTGCTGTTTCATTTATAGCATTTCACGTTGGTTCTTAGGAGGGGTTTTAATGTTCTGTGCTTACTTTGCCTTCTTTTGGTTTGTGATCTACCTTGAAGCAACGTGTATTATGCACTCAGTGTTTCTGTGATTGTCACCACTTCTCATCAGAACCCTAAAACATGAGGGGGACTTCAGTGACTGATGCACTGTGGCATGCATCTGTTCAACTGTACATAGTTATTAAATGTGTTTGTCACCCCTGGCTGAACTAATTTCGTGTGATTATAATTGAGAGTCTTACCAACAGAGTCTGAATGCAAAATATGGACATTGGCACAAATTTTTTTAAGAGCTTCTGCCAATGCTTGAGACAAAAAAATCTTCTTAAAAGTGTGTAAATGTACACCATTTAACAATAATGTAGCATTAAATTGTTAATCCTACCCAAAGTGGATCTCCCTTGTCCTGATAGCAAGGGCTTTTATAAAAAAAAAAAGCCACCTCCAATGCTGTAAAGGAAAAAAAATATAATCACAATCTGTATTTGGAAATGAGATTTGTAGGTATAATGATGTACGGTTTTAGTTGCATACCAGGACATCGTAAACAAAAGAATTTTAACAGTAAAGGTTATTATTTTAGTAGAAAGGTAGTGATGTGACAGTGCAATTGCACCAAAACACTTTAAATAGCACAGAAGAGGTGAGGAACAAGGAAAGAGCTGAAAGCTGGTGGAATAAATCTGAATTAAATTAAAAAGCTCTGCATTTAATGCTATCGTCATTATGAACTACTGGAGCTGCATTCTCAGCAGATTGCTGCAAATCAGCAAACTGCTCTGTTTAGTTCTCAGTACACCTGTGCTGAGCACCAGAGCATTTACATTTGTATGCCTGGAGTCATACACAGTTGCTGGTTTAGAAATTTTTATGTATAGTTTAATTTTTGTATGTTTACAGACTCAAATTGCCTTTGTTTGGTTTCTACTTTCCACAAAGTACAGAAGATGGTTGAGTGCTCTTTATATCCTTTGATGCTACAGTTTTTGCCTAAAACCTTTTGTGAAGCTGGGAAACAGCATCATGTTTTGCAGTTTACCTTCTAACTGTGGCTGGAAGAGGTAGCTCATATCTGCACCAGTTTATTTCAAAATGTGATAGGAAATTTATCACTTTTTTTCCATCATCTCTTATGGTAACACCTTCAGTTGGATGAAGTTCCTTCACTTTTCAGTGGATGTTGTACACTTGACTTTAGATTCAGGTTAATACTGAAGGAAATTAACATGACTGTTATGCCTTCATGCAATTGTTTTTCAACTTTGTAAGCACTTCTGACGGTAATCTTTTGAGATTACTCTACAAAGAGAATTTGTTGTGTGTGTAATTAGATGGACATCTTCCTTTGGAACTCTGTGCTTAGATTCCACACTTGCAAAGAAGGAAATGTAGAGGGATCTCAAAGCGACGAAAATTTTAGAAGGTTGCACTGTATTAAAAGCTGTTTTATCTTTTTTACATACCTGTGTATTTTAAGAACTTTCAAAACAGCTTTAAATTTGATTACCACAAGGGAATAGGGATTTAAATCAAAATTGAAGATGGTTTTCCCTCTTCTTTGTCACTTTCTAGTCATCAGCCTCTCCTTGGTGACTTGACTGACATTTGCATGTCATTTAATCCAGAGGATGCTGCATTTTCTTCCACTAATATATATCTCAGTAATGACCGTGTTAGTCCTCAATTAATACCATTGAACATGACCTAAATAACATTTATTATCAGCAAATTGAATTAAATAAGTCTTTCATTCAATCTATGGCTCTTGTGACCCTTCCAGAATGTTTGAAAATGCTGTAATGCTACTCACAGTGTTAAGGATTTGTTATATCTTCTCTATAGTCCTACTTTATTTTATATAAAAATATTTGTGCAGCTGTATTTGCTTAAGTTTCTGCAGTAATTACTTTTAAACCATGCCCCATCCCCTAAAAATCCTTAAAAACAAGGTGATCCTCTGGCTGGTGAAGAATGGTATCATAAATCTACCAAAAATGTTCTTTAGCCAGCCACTTGATATTTCAGGAATTAAAATCTTTCAGACACTTTGGAGACTAGTAAAACTACTCTCTGTTACACAGCTCTGTGGAAAAAAGCTTTGCAATTCAGTATTGCTTGACATTTTCTTTGTAATTTAGAGCTGTCATATCTTCATGAATGGGAAGGAGATAAATTAGCATAAATGGGAACTCAAATGTGAATCACAAGTCAGTCAAATAAGCGATGTAACTCCTGATTAACTGGGGGATTTTTTTTTTAAGTTGACTGGTTTCATCTGTATTTGAAATCCCATTTCCACCACTTTTTGAAATGGAGACTGTCTGCCTGTGTGCAGAGTTGATCTGCAGGAGCAGGCAGTTCCTGCAGCGTAGCCCAAAGGGGTGAGCAATGGGATAATCAGGTAACAGGCTGGAGGCATCCTCCAGACTGAGGCTGCTCCAAGCCCGCTTCCCTCCCTCTTCCTGACTTCCTGAACTCAGCCTTTTGATCACCCAAGACCTGCTTAAATTAGCTCCATGTTTTGTTTTGGAGCAATGGAACTGTTTTTGGATTACTGCCTACCAGTGACACGTTCTCCGGTGGTGAAAGGTCCTGAAGAATGTGCAAAGGGCATGTCCCTGTCAAAACGGAGCTGGCTAATTCTCTCTATAAATGTCAGCTTTTACAGGTGGGAGAAGAAAGTGGAATCATACTTCATCCTCAGAGCAAAGGCTGAAGACTGTTTTGGCTATCACATAAACAGTTGGAAAACAAAGTCGTTTTTCAGAGTAGAGAAATAGAAGCAGTTTTGAAAAAGTGCATTAGCAGGCTGGAAAGTGGCTGCAATCTGCTTCACATCTTTGAATCTCTCAGGACTGTCTGCTGAATGGATCCACTTGATTAAGACCAAATTGGGTTACTGGTGTGTGATAATTTGATTCAAGAGTTTAATATTTTTTTCATGTTATTCCTTTTTGAGGAAAATTGTATCTCTGGATCTTGCAGATGTCTGATAAATAACAATTTTGTAGAAGCCTACTCATCTTGGAGTGGCAACAATAGCTGCAATGGTGTAAATGTTCATCTTCCTTTCTCCACTCTAAAGATTTTTCAGGCCGTTTAGAAAAAATCAAATGCAAATGAAGTTGGTTAAGTTTGCTAGTCAGGGACTCTGCAAATCTGTTTTTCAAATCGTGTTTCTCTGAGACAAACTTATTTCTATTTTGCCACAAAAGTTCTTTCCCCTCACCCCTTGCCTTGTCAGAGCGAGATTTTAGAGAAGGGATGTATTTATGACGAAGCTATTTGGCATGATTTTTTCATGTGTACCTTTTTCATGTCTATGTCATCATCATAACATAATTTCCAGTACATACTAGATGACAGCTCTAGTTCTAAAAACGCTTTCCTACAATTTTAAGGTTATAGAATCTGAAGATCGGTGATGACTTTGCTGTAGTTCATTTTCCTGTTACACAGAATATGAGCTGCTCAATTAGCTGCAAAATTCTTTTTCACTTGGCATTAATTTTAGGCAATATACAGCCTTCCTGAGTTAATGTATGCTTTAAGGAATAAACTTACTGATTTCAGAAAAACAAAACCCTAGAGATTTAATAAAAAAACAACAACATCAACAAAAAAACCAACCTGGAGAAAACTAAAGCAGTAAGACTTGACTGGAAATACCTTAAGTTAAATATGCTTCTACCTGCAAGTTTGGTATGGCAGAACTTCATTCTACAGTTATGTCTAAGACTATTATTTAAGGAAATGTTCATGTTTATTATCTAAAATGCAACTTGTATCTATTTGGAAATTTGTAAGATTAGTTCTTAAAAGTCTTAAAAATAACGAGATTCGTATTTTAGGGTTTTGGTTGTTCCATGAGGATGTTTAGAAGCCTCTTTCATACTACACCTGAAGTCCTAAGATTCAGTAGATTTTGAAAGCAGACTAAGAGGACTTTTCATGTGTGTCAACATATTTGAGCATTATAGTTAATTCTGTATCAAAACAGTTCACAGGTGAGTCAATAACAATGACACTTAAAAAATTAAAATTTTTCATGGATGCTATTACATGTGACTTTCAACCACTGTGAAAACAGAGCAAATCAATAAAAGATTCCTATTCAATGCAGTTATCTACTCCTGCCAAGATCAGGGCAAAATAATGCACACTTGGTCTGAAAACTGTTCTTACGTGTCTGTGTTTTCCCAGAAGCTGTGCAGAACAGAGGAATTTAAGAGTACAGTTCTTGGTGGGTTGTGATACCGTGAATAAACAGATTATTCATAAACTGATGAGTAATTCAGGATGTTATGGTGGCCATGCTGGGATGGATGATTAAGCAAAATTAGACATCTTACAGTGCTGCCAGAAATCGCTGTGCATCTCAGTGAACTCATAAATCAAACAACATGGTGGCAGTCATTTGGTGAAATAGCAGCTCTGATGGGTAAAAGATTATCTAAAACCTTGAACCAAAACTGGAGAATTTGGCTCTTCAAATGATGTGGAGGCTTTGCTTTGCACATTCTGTCATCAAGTTGCTAGTTTCAAAGAAAAAAAAATGAATCAGAATTGTTCGGTTTGAAGGGCCCTACTGTATGAAGTGTGAGCCTGAGACAAGTATTTAAGTATTTTTCCTGAATCCAGCCAACGTAGTGAATTAATACCAAAGATGATCTTAGTTTTGCTGTTCAGAAGCCTGTGAAAGACAACTTTGACTCAGTAACATGAAGTGTAAAAGGGAATAAAGACAGCTATCCTAATTGCATGAAGAAGGAAAAGGACATTTTGATACTGCAGTTGGTTTTCAGTGTCTGATGCTTGTTTTTCCTCCCTTCCCATGGCATTAAGTGTTGTGCTGTTGAATGGTTCTCCAGCCTGTGTGTGTGCCCATGGGCTGGGAAGGATTGAGCCTCAAGCAGAGTTCAGAGGAAATCCCTTAGTGAAAGTTATCAATTTACCTGGGACCATTGGCAGTCTCCTCTTTTTTCCTGGTCTAAGAGGTGTCTACGTTTTTCTCCCAGTTTCTGCTTTAGACTCTTGATCTTTCTTCCCCCACCTCCATCCCTCTTCCTTCTCCCTCCCCCAAGACATCTTGGTAGAACTAGATGAAGCAAAGATCATTCCTAATTTTATAAATGTTTCCATTTCCTAGCTGATGATACAGGACATATGCCTGTAGGCAGAAATATAAAGTCAGACAAGTAAAATGCTGACTAGTAATCCTCATGCATTGGTTTTTCTGATGCTTTTTCCCCTAGTATGACACTTTCAGAACTTCAGAAAAACTTTATTTAAAGGCTTGCTTCTGAGTTAATATTTGGAAATAAATTCGCTTTGTGCCAATACATTTCGTATTATAATACATTGAGCTATTTGTCAAATATATTCTCAGTATATTGAGAATGTTTGTCAAATACTCCATATTAATGGAATACCATTTTGAATTATCATTCCCCAGAAAGGAAAAGTATCAGTTGTGTTTAAAATTTCAAAGAAATTAATTTTTATTTTTCTTTTTTACTGTCATCGGATTAAAACCTTTCTTTGAGATCATACTGCTGACAAAGATAGATTTGCATCTTTGTGTCTGTGAGCCGTTCTGATGAGAACTGTCTGACTTGACTTGCATCCTGTATGTAAATTGATTTCAGCTGATTGCTTTGAATTTGAAAGAAATTTAATTTGAAAACTGCTCCACTCCCTGAGGTAGTGGATGCTTCTCTACGTCATCTGTTAAGCAGTGCATAGTCAGCATATGTCTGTTCCTCTCCTATTTAAACTGTTTTCTCCAGAGAAACAGAAATTCCCTTCAGACCAGGCAGACATCTGCTGACTCTCTCCTACTAGCAAAGCAACTAAAAGATATCTTTCCTGTGATTAAAAGAAATATGTCTGGAGGCGCTTAGTTTTTGTTCAATTAATCAAAGATTAAACACATGTGGACTCTCTAAACTGGGCTTCTTTGTGCTTCTATGCTATCAAAATTGATTGGGGAGAGGAGCTGTGTATTAGAGCTGGCTAGACTGAGATTTAATTTTTTTATCTATACACATGCTGTATAATTCAATTCCAAAAGGTCACAGTAAGGTGGAGAGAAAAAAACACAAAAATCCCTTGTTTTTTGGGTTTTAATTAATTTTTAACTTTAAAGTATTTGAGTTTAAACAACAAAAAGGGGGAAGTGTCAAATATTTTTTGTAACACTTGCTTAAAAAAAAAAAAAAGTCTTTGGGTTATGTGATTGGGCTACTTTTTACATAGTTGCCATTTTGGTAACCATTTCCAGATGCAAAGGCATTTTTGGTTGCTTTTGTTCCACAATTCCTGTTAGTAAATGCTTTCCTGCCAGAAACTGTTAGTGTTAAAAGTCTGGTTTTCAGCTCAATGCCTTATCCTTACTCAACAATAATACTTCTGGTAGACTGTTTTGTAAAAAACCTGCAGGCTTTTCTCTGATGTTAAAAGAAATGAATGATTTTTTTCACCTGAAAGTATATGGACTACATAGACTAAAAATTCTGCAGGAGTAAGATGGCAATAATTAAGCAGATTCTTTGAATACCATGCTGTTCTTAAATTTTTTATCAGACACTAGCAAGTCTCTCTTGTAGACATCTTTATCTGAAGAGAATTTGTATGGCTCCAGTTTTATTAGTGGAATTAGTTCTTTGGTGTAGTGTGTGGTGTGGTTTTAAAACAGGAAAGGCTCCACTGATAAAGTGAATTTACTGCGATTTTTGTAAAGTGGTGTCTTCTAGACTGCTCTTGATAATACCTATGGTTTTGGTTTATTAGTAGATCAAGTTTTCTTTAAAACATATGAAAACCTACCTATGTTTCACTTTCTGAGTAAACATAAAATCCAGTGTAAAGGTCTGTCCTTTCATAAGTAGACAACAAGCAGCATTTTTGGTAAGATACTTCATGCGATAGCAAAGTTTCTTTATAAAATAAAATGTATTAGACTTCTAGTAATAATTACTGAAGAAATGGACACTGAAATATTTAAAACTGCCACCATCTAATTAGTTAGTAAAAATATAATAATATGTAGCTTTTTGAATAGGATGAACCAATCGTTTGGTATTAATAAAAGGTGTAATGGTAAGTATTGCAACTTACTGCATTTTCATATGGTAACTGAAGTAATTAAGTTTTTATACCCCAAAATAGTCACAATATTTTCCCAAAGTAAAAAACAAAATCATAAAGGTCAGCTCACTTTAGTAAATTTTGTCTTATACAGAAGAAAGAGGATCAAGGAATATTTCTTTTTCAGCACTTTAGCATTGTTTTCCTTTTGTAAGAATATCTTGAAAAATCCTCTCTCCTATTTATACGTAGGTGTTTTAAAAGAAGTTTGTAAAGACATTTTATAATATTTAAATATACCCATATTTGGAAATGAAGATGGTCTTACTGTTGCTGTTTTCTAGACAGAAAAACTGAGGCAGGAAGAAATTAAATCTTGATCTCAGATGGTCACAAAAAATCTGTCAGCTCTGGAGAGATTGGGAACTCTCTTGCAGTTCTATTTGTTCCTCACAAGACTGCTCTTCATTGCTCTGTTTTAAGGACTAATTGAAATGTTTCATAGCAATTTTTAGCACAGATTACAAATAACTTTGGAAACCCTTTGAAATGTTCCAAAAATTACCCCTTTTGGGTGGTGCTGGGATAAAAAATGAGTTCTCGAACTTGCAATTTTCCATTTTCCTGGGTTTCTTCCTCTAGAGCCTGTGTTGCTGATTCCCTATGGTTATGGGCCTCATTATTTTTTTGTTTTCTCCCAGCCAGCTGCTCGTGGCTCAGATGAGTATATCAAGATGATTGAGTCTTTAACCCTCTGCTGCCCAGAGAGGAAAGACCAAAAAAGTGAAATATGTAGGTGTTGTAGAAGTTGCTGGGAACAGGGACACTTGTTTTCCTTCCTTCAGTTTACTGTGTCCCTGCTGGGCTTAGGACTGCTCCTGCACAAGCAGATGAGAACCATTGATTTTAATTTCACTCATGAAAGTGAAAGGGACAGTGTCTAAATTCAGGCCCTTTGCTGTATTTTGTGGACTCGATGAGGCACTCAGTGCCATGGTTTACCTGATAAGGTAATGTTAGGGCATAGGTTGGACTTCATGATCTCGGAGGTCTTTTCCAACCTGGTTTATTCTGTGGTTCTGTGATAGAGGATGTGAAGATGTTGTGTGTAGGAACTTCCAGATTATCTTTTCTGGCAGTGTGACCTCCTGATGGAGAGATTGTACTTCCCATGCGGGACTGGTGCTGCCTTTCCCCCTCTGTTTGTTGTAGGGGTTCTTGAGGCACCAGTTTATTCACATTAATTGAGTAAGATTATGTAGTAGATCTGGTAAAACTCTCTGAACAGCTCATCACAAAAGGTGTGTGAGCTCAAGAGCCTGGTGTGCTTGTGTCCCTCCTCTGGCTTAGCCCAGATGCTCCAGCTCTGCCCCACACAAGCTGCTCTCTGCACAGGCAGCTTGGGAAGGTGTGCAAGTGCTGGAGCTGTTACACTCCCATTCCAGCCCCTCAGCCATCACCCACGTCCTTTTGTTCCTCCCACTCCCCACTTCTCCCTTTCTCTCTTTCCCTCTCTCCTGTGGGCTAAGCAAATTGTTTAGCACAGTACATGACGTGCAGCCTTTGCTCTAGGCCATCATGGGATCCAAATAAAACCATCTTGCAGAGCTGGACTCAGCCTTCAGGCTGTCAATTAGTTATCCCTGTTGTAGAGGGAGAATTGCAACTCATGCATATTTCTGCTCTATGTCATGGAATAGATGCAGAGCTTCAAAGTTAGGAGGGTAGAAAATGGGAACAGTAATTAGCAGTTACAGCCCCTGGTTTTGCTCCTCCAGTGTGCTGTCATCATTTAAATATTTTGTTACTGGAAAGAAGAAAGTAAGCTTAGTTTCTTCCTGACTTCAATTATGACAAAAAAGAAACCTGATTTAAACCAGTCTTCCTAGAGGATTAGATGAGTGTGAGTAGAGCTTGTCCGTAGAAGAGCTGTGTAAACTAATGGTAAAAAAATGATTTACTTTTCTTCAAATTATCTGCCTGCTTTGTGCAAAGAATCAAGCAATGACCCTTTCCTCTAAACACACACACACAGACCCACTGGGTTAGTAGATAGAGGTGGAAAAAGTAGATGTGCATGGTTCAAAATGCATTTACCCAATAATCATCAGTCACAATTTGCAGGATTTGCACATGAGACAAGTAAGATAAACAAGATAAAAAACCCAGATAAACCAGTAGTGGTAAAGCTAAGTCCACTCTCCATATTTGAACTGAATGGCCTGGCAAGTATATGCTTGCATTGAAATGCCACATCATGTGTCTGAACATGAAAGGTGTATGTTCAGAAGTTTTGCATTATGGGACCATACTCTGTTAAGAAAGTGATGCTTAACAGGACCTGGAGTCCCATTAGATAATCTAAGAAGATTTTAAATTGAGCTGTGAAATACAAATAAAGCGATAAGGTACAGGTGACTCATCAGTGAGACAACTGCAGGAATGCTGAATCCACTCACATGCTCAAAAAAGGACATTGGAAAGTTGGAATGAGCTCAGAAAAGTTGCACAGATTGTTCCAAATTTCAAAAGTTTGGGATACACGAGACTTCTGCTCATTCTAGTGTAGTTTTATTGAAGCAAATGTTCAGAGTTAACCTGAGGCCACAAGTCAACTTGTACAGTATAGAAATGCCAATGAGGACTGTAATTCCATGACTGTAGGTGCAGGGATTCTGTCTCTGTTAAACCATGTGTATGTGCACTACCCTGACCACAGCTACAGCTTGGAGAAAGTGTAAACAATTCTGTGCCTATAAAGTCAATCAGTAGGTAAAACACTGCTTATTTTGCTGTACTTAAGCTTTCATACTGCTCTGGGAATTTAAATCAGCACTGGAGTTTATTTCACCACTGTTATTTATTCTTCAATTAAGAATACAGTAAGGGAAGTCACAGGATGAGAAAGTAAATGTACAGTTTTCTGTTCAGACTATTCAGGCTTCCTAAGAAACATTAGTGTCTTGAAGAAATACTGTTACTCTTTAGTGATTCCAAGCAAAGCAGAAGGGGCAGAAGAGAACTTGAGAAGCATTGTTGGAAAAGTGGTAGCTTTTAATAACCTTTTCTTTCATGGGAAAAGTAATTTCCTTTGGTCATATCGTACTGAAATGAGGAAATGTGTATTTTTAAGGTTTTGGGTTTGTGTTTGTTTAGTTTTTTAAACATTTGCTAGAAGTATTGCTGTATTGAAATGACCTGATACACAAGAGTGCGTGAAGCTCTGTGTGGTATCTTTAAAGAGGAGGGCAGAAAGTTTGAATTGGTCTGTGGTCTACATCCAAAGGCATTAACTATTCACCAGACTTGAGTTACTGTCTCTGTCTGTAATTCATCTTGATGGCATCTTGTAAAAGCCACAGACCACCAAAAGAGCAGGAAACAGTTGAAAGGAGCTGGTTACACACTAGTCTTGCTCAGCAGATTTTGTTTAAAAGTGTCTTGATGTGCGCACAGCACGAAGCAGGTAAAGGGTTTTTTTTAAATTATTCTTATTCCTCAGCCTGTGGGCACTCAGCTTCACCAGATCTGCCAACTGGGATTGTGTAAGAAAACGAGGAGTTTTGCCCAGTGGCAGAAGGTGCCTGTCCCTCAGGGCTTCATGCCTCCTCACTTTCCTCCTTTCTTCCCCTTTTTCTGGGGACTCTGAATTGTAGCTGTTTTCTGACAATGCTGTTTGTTATACCTGCAGTTTTAGTCCTGATGAGCCTTCCCATGTCTTCTCTTCTAGACCTCAGGGTTTTTTCTATTCTTTGGAGTGCAGAGTTGGGGCAGCTGCAGGGGCTTAACTTGGGAGCAAAGGCTCCTGAAGCTGCCCAGAGGGTTTAGGGAAGGAAGGGAAGGCCACTAACTGGGCAGGCCTGGAAATAGGATCATCACCTCTAGGAAACCAAGAAAACTCCTTTAAATGGGTCTGTCCAAGCTAGGGAAAATTTTGTGCATCTGTTATTTCCAAGGATTTATGTTTTTGGAAGCTGTGTTGAAAGCCCCTCTGTAATTTGGTAACTTCTGCCCCTATAAAAGTGTTGCTGATGATGTGTGGTGTTGGCTCGAAGTTCAGCACTGGGTTGTGGCTGAGACCTAAAGCACAGGAAGGCACGTTAAGAGTAATGTTCACTTTATTCTTGACTTTTAATTATTTGAGCTTCTGTCTTTCTATTTAAGTGATTTGGAGACATAATAATTACTTCCCTTGGAGGGTATTAGTTTGGGTAAGATGATTTGTTGAGATATATGGCTTAGTGTGCCTAATGCCTGATGATTATTTGCATCTAATTGTTCCCACTGTAAATGTATTGGAGATTCTGCTGGTTGATGAGTTGGAACAGAATTTGAAATATATGTGCATAGTGGGAATGAAAAATCACAGGCAGGCTCTTCTGTAAGCCTAGCAGAGTATCAAACTTTGGAACACATGGCATTGCTTTTTTTAATTACGAGAGAAACATTAATAAATGGAACATTAGGATATGTCAGTGTTCATATAGAGTCAATTGCTTGAAGTTTTAACATTTTAACTTTATATACATACCTTTGATCTTCCAAATTGGATTTATATTAGCATTGTGATGTAAATTGCTTAATTAAGTATACATGTATGTATTATGTAAGTTCTATGCATGTCTTACTTGAAATAAAAATTCTGCAGAAGTTCATTCAGGCATCTTGTTCAAAACTCGGTTAATTTAATACACAGAGAAATTCTACCTTAAAAAATAAACTACAAAATACATTTTCAATTACTGCATGCAATAAAGTTCCTTTATGGGCCTGTGCATTTTATTTTTGTGTCTTAGATTTACTGTATCATCTATAAAAGAAGTAATATGGCCACTATAAAAAGTTATGGCGGGCTTTGCAGCTTTATTTTTAAGGCACTGATTGGGAAATGGTACAGATTTCACCTTCTCAAGGAACTTCAAGGTGTGTGTGGAAATAAAAGAGCCTCTGCAACAAGGCTTGGGAAGGAATAGTGCTGCACTAGGACTCATTAGAGGGAGAGGAGAACTCTTTATGAAAAAGAATTTTATTCAAAATATGTTGGAAAGGACTGTCTGAAAGCCCTCCCCTTTTTATGGATTGAAATAAAGTTAGTGCTGGCAGATGCTATGCTTTGTTACAGTGGGGAGAAGCAGCTTTATGGTGATGGGAAGGTAATTGTTTCTTTGTGGAATATAAAGTAGGATGATTTCTTTTGGTAATATAGTAAAATTCTTTCTAAATATTGTTTAGCATGCAATTTCAGTGGTGGTTGTTAGGATAGTCAAGTTATACAAATGCTTCTGGAGTGTGCTTTGCCATTTTGTTTAGCAAAATAGTAGTCATGATAATTTGGAGCTAATTCATCATAAAAGGTTCCTGGTTAGAGAATTACTGTTTCTCTTGCAGCTTTGTTCTGGGGAAAGGATTAGTGGTGGTGTGAAATAAGACTTGTTAGCCAATAAAAGCCTCTGTGGGACGTCCTGTGTATGTCCTGGGGAAAGTTTGCTTTATGGTGTGACTGTGGGCACCTGAACTTGTTCATTAGTGCAGCACAGGCCAAATCCCTGCAGTTCTGCATCGAGTGCTTGTAGTCTGCAGGAAGATTTTGGAGGGAGTGTGATGTGAATTCTCCTTTGGCTGTCACTTCACCAAAGGTGTTACGATAAATTTAAGGAGCAGGGAATCTTGCTGTTCAAAATACCTGGATTCTAGTTCAAGATGGAGTAGAAAAAGGCTGTACATGAGGACAAAACTGATTTGTGTTTAGTCATTAGGTGATACAAACATGCTCCTCTGTTAGTGAATGGAGAGAGAGTTAATTTTAAATCAAATAACTTTTCATTTATTTAATTGTTTTCTGGTAAGCAGGATATAGAAATAGCCTGGGGTTTTTTCCTCCTTAGTTAAAAATGGGGAACTCTAATGTGAACAGATTTTAATTTATTTTAATGATGGGGAGAATATTTGGCTTTTATTCATGGAATCCTGTACTTAGCTTTTACCTCAGCCTTGGGCACACTTCCAGTAAAGGAGCTGTTAATCTCTATTATTACTACTATTTTTCATTTGTCTTTTGAAGACCTATTTATCTTGAGAAACTTGTCTGTCCTTAAAGTTCACTTTCATTTGCTATTTTTCTTTCTTTACGTATTTTTGTTCCCCCAGCTGGGGTTTATCTCTCCATGAAGTGATCTACATTAAATTAGTCTGCATAAATAGACTGGTACAAAGTCTACAAAGTGTATCTTGGTTTGATATGGAATATTTGCAAAAGAAAAATAAATTACTTGAGGAGGAAGGCTATGTTCCAGCAAAGTTCAATCAAACTTCTGCACATTCACAGCCTGTATCATTAGGATAATACTAATCACAGAGGCAGTGTTGTATCAGATTTCTGGGCTGTTTGTTGCACCAGGTGGGCTGTAACCGTCTCTGCACACTGACAGTTTCCTGGAGCAGCAGATAACACCTGCTGGAAGGACAATGCTCAGTTATTTACCTTACTTACTTGATTTTGGCAAGCTCAGTGTAATTTTTGATCACATCAGTCAGCATTTAACAAGCTAAGTAATGGAGATATTTTCTATTTTAGCCATTGGATACTTTGCAGTCTGTGTTTTCAGAGTGGTCAGCACTGGTCTGCTCTTTGCTTTGTGCACCATTAGCCCAAATCTCAGTTTAGTTTGTTTCATATTTGAAACAAGCAAATGCTCTCACTGAGGTGTTCACTGAGGTTGCTTGTGCATTGTCTCTACAGACAACTAGAGATGATTGATTTGAGTTGCTGTGATGTGGCCTTGCATGTTTATAGCCTTTGAACATGTTGAATAATCTGTTTTCTAGTGTGCTGAAGGTCTTTTGCAGCAAGGCTCGTTTATTAAGGATTGTAGTTGAAAATAAACCTAGAACTATTTTAAATAATGTGTTTAAAGATGTATCTTTACAGAATCACTGTGCTTGGAGGGTTTCTCTGGAGAATGCGTTGTCCAGGCCCCCTTCCTCAAGGCCTGTCAGCTTTTAATGATATGGAAAGAGTTCAAAATAATGTCACTGCCAAACTATGCCTGAGTTTATAAGAGAAAGTAATAGATTTCAGGTTGTCATAAATCTGATGCACTAAAGTGACTCTCTTAGCTGTTTCTCATAACTTCACCACTTTGTTTCTTAGAGGGGAAATCAAGAGATGCACCAATGAAAGTCAGTATTGGTCCAGCGGGTCTTTTTAGAGTTGTACTCTCTCCAACTTTTCTTAGTGGATTTTTTCTTTCTTTTGTGCACAGAGTTTTGTGTGAAAAAATGAAAATTCTGGTAAATGCAATGTGAGATTGCCTTACCTTTTCTGCTAATTAAATGAGGTTCTTTACGAATATATTAATATTTTGGTTAAGAATGTATAATGATTATTTCAAACAAATGAAGTAGACAAAAGTGTAAACCACTTACAAATGTATTTTTGTTCAGCCCATGTTACGCTGAGCAACAGGAGAAAATACTTAATTTTCTCTATGAAATTTTGCAAAACTATGGTATATAACATTTCCCAGAGTTTCAGAAGTCACATGTGACAAGGAGAAAAATCACTGCCTGTATTCTGGTTATAATGTCTTTGGTTGGCTTATTTATATTTACTTGGTTGTGTTCATACTATGATATGTGACAGAATTGTTAATTTTCTTCTTATCTATAAGAAAATTCTTCAGTATGAAAATATAAATTGAGTAACTTTCTTTGAATGCATTTTTGGTTTTGTTTTTATTTTCTCTCCTAGAAAAATATTAATTAATATCTCAAACACTCACCACCACTCCCTCTACCCCAACTTCAGTTTATAGGTATAGATCCTGAGCAAGTCAAGAAGGCATTAAGAAAGCTTTTCTGTACTGACCAGAGAAGGAAACCCAGCATTCCCAGGATCAAACAGAGCTCACAGCCTGGACTAGGAGTGAACATGTTGAGAGAGGGGAGGGAGGGTTGGACAAGCTGCAGGGAGTGGCAGGGTTGTACTTCCAAAATGCTGTTGCAGACACTTTCCCAGGCAGGGGTAGCAAGTTCCAGCCTTTGGATATTGAACTTGGGCTTTGCCCTGTGACTTCTTCCCACCAGTTTGCAGCCAGTTGTGCTTCCCACCTGGGCTGGCAGCCTGAAGTGAGTCCCAGACATGGTCCAGAGGTGGTTCACTGCTTGGGTCTCCAGGACTTTTCAATTCCCACCCTTCTTTTGCTGGTCTGGTGGGGCTGTGCCACAGCTCCCTTTGTGTGTGGCAGGATCAGCAATTCCTTGTGCAGTTTGTGCACATGGATATTGTCATGAATGAGGAGAAGATAGAGGAGATGTTAATGGGAATGATTTTCGTCTCCATCTAAAATAAATAACCTGACTAGTTTGGAAAGGTTTGTTTTATTGTCAGTTTTATGTGAGAGAGCTCAGCCTGGATGTCTGTGTGCTTTGTTAAGCCTGCAGAGAAAACCTGCCAGTAAAGGGATTGGATGTAGGCTGCTCTGGCTTGCTCTGTCTCAATCACAACACATAAACGCAAACATGGTGTAATCTGTCTAAAAGCTGCAAAATATAATAGGTAATTAGATACTTGTGAGTTGATACAGGCTCAAAAAAGAACAGCAGCAACAGCAGACTGTTCCTTTTCAGATGCTTACTCTTTCTTTGTATATCTTCTAACGAATAAAAAACCTAAAAGGGATTTCTTAGATGTAGAAATGAGCAGCCAGCAGAGGCTATTTTGAGTGCAAGAGCAATTCCAGTACTGTGGAGTTCACTTCTCTGGATTGCAGCTGCTAAAGTATTAGGCTGCATTATCCCCATCCTGCAATTGCTCTGGATACTGTGTGGCTCAGAGAGGGGGGGAGTGGAGGATAACCTCATCCCTTTCCTCTGTGTGCAGAGGTGGGGAGCTGGCTGATGTGACATGAACAGCTTTTTTGTCAAATTAGGTCAGATGTGCTCCTATGGCTACTGCTTAGCCAAGTTAAGAGGTTTTGGTCCCAGCTCTTTGACTCTGTCCTCCTCTCTTACATCCCTGATTGCATGTGCAGCCACTGTCAGGGCATCCTGGTTAGGAAAAAAATCTGAGTTGAATTATGCTGTGTAAAATGTGCAGAATTGTTTTGACACATCATAGTTAGGAAAAGTCTGTGTGCTAGCTGATATTTAGGCTAACGTTTTTAACAGGTATTTCTCAGGGAGGAGAGCTCCTGGTAAAGGAGTGTGAATAAGCAGAGGAAAGTGGGAATCTCATCTTGCTGTCAGGAATTGCATAGAATCATAGGATATCCTGAGCTCAAAGGGACCCACAAGGACCATGAAGTCCAGCTCCTGGCACTACACAGGACACCCCAAGAATCACAGCATGTGCTCCATTGAATTTAATAACTTGTGTTGTACTCAAACATGTTGGAAAGAAAAATACCCATGTGCCTGACACAACCAGAACACATTTATATTCTGTCACTTCCCTTAGCTTAATCTCTTTCCATGTAAAATTTATAAATTGGCCTCCTGTATAGCTTTCTCAGATTTCAATTCCAGGCTAGTAAACATTTTACTGTTATGCTTTCTCCAAGTCAGAAGAACTATTTGGTATCCAGCATTTCTCCATGACTGAAACTAGGTCATTGCCCTCTCAGTCTTCTTTCTGAGGAGACTAGATGAAATTTCTGACTTCTGGCAGGGTGACTTTTGTGGGGAATTGATTGATTTTTGAGGGTTTATTTTGCAGTACTTTTTCCCATTTTGCACTTCTTCAGCATTCTTTCATAAATGAGGATACAAGATTTCCATGCAGTATTCTTCCTACATTGCCAGTTTAAAATAGGAATTGGATTCCAGGAATTTCTCACATAAAAATATTGATACAAGCAGGGAGGACTGTGGCATATTGCTGCCAGACTATAAGTATTTGGTAAAAGTATGAAAAAATAATATTCCTTCAGATACTGTGATCTTTTTGGTGATTTCTCTCTATACAGTATTTATGCCTATGGGTGCATTTTTTTTTGTTTGACTTTAGCCTGATGATCAGCTAAACTTTTAGAATTCCACCTGCTGATGTTCCTTAGTTTCAACTGTTATGTTAACCTTAAGTAATAACATTTCATAGGGACCAATGTTTCTTGGCTGGATGACACTGCCGTGTTTGGTTACTTGAAGCAGAAGTGTAATCAAGCTGAAGCAATCAAATTTTCACTGCATGAAAGATTTATTCTTTTAAAGTTCCTAAACGAAAAAGAATTTGTCAATTCATAAAACCATGTGGAAAGAGTTTGTTTGGGCCAACTGTAGAAAAACATACTTAGTGTAGTAGCTATCTGAATAAGTCTGTGTTTACAGTAGTTGTTACTAATACAATGTTTAGTAAAATGTTGTTGCATCCCACTGCAGGGGTTTAAGTCAAATTAATAGGATTATTCTACAGGGAATAAGTACTTATGCATGAAACCTGTGAAATAATACACATTTTTAATGGTAAACTTAGTTTTTCTGGATATAGAGTATAAAAGAATGTTGTGTCAGAAGTTCAGATATGAATACTCTTCTGGTAGATGTACAAGTTTTATTTTAAAATTGAAGGGTTGTATACTTCCCTTAAGAGACAGAGGAACAAATTTAAGAAGGTAAATTCATTTATATTTAAAGACACACATCTTCAGAGCATTTGAGTCTTCATTAAAGGCAATATAGTTGCTCTGCAGATCAGCACAAGAGCTGCCTTGCTTCAGCTGAGAATAAAATAATTTTTTACCAGCTTCAGAGAAGTGGGAGCTAATTAAATTAGTAGATCTCTTTAGACAATTTGACGATAAATTGTGCATTTCCTTAATCGTGTTTAAAAATCAAAAGTTTCCTTGGTTTAATTTTATGAAAGTTGTATATTTTCTAGCCTATGAATTTTTAATAAGAAATTATATGTAAGTGTTGAAAATCATGTTGTTCTGTAGGTTTTTTAATTTTTGGCTGGGATTTTTTTTTTTTTTTTTTTTTTTTTTTTTTTTTTTCTGTGTGTGTTTTCTCAGCAACTTAATACCAAGTAAAGTGCTGACATGGAAGGAGTTGAAATATTTATTGTGAATTAACATAACATGTGGTGAAACTGTAGTTTGAAAAATGGAGAGCTCTGAAATGCTGAAAAGACTCTAGTGGTGGACCTTTGATGTGTGTTGGTTTCTTAGCAAAAAACATGGAGATGGATATGGTGCTAAGTTTCTTTTCAACCATCATGAATGTCACACCTGATGGAACAGAGTGAGTGACCAGAGGAAATCTATGACCCTTTTGCATTCAGTGTGACTCTTTCATGTCTTTGAGTCTTTAAATTTTTCTGAAACTAAAAGCAGCATAAGTGAATACTTGATTCTGGGTCAAAACCACAGCACATTGTCTCAGAACCCTGCAATAACCAGCACCCTAGACCATGATGCAAGAGCTTTATTCAAAATAATTATTTCAACATTTTTTACAAAGAAATTTATTCAAACAAACATCTGAACAGCTGCTAGGGCCAAGGATTCACAGGGATTGAGCAAGACTAGAGAGCTCTGCAAATCTCTGAAGCTTCAGAGGCACTCAGAATTCGAGGTCCTTCATCCCACTGCTCGTTGATGTATTTCTGCCTCCTAGTCAGACACCCTGGCTATTCCCTGCAAGTGATGCAGCTTTTAGCCACTGACATCTGGCTGATGGACAGCAGCCAGCTGTATGCCATGCCAGCAATTCTGAAGTGCATTTTTTCTTGGATTTTTTTTTTTTATTTGTTTGTTTGGAGGGGTTTTGGTGTGGTTTTTGTTTGTTTGGGTTTTTTTTTTTGTGTGGCTTCAACACATAGAATGGCTGAAAGAGAAGAAAAAGAGCCAAAATACTCTACTGAAGTTTGCTGCTCCTGTGGGATCTGAGGATTTGGTTTGAGTTTTTTTTTTTTTTCTTTTTTTTTTTTTTTGTCAGAGCTGTAATTGTGAAGGTGGCAGGATTACACTGCAGACAATTTTTTTTTGTTCTTTTTCTTATTTCCTCATGAACTCAGATTGTGTCATAAAGGTATTATTCAGAGCCACATTTCAAACCCAGTTAGCTTGCAAGAATCAAGTGTCCAAACCAACAGAAAGTTGTTGCTGGGATTTTAGTTATTTGCTCTTAAGAAAAAAAAAAAGTGCTGTTTAAAGTGTTTCTGTCAAAAATGCCATTGTAAAACTTAGCAGAACAGATGTATTTTTTTCCTGATTGTATAGATTATGTGAAAATTGTTTCTTTTTGGTCTTTTTTTTTTTCTTGTTTTGAAATCTACAGCAGTATTTATGATTTTGTAACACCACTATTTCATGTATTGCTTAAAAGGTAAGCAGGGCTTCTCACAGTATAGAAAACAAAGCTCTTTTGCCAGGATGCGGCTTAAAACATTTTTTCTACAAGGTCTTTTAAAAATCTTAATAAATTTTGAAGCTCTTTTCCTCTCTTTGTGTGTGCATGAGTGTGCACAAACACGTGCATATGTGTTTGCTTTCTGCTGTTTGCCTGGAGTGATGCTAACACAGCACTCTGTGCATTAAGGCTTCGGGGAGCTAAAGTGTGAAGTTCAGCCTCTAGCTAAACATCACCACTGAGCTAATCTACCATTCACACTGATCCATCACGAATATTTACAGGGAGGGAGAGTGCAGTTGGAAATGAAACAGCATATGGGTGCAGCTCTCCCTGTTGAAGTGGCCAGCGTGCCTGGTATTGTGTGTGGAAGATAACGGGGACAGGTGGCAATCTGTCTTCTCTGAGCACAGACAGCTGCTATTTTCCTATTTTCCTTGGGCGTCAGTGCTGCCTCTGTGTGCTCTCACCTACCAGCTGATAGCCTGCTTGCTACAACAATACCGAGTGTGTATTAACCCTTTGATCCATTTCTGTTTGATTGCCAAAGCAGGGGAGTGTCAGACTACCTGTGCATTAGCTTGGGGATTTAGTATTTCTGGCCATAGAGCTGTGTTCATCTTGGCTTTCTGACCTCTTTACATGCATTGCTGTGATATTTGTCAGCAGATGGTAGATAAAAATCTTAAATTTATGTAGGTTTTTTGTTGTGAATGTCTGATGAAGTTCCACACTGAATGAAGATTTGAGAATCAACCCTCTTTAATTTAGTTCAGGAGACTCTGAAAGATCATATGGAAAAGAGATAAAATTGTTTTGTAATATCACTTGTATTTACTTCCAGACACATTGCTTAACATTCAGCTGTGTGTAACTTCGCCTTTCTGAACACACTAATTTCGTTCCCAGCATGAGTATGAGGTTTTGTTTTTTTTTTTTTTTTCCTGAGAAGAGGTTTATTACTCACAGCTGTTTTTCCTCTTAAATATTTAGCAACTGTCTGGGCTCTGGGGTAACCAGGTATTGATGCACCATGAAAAGCAGTGGGCACAGCTTCCATGGGACTCTGCTTCTGGGCCCTGGCCAGTGGGAGCCACATTTGCCCGTCTCTACATGTGCTGTGTTCAGATAATTGATAAAATGAGCCAGGCACAGATTATTTCATCACACCCCATGTTGTGGTTGGAGCCCCAGACGAGCTGGGGTAATGCTGAGCTGCTGTAAGGGACAGGGTGTGGATGGGAAGGAACAGCAGGAAGCTCTAGGAATTACCATCATGGAAGTGGTCTGGTGTTCAGACACTTTATTTTTCATCCCCAGCTAAAAATAATTTCATATCTCTATCTGAATGGACCACTGGCGGTGGTGCTTGTTGTTTTAGAAACCATGTGTATGCTTGGATATGGTATTTTAAATTTTTTTGACTGCTTATAAAAATGAATGTGATCAACTTGGAGGAAAAACCTCACCCCAGATTTGAAGCAATAGCAGAAAGGTTCTGTCCAGAAGAGGAGCATGAGCTTTGTGTAGTTGTACTCTAGTAGAGTGTTGTTGAGGCTTGAATTTCCAATGAAGATGACACAGACAAAAGCAGAAATTCTGCAGAAATTGTGGTGTATTAACTTTAGAATTGGGAAATTTCATATCAGTCAAGAAAGTGGCCACTTTGAAGTCTTCCTGAGCTTCCAGCTGCCTTGCAGAAGAGTTGGAAAAGGTTTTTGATGGTTTTGCTAGAGAGAAATTATGACCTAGAGAGTCTGTGATAGAGCAGATGAAATGAAATTGCTTTGCAAAATTAAAATTAAAATTTGGCAGTATTTTGGCTGGTTAATTGTCATTTGGTAGTTTTTTATTTCTTTTAAACTAAGGATAGAAGAAACATCAGATAAAAGAATTGTTGCAACTAACCTTCAGTGTAAAAGATAACTGTAGATATGATTTTCTCCTAAACAATTTAAGTTAGGAAATGTCAACAGTATCTTCAAGTTTAGGTATGGATTTCTGATTTTTCAAGTTAACCTTTCAAATGTATCATCACAGACAGATTTTTTTTTATTATTTTGAAGTATCTTTGCTACAAATCATCTTGGGGGAAAAAAAAGTCAATTAAAAAGTCTTATTTGATTTAATAACTAGAAATACTGGGTTTATGGATGGCTTTTTTTTTTTTTTTTTTTTTTTTTTTTTTTTTTTAATTCATGTCACCAAAGAGTGATTTTTGCCTTTCAAACATGCTCAGATTGGAGTTCCAGCATAGAGTATTATCTAGGGTGGCTTTATAGTATTGCTTTTAGATTACTAGTTGTTTGAAACTTTAGGGTTTTTGCATATACATGTCTGAGCAGTACACGGCCACCCAGAGAGGTATGAACAGAACTCTGAGGAACTTGTGTTCTAATGGATTTCACTTGACTTTAATTGGTTCCAGCTTGTTAATTGTATGTGTCCTTGGAGAATACCTTTTTTCTTTTTCTCTGTCTGACTACTGCTTCCAGTTCCATTTATCAGGTATGCCCTAAGCAGAAAAAAGTCTGTAATCTGTGTTTTTCACCCATACAGTGATGATCAGCTGCAGTGATGGAAATTCTCCTATTTCATTTCTAAAAGTTACATGAGAAACATCTCATTTTGTGTCTAGACTCCCAGGATAAACTCTGATTGATTTTAATGTCCAACGTTTCATGAGCCACTGCACTTAGATAATGTTCACTGCTGCTTGAAAGCTGGGTTTTGGCCTTAAAAGGGAGAGTGTAATAAAAGCAGTGGTTCATAGATTTAGTCTTTTATGCTTTGTTAGGTGCAAAAAGTCAAGCTTGGAATTTATATAATGACACAAAGCAAACTAGTAAAAATGATAATAGCAATAAAAAAATTACAATTTTAAGACCTCCAGATCAATCAGCTCTGGTGTGAGGAGTTAAAATGAATTATAAATAGATAAGTTCTGAAGTTGGCTTTGTGTATTGCTTTATTTTTACCTCTGATCTGAAATGTGTCTGGTTTTATTGCTGCCTTGTTTTCATTTCTCATTTAAACTAGCAGCCTTCTAAGGAAGCCTGAGCTTTGTGCTGCTGTAGCTTTCTTTTCATTATGTAAAATTCACTGCACTTCAGAACTGAAGTGGCACGAAAAGTTATAATTGGAAGAACATACTGAAATCTGCAGGCTGACATGCTGGACAGGTTCACTGGAAGAGAGCAAAGTAAATGTGAATATTATTTTGAAGTGGTCATGAGTGAACTGATCTTTTTTTAATTGTAATTAATTATTTTTGTAATGAATAAACAAAAATAAACATTTCTGACCCTTTCTTGTAACAGTCTGGATGATTAGGGAGATGGTCCCTGAAGAGGTGATGACATATGGCAAGAGCTGTGACCATTGAGTTACTGAATGCAAACAAAGGACACTTTCAAATGTTGCTATATTTGCAAAGAATGGCTCCCTCTTTCTTGCAAAAGATGCATTTTTAGCATCTAAAACTAGACAGTTATGGTTTATGAGTACAGTGATAAAACATGCCTCTAAAATAAGGAAGTTTCATGTTGTCCCTGTGTAGCTTCTTCTGCTGTGAAAGTTCTAGTGAACATGTAGATTCATGAAAGGGCTTTGGCGTTTAAAGGAAATTATACCAAGGATTTGTGTAGTGAGTCCAGGAGTGCATTTGGTGTGAATCTAGTTCTGAGCTGCCTTTTCCTCTTCTGCAGTAAAATGGGAACTAAGGCAGATGGGAGTAAAGTTCAATGTGGAATTCAGGCTCTTGTGTAAATCAGATCTTTAATTGTATGAGTGAAGTGACTGTATGCTAATACTTCACTTCTGAGTGATTTAGCCATTATTCTGCCTGGGCATGTAAGAGATTTATATTCCAAAATAAATGGATTTTTTTATTTCCCTGCAGCAAACAAAGCTATAGACTATTCCAAATAAGTTTTATACGTGGACTGATCATCTGCAATACCTGGCAAATCATTAAGGCTTTCATGAGGTGTCTGCATCAGAGAAATGAAGCCATAGTCAGTGACAAGCTTTATGCTGCTCCTATCCATAACGAGTTCCTTAATGTATTCCATTTTAATTGTTATCTTGGAGTCAATCGTGATCTCACACTACAGCTACTGACAGGAATCATCAGTTTTGCGTGTGGTGTTTGGCAAAATTGCAAATTCACGATACATCTCTCTTCAATGGCAGCAGTGTTTAGCAGCTCATTAGCTTCTGGGCTATACCTTCTGGTCAGTAGGTGCTGGCAGAGACAGACAGCCTGGGTGACTTGCAGATGTCTATTAGCCAAGATGAGCACCGCAGTATGACTGAAAGGAAACACAATAGAGAAAAATAGCAATTGGAGTAGGCTTCCATTAGCTGGAAGATAATTAAAATGGGATTAAAAAAAAAGGCAAAAAAGGGATTTTTCTTCTTTCTTTTTCCTTAGTAATCTTGCTTAGAAAAAAATGCTTTACTATCAAGTTAGATGGTTTTGACTCTGACTTTAAAAATGGTCAATTTCATCAATTTATATTGGAGCAAAACTAAACAAACAGCTCAAAATTGTGCTGCATGCTTCTGTCTGGATGGTGGAGTACTTCCAGGGAGAGGTAATATCAGAAACAGGTCCCATGTGTAATATACTGGAGGTACTGTGTAAAATGCTGTCCCTGGTTACAGTTTCTGAGGTTTTGTTCAGTTTTGATGACTTAATATTACTTTGAAGAAAATGGATTGGAATAGGATTGTATAGCACTGGAAAGCTGCTGCAGGTATTTTCCAGTATTGAAGAGCTGAATGGGTGAAAATAGGCTTCAATAATTCAGACAAATTGTAGGGTCGGTAGAAGTTGTTACAGAGAGACAACTGCAAAGTGGAGATCAGGTTGGAATGTTATCACTGAAAATGTGGGAGAGCTGTTCTTTTTTCAGAGGAGGTTAGGTCTGGAGGCTCAGGAGGATCTTTATCCATGTCTGAAGATACCTGATGGAGAGGAAGATGAAGCCAAACTCTTCTCAGCAGTGCCCAGTGACAGGAGAAGAGACAATGGGCACAAAACAAAACCACACAAAAGTCCCTCTGGCCAGAAGAGCTCACTCCTCTACTGAGGGAAGGAAACAGGACACCTGGAGAGGTTGTGAAGTCTCTCTCTGTGGCAATACTCCAAACCTGGCTGAAGGTGGTTGGCCTGAACACGCTGTGCTAGCTGACCCTGCTTGAGCAGGAAGGTTGGACTGGAACATCTGAGAGGTCCCTTCCACCCTCAGTGGCTGTGTTAGCATTGTGGAGCTGTTTATAGAATGTAAAACAAAGCAAACCCACAGAACTGACTTGGAAAGAGAAAAGTGCAAATGTCCTTTCTGGCATTTTCATTGGCATATCCAATTATTTGGTTAAAAGTTCCAAAATATGAGGACTCTGTTATGAGTTCTTTGAATAGTTCTGTGTCAGGTGCAAATATTCTACCTAAGTTCTCTCCTGATGTTCTTTTTGCAAAAATGCACTTTTCAATTTCTGTAGTACACCTCTTTATTCTTGTTCATGTTTTCCCTGTTTGCATGTTAAATGTATTTTGTTATGGTCACTGTAATAAATATGTCTTTAAAGATTCTCTTGGCTTGTGACTAACTCAACAGTTCCATCTTTTTTTTAGAAGAATACCACTTTTTTTTAGGATTCTGAGCCTAATGTCAACTATGCTTGACTAGATTTTGTTTAACTGATTGTCAGCTTGTTGTAATTTGTTATATGTATTGTAAAGGGCAATTGGCTATTCACAGATTTAGTGGGGAAAACTAAGTCTCCCTCCTAACATCTGTGTTTTTTACATCATTCCTTTGGCTGGATATTCACTGAGTATTTCCAACAGAGAGTAATAAGTCTTGAAAAGCTGCATTTATTTGTAGGCAAGTTAAGCATTCTTTTGTTCTATTAAATTTGTCCATTTTAGGTAAGAAGTTGCACTCTAGCCATTGTGCCTGATTTATTGCTTCAAGGCCTGTGTGAAATGAATTCAAGTAAATGTTCCCTAATTTCTGGTGCCCAGGTGTTAAAGTTGTGCATTAAGTCCTATAGTAATTTGCAATGATTTGCAGCCTGTCATCAGTGAAACACCAAATATTTAAGCAGTAATTTGGCAAAATGTTGAAGCTCATTCTTCTGTCCCTTGGAAACCAAGATGTTTAAGTATGTGAAATTTCCTAATAAATAGGTGTCCAAGTCTTCTGCTGAGCAGGATCAAATTGCTTAATGAGATCATGGAAACCAGCATTGAACCATTTTGCTGAGAAATTCCTCCTGTAAAATTATGGTTTAGTTGGATTTCATTTTTAATTACACAGAAAAAGAATTCTTGCTCTATGCTGGCATTGTTCTGCCTCCATTATGGATAACTAGAACATAAAAAACCTAAGATTTCATTCAGAGTCTCATCTCTCCATATTTATTTAAAAGCAATTTTCAGTGATTTTAATTCATATAGTGTACTTGGTGATAGTCATCAGCAAGTCTGACGTGCTTTTAAAAATAGTTTGTACCTGTTGGTGATAATATCAATGGCATTGTGTGAAATTCAATAAGGTCTTGGAACTCTTGATTTACAAATGTTATTCAGAAATTTTCTTAATGACTGCTACAGCGTGTTAAACCTTTTGTTGTTTTTTTGTTTTTTTTTCCAAAGGGCTACCTATAGCTAGCCAATTAAATATTGTCATAGTCTTTTTTAATTGACTTAACAGTGATACTAAGCAAAAAATAAACTAAAAAGTAAATAATAATAAAACCTAGTATCAGTTTACAGATTTCAGACATTATTAAGGTCACTGTTTACCTTCTTATTTTTTTAGCACTTCACTCTCTTTTGAATAAGTTCTTAATATTAGTGTTTACAAACTAGAAATGTTGTCTCATCTTTTGTCTCCTGAATATTTGTAGCTGTTGTTTTCTGTAGAGGAGTGAAATAGTACGGGTGATTTAGTGAAGAATCAGTTTTACATAATGAGAACCTTGGGACCTGGGCAAAATATATGTAGATGCACCTCCCTT
Source organism: Cisticola juncidis (assembly GCA_013400215.1). Lineage (NCBI taxonomy): Eukaryota > Metazoa > Chordata > Aves > Passeriformes > Cisticolidae > Cisticola > Cisticola juncidis. The sequence goes on from VXBR01006767.1 coordinate 613,006, forward strand.
TAAAATAGGGGTTTGATTGAGTGGGAACAAAATGATAATTATGTAGATCTTTTAGGAAAACAGTACGGTAAAATCTCAGTAAAAATCTTTTTCCTCAGACTGGGTGGAGGTTTAAGGTTATCCAATGAGTACTGCAGCCAACAGGGGATAAGGAAAAGGAAACCAATTATTTGTACTAGTTTTATAAATCTCCCTTTATTGCCTAACCTTTTCAAACAAGAAATGGATTTATCCTCTGTGGAGACAGTAGTATAAATAATGTCATTTTCTGGCTAGAAATGGCTCTGAAATCCTTTGATCTGATATAGGGTTGCTTAATACTAAGTACATCCTGTTCCAGTATGTGCACTCTCACTAGATATAAAAAAAAAAATCCAGCTCTAAAAATTCTGGTCAATAAATATGTTATATTTAGACCAATTTAATATTTATAGCATGGTACAGTTAGGAGCTGTGTTTAATTTTTAACGATTTTTTTTGATGTTTTTAACATTTTCTGGAAACTTGATTTACTTTTTCTTCCTGAGCTTGGTAGATCTTTAAGTGAAAGATAAATTAACAGGAAAAGTGTTTAGTCTATAAAGGTTGGCCTAGTGAGTAGAAAAAAAGTAAATATTTTCTGTGTTCTGTTTTTTAAATGTTGATAAGGAAATCAGATAGCATAGTCATTTTCCCTTGGACATGGCCATTAACTACTGAATTTCTTTATTTATTTCTTTATTTATTATGAAACCAGTACTGGGGGAGGATGATGCAGACAAGGGAGAAACTGACATAATGAGAGAAAGAAAATAAACATGAAAATGGCCATCACAGAGGGGAAATTGGGCTATCACAGAAGTTATTGCAGGAGACACTTGATGTGGTCTAATTTACCAAAGGTATGGGTGAAGAAATGATGTCTCCTACATATAAGAAGACAGAAGCCAATTCATGCCTGTCAGCCTAACATTTTACAGGTTTAAAGAATTTCTGTGCAAGAATGTTTTTACTCCACCTCAACAAGAATTTTGTTCCGTGCTGAATTTTATTTAGTTCCTAGCTGTTGCCATTCCATGAGTTTCAAAATGACTTTTCAAATCTGAGTCAACAAAATTCAGTTTTGTCTTTACTGCGACCTTCTTAAAATCTCTTTTTCAAAATATTGTGTTGAGCACGAGGCAGGGTTTCCCTTCTGTCCTGATAATGAATGCCACTGCAAGGCTGCTCTGTAATGAGGTGGAGCTGGTTGAGCAGCTCTCCATGACGTGCAGAAGTGACTGTCACTTCTCGTGCCTGTCAAGCCCTGACACAGCTCTGGCTGCCAGCTCCTGTCACAGGGAACTTCTGAGATCCCATGCTGACTTGATGCCTCTGGGTCCTGGGGATCCTGCTGCAGTATCTGCACTGCAATATCTGCAATGTTAGGTTTTCATAGCAGCAATTAACCTAAAAGATACATCTATGACATCACCCTAAATACTGATTTATATAGGAAACAATTTACACTCCAGTGATATAGCAATAATTGGAGTTATTGCTCCAATGCAACTGGATTGGAGCAATGGATATAGCAACTGGATATAGCAATATTGCAAAAGAAAGAAAAAAATGTAAGACAATAAAACAAATATTTATTAGGCTCCCTATTTTTATGTCTTTTGTCTTCCTTTTGGTTAGGTTACACAGAAAATGCAAACATTTGTTCTGAGGTTTCAGGTAATAGATTTCTACTGTTTTTTTAAATTTAATAATATTTTTTTTTCCCTAGGCTTCTGTAGCTTAAAAATATCCTTTGCAATTCTGAAAACTGATAGGGAAATAGTTCTCTCTTTATTACATTACGAGAATGGAATTCTCCTTTGGTCAGTCAGTCCTAAGTTTTTGGTTTGATTGGTCTTGGAAATCACATTTTCAAACTGAGGAACCATCTGTATAAAGTCTTTTTGTTAGTTTTTGTTTGATTTTTTGTGTGTGTTTTTAACTATTTATTGTTTTGTTTTAAAAGCCAGCTGATAAGAGGTGGAAACATTGTCTGTCTTCTGAGATGAAAAAAAAAAAAAAATGCATGATGATGTGTGAAGTCAGGAGACATCATGAGAAATATATACCAGTACCATGGATGTGTGAGGGGAATTCAGTGAAGTAGAGCAGTGTTCAGGAGATGCAGAGGTTTACTGTTAATGTCATTTTGCATAATTATTCTGTGTGTATTTAGGATACTTTTGTCAAAGGCTTGTTAGCACAGTTGCTTTGAAGATGAGGTGATATTTTTTTTTAATTTTGGTAGCCTTTTAACAGCAAATTAAAGAAATGAGGATGCCATATATTTGTATTTTTCTATTCAAATACATCAAACCCCCCTTTTTTTTTTTGGAAAAGCTGCACCCTGGACTTCTGACACATTTAGGATTTGGATTCATGGGGAGTTTATAAGTGTTTTACAGTCACACATATGCACTTGCTAAGCTTTGTTTACTTTTCAAAGTAGGTTTTGAGGCTGACTTAACTGAGTAAGTTCAGTATCCCAGCTGAATATTTGTATTGGTTTCAAACTGCCTGTGTCAGCTTGGCTTATTTCTGTGTATTTACGGACACTTGTTAAAATATACAAGTCAGTGGCAGAGCCATTAAAACGTGTCAACATGTGAAGTTGAACTGATTTATTAAAACAATCCAACTCTGTATGTGGACCAGACTGCTGTTTCTTTAAGGATGGTCTTTGGACAACTCCCCCCTGTACCACCTGTCTGCCTCTCCACCCTCCAAATCTTTGCTGCTAGTTCCAGAACTGAGAATGCAATAATGAATTCAGATATGTACTTTTCAAGGTGTTTTTTTCCTAAGGTTCAGGTAGGGAAATAAAAAAGAGTCATCCATTTATTAACAGCAAATAAATTAGTTGGGTTTTTTCCTGGTTACATACCTGAGAACTGGCTACCTTGCCAAAAGGACCTCTCTTGGACTAAAATTAATTGCCTATCTGTTTTATGAAGGCTTATGTGGTAATACTGATATAATTTCAAGAGCCACAGCCGTGCATAGCTGGACTTTTGGCGTTCTTGTGGTTAACATTGAAATTGCCTTGTCTTCTGGTTTCTGCGTTTTCCTGGAGCTCTGATCACATTTCTGGCAATGAAAGCCTAGAAATAATAGCCTTACACTTTTCAAATTCCCACAGGCCTCTCTGCTTGCTTCCAACACGGACTGTTTTTCTTGTGAGCAGGAATTCTTTACGCTGGCAGGATATAAGACAAGGCCAGTAGCTGCTCTTGTTCTGTTTTCGAAAGATTATTTTTTATTACTTAATTCATTTCTGTGTTTCTTACAGATAGAAATGTTGTGGTAGTCTTGATTTACAGGCAGGGTTAGCAGTCTTCCTGTAACTCTCACTCCTCAGAGTGGTATCAGTGGAATCATCTGAACTGTTCTGTGACCCAGGCATGTGCCTGCAGTGAGAGCTTTGGTAACGCTTCTCCTGTGACAGCCCAGGTAATAAAGACTGAGCTGCAGCTTTTATGAATTACTGACATCGTTTCAAGAACTAATAATGGTCCTGAAACTGGGAGCTGCAGTCACAGTTCTTTAGAGTTTTGGAATAGTAAAGAGACTCGCAGTAAGGGTGATGGCCAATAATGAACCATCCAGATTTCTCAAGGACCAGTGGTCCCACTGATAATTTTAAGTTTTTAATTAAACTGTTGTGAAAGAGCCCCTGAGCTGGGAACTGCCTCACTGCTCTGCTTCTCACTGGGGTCCATGCAGTGGGCATGGTCTCCTTGGTCTAAAACTGAACCAGACCACACCTGTTCAGGTATCTCTGCAACACTGATGTGCATTTAGCTGTAAGACCTTTTTTCTAGTAAATCAGTAAAAAGTGTATGCATGCAAAGCTTCAGCCTTAAGTTTTCTGTCCTGCACCCTTAATTCCAGCAGGGAGCTATAGAACCAGCCAAGGCTATAGACTAACTTACCTAGTTAAATGGGGGAAACATCCTTTTATTTGAAGAACTTAGATTGAATTATCATGATTACCTACGGCTGGAGCTTTGATTTCTAAATATTACAAAAGATTTGGTAAATTTTATCCTCTGTTTTCGTACTTCATCCTGTAATCTTGTTTTGAAAAGGACAGTTGTTTCTAAATTGCTTCATAGTTAGATAAACAATGGATTCTTGGCTCTTTATAATCCTTTTCCTTCTTGCCTTTTTTTCCCCCTCAAACTGCTGTCACTGGAGTAGCTAATACACATTCTTCATGGCTGATTTCAAAGTCTGTGTACTTTATACATGATAGGCCTGAGACTTGCTCTGGTTTTCTTCCATTTTTCTTTGTTATTTCCATTATTCAAAAGCAAGATTATTTAAATAAACACCATAGTGAGTAACTCCATCCAGATTTGCATCAACTGCAAATTGACCCCAATAATACTCTGCATTGTGTCTCATTATAATTCTAATTTGTACATTCAGTTGTAGTAGAGAATCTTACACTGAAGGTGTCCTTTCCAGTTTGTCTCTGAACCAAGTAACTACTATGGTAGCTAATGAATCCTCATCTAGAATACTTCATAATTTTGCTAATGGCTGCCTGAAGCCTGTAATTCTCCTGGAATCACCAATCTTCTTTTCTTCCTGCAAGTTTTTCTTGTGAATATGTTGAACATTTTCCAGGCTCATTCCAATTTTCCCCTGTAGTTCATAGTTATAGTGAATATGTTTTTTTAACCTCAGTGCAGAATATATTCCACCCACATGCCTGATTTTGTTCATACATTTCTTCGGAGTTGATGCTTCTCTGCTTCTGTTCTTCAATGCTTTTATTTTCTGTGATTCCACATCATTTGCAAATATAATGGTTACAGTTCTCCTTTCTTCCAGGGCTTTGTAAGACCTAAATTTGCTGTTCCCCAGGGAGAAAATTTTTTCTAGTTTCTGTAACTCATGTTTATTATTATTTTTTTAATTGCTATGCCTTGTTTTATGCTTCCCCTGACAAGTAGGTTAAGGTATTTAAAAGCATATGTATATGTGGGTGTATATATTAAGATTTGCTGATAAATTGTGATGTAACTTTCGTAGCCAAATCCTTGACGTACTTTTTCACTTTCTCATATTTAATATGGGTAATTTTAGAAAAATGCCATAAAATTTAAATTGCTTTGGTCTTTAATTCTGAGCTATGTCCCTACTTTGGGGAATATTTTAAACCTTCAGGTCAGTTGAAGTACAATGTTACACTAACCAGCCACTGCACTGAAACTTACTGCTTAGGTTAATGTTGTAATTGTAGGACTCTCAGTCAATAGAGTTGCAGTGCAAATTAAAAAAAAAAAGTGTCTTATGCTTTATTTACACTTGTGTGTCCATATAATGTTTTTTCAAGTAAAACTTAAAATTAAAAAGCATAGAGGAGGTTTCAGTGTTTCATTCCTTTTTTTTTCCTTTTTTTTTCCTTTTTTTTTGTAAAGCATCTTTAAAGAAAGATGTAAATTCATGAATATGAAATTTAGGATGTAAATTCATGAATAAATTCTTTAGGCTCTGAAATTTGTTGCTGTTGCTTTAAGAAAAGTTTTCAGATTTTTTTTAAAGTCATATTTATTTAGAATATATAGTAAAGTATTCCCCTAAAGCTTTGTGAAAATGCATTTATTGTGAGGACTAAATACAAAAACTCAGAGTATTGTGTTGGATGAAAACATTTGCTCAAATAATGTGGAATTTGAGAAGAGTACTTTTTAAAAATTGAATTTTATTTTAAAGACACTCAGTAGACACTGAGGCAGGTTCAGTTAGTGTAATATTGGTAGGTTTCATGCTGTACAGCCAAATGCTACATCTGGTTTTGCAGTGTTTTTCCAACAGCCAGCAAAGGCACTGAAGATTCTGTGTGTGTTGTATTCAAAGCAGAATTATCAGAGGGGCTGTATCCTTTAAACCAAAATACAAGCCAGTGTGAAGACTCACTCCTTGAATGGAAATCCCACACCTGAATTTCCTAGAAACAGCAAAGTGTAATTGTCCACAGGCTGTGGTTATACTTCCATTGAGTTTTCAGACAGATCACAAAAACATTTACATTTACATACATTGCACAGATGGCACTTTGCAGCATGCCTCTTTTGGGCTAGTGTCAGAGCTTTCTTGGCACACTTTTAAACTTTTGACCTTTGGCTGCTGTCATGGTCTTTGTATTTTGAGTTGCAGTGATTTCCTTCTTCTTCCTGAAACAGCTTCTCATTGTTTCTTCTTTGAGCAGTGAATGTGTGTTAAGAATTCTGCCATGTCATTTATGTTCTTTCTGTTTGCATGATAATAATTTGTATCTTATGCAAGAGAACCCTAAATGTGGGCTGTCCTGTAGAAGTGTTTTTGCTTTAAAAACTTCTGTATAACTCAGCATAAAATTTAAGTACTAAACTACCTGTAATAATAGAAATGTGCAATTGATATTTCTAGCATTCATGAGGAAAAATCAGTAATTAGTTTCAGTCATTGAGGTCAGAGTGTTTTTTGTCCCTCTTAAGTAATCTTTAAGAGGACTGGATTTGTTGAGAAGATACTACATTGCCATATGTGCTCTGGGATGTAAGCATATGACCAGAGAAAGAGTTTCAGAGACAACTGAGATGATTTTGCTTAAAGTTTTAAATAGAAATTCCCTCATCAATGAAAGATGCCTTTGAAACTTCTCTCTCAGATTTAAATTAAAAGAGTTTATAGAATACATCAAGAGCCACAGAAACATGGAAAGCTGGTTTTATTTTCCTGTGTGTGAGGACCCACTGCTCTAAAACATCCACAGCCTTCAGACAGAGGTGTGGATCTCCTAATTTATAGCCTTGGTTGCAGGCACTCCTAAATGACACTTAGGACATTATGTGTCTATAATGGCAGCATTCAGGACTGTGTGAGCTTTAATTTTCCGGATTCTCAGCAATTACACAATTCTGCTCGTCCAAGCGAGGCCCTCGTTCCCTGGGGACGCGCTCCCCTGGCGTGGCTGTCACACGGAGGTGCCACCACGTCCCCCTCCTCCTGTCCTTTGGTGGCAGCTGCCAAAGGACCAACTTGTTTTGAGTCCCCTGCGTGTTGGGCCTGGTAGTAAATCAGCAGTGAATAGCCAGCTCTGTGTTTCTGTATTTAAACAGCCCTGAACATTGATTCATGCTGCTCTTCGGTGGCACAACAATGCTCAAGGCACAGAGACACATCAAAAGCTCTCCTGGTGCAAGAGATGGCTTTGTCCTGGTGCTCCCCAGCCTTCCCTTTGAGCCATTCTCTTTCTGGCCTGACCTGGAGCTGGGCTGATTGATTAGCAGAACCTCAGGCAGGCTGTTTAGCCTGCAGGGCTGATGAGAACCTTTGGGAAGTCTGGCTCTCTGTTTGGAGACGTGGCACAGGTTCCAGCCACGGTCCTCACAGCCACCGAGCCACCTGCAGCCAGGGCTCCCAGACATCTCTTAGATCTAAATAGATGAGCTTCTGCTGACAGGTGACTAAATGACTAATTTGCTTAGATTTTTTTGGGTTTTTTTTATGTTGACAGCTTTTATTTTAGGTTTGGAAAAGCACGTGGGGTTACGTGAATTTGGTTGTGCTCGCGCCTTTTGACAAGTTCCTGTTCCTAACTCGGGGTTATTTGTCTAAACCTGCTGCTTTGGAAGCAGCCCCTGTGACCAGCCTTGGAGAGCTGGGCCTTTCCTGCCCTTTGCAGGCACCTCAGTTCATTAGCCTCAATTAATCTTCCCAGCAATCCTGCACAATTCAGCCAATTAGTGGAGCAAAGCCAACTCAGAACAGAAGAGTATTGTTACTCTTTTTAAAACTCGTCCATGCTTTCCACTACCTTGTTTGTAATTGTCTTCATATAGAATTTAGCTTATGTAAAAATAGCTATAGAATGACAGCTCCTTCCTGAACATGAAATGATTGCTACAAAGTAGTTACTACCTAGTAAAATCAGCTAATCTGAAACTTATTTTATGCTGGAGTCAGGACAGAGAAAGCTGTTCTTCAAAATGCCAAGAATGTAGTTTAAAAACTTTACCAGCAAGCAGCTTGAACCCATCCTTTTGCTTGACCACTGTCAAAAAATTGTTTCAAAACAAAAGAATAAATAAGTGGAAAGTATCTTTAAAAACCTCCTCATATGCACAGAAATGGTTGCAGTCTAATGTGATTCTTCTATGATCAGTAACGTGAATGCTTGTTTATATTTTGGGTGTACTTATAATGTACTTGATGCAGTATTTGTGCAGTACTCAAATCATGTTAATTTTTGCATTGCCATCATGTTTATAAGCAAACATTACTGGGGGAGTAGGTAACTATGCTGGTAAATATGGTGTTTTCTTTCTATTTAGTCACTTATGAGTCATGTATTTATATTATTGTCTTGAGCATACCTGATTTTTTTAATCTCTTCCTTTAGAAGAATTAACAATATAAAGGTGCTTTCATTAGAACCCAGAGTTTCACAGGATTCCAGAATTCTCATTGTTTCGGGGATGTGCTTTAATTATTTAATTGATTTGTTCATCTTCAAAGTTCTCCTAATGTCTGAATTTAGAAAAATGCAGGAGCTTCCTCTGTGTGTTCGTCTTGTCCTCAAATCCAGAATTCTTCAACAATCTCTTCTTTGAATAATGAGTAAAAGAGGGAAAATTACTTGTGTTTTTTTTTTTTTTTTTTTNAATTTTATCAGAGACCAGCATGGTAAAAATAATTGGGTTTAATATAATTTGTAACTCTGAATTCTGATTTCTTTTGCTGTCTCTATTCTTCAGTAATCATCTGTTTTATTGGTAACATTTCTTTTGATTTTGGAAACCTGGATGTTTTGTAGGACTGTCTTACTTCCTGCTTGTGGGTAACATTTTAGGGTTTTTTGCTTGTGATATTCTGACTGTGTCTTTAAATCTTCTTCAAAGCAGAGAAAAAGTTAAGGTCAGGCATAACAATATTTGATTGATGTGCCCGTTATAAAATTCATCTTTTGCATTTATCTAGCAAAATGTTAATGTTCTAATTATATTATAATGTGAATTTGACATGATGGAATGCCATAATTACGAAGTTTTGAAATAACCTGGTGGTTCTGTCTGAACTTGTGAGTAGTTTCAAAGTCCAAGTGCTGCTTTGCGCTTTGAGGTAGTGGTTGATGCAAGGCATGTCAGTGTGCTGAACACCTTTGGGAGGCTGAATAGAAACATATGTCAGTGTTGGAAGAGACAATAGCAGTTTCCAGTGAAGAGCCATTATAATACTTCTTTTCTAAAGAAGAGAACAAAGGGGATGACTTGAAATATCCCAATCTTGCTCCTGTTGAAAGCATCTGAACTCCTGTTACTCCATCCTCCCCTGTGCCCTCACGTACCCGGCTGATGTTGTCTCCTTGGTGTATGAGAACTGTATTGGATGTGAGACTCAGCTTGCTGTGGTGAAACTCTGCTAGCACAAACCAGAGGACACCTAACGGGACTTACTTCATATTGATGTTGGCAAACACTCATTGCAATAGCAGTGGTAGGGTTGGGGTAAGCCCCAGCATCAGCTGTTTGTGGTTTTTAGGGGTTCTACTTTAAACGAGGGCAGATCCAGATGTTTGGCCTGAATGACCTTAGCTCCTCTCTTCTGTCTTGGCTTCGTCTGAAGGGAATCCAGTTCACACGCTGCAGGACTTCCACACTCTACAAACTAAATACACCCCAGAGGGGGATGTTTGGGAGTAATTTCACAAGCAGACTGTCTAAATTGAAAAACTAATGTATGCGCACATTTGGAGGCATAGCAGGGGTAACAAATACTTTGTTATGCAGCTGAGAAGTCCTTTTACTGTGAAAGGTGACCTAGCTAAGGAAATCCATCCTTGTTTTGCAAAATGAATTAAACAAAAGAGTTTGAATTTCATCTAGTCCTAGATTATTGTTTATTAGTTTAATGAATCCTCTTTCCTAATAAATCCCTTATCTAATATGATATAAGGAACAAAATATATTACTGGGGACACTTGTAGGAAGATTTTCCTATCTACATCTCTTTCATCATTTTCTGCTTTCACTGGGATCTTGTAACAAGAAAAAATAGATGGGGCCTTGATGAAATCCACTTATCCAAGGCTGCAGTGATATTTTTTCCCTTTGAGGACTGTAGTGATGCGTTCAGGAAGTTTCCCTTTTACAGGAATATTCTGCTAAGGGGTTTGTGTTGCAGCACAAGCTTGGCTTGGCATTCTGTGAATAAAAGGGCCAGTTGCACTCTGGTCAAAAATGAACTGCTGATAAAGGAATCCCAAGGCCTTGTCTGAAACTGGATTTTCTGGAAATTAGTACATTATTGTACCTCCCTGAGCTCCACATAATTACCTCCCTGCGTTTTCATATGTTCATCAATTTACATTCATTGAGGGATTTAGAAAATTGGATAAGATACAAAGTTAAAGCTTAAACCGATACTTAACAGTAAAGGCGTTTAAAAAAAAAAAATCATATAGACACAGTGGCAGTTACTGGCTGATGCCAAAAAAAGGATAATTTTGCTCCATCACTGATTTCTGCACCCGGCCATAAGCTTCATGCCTCTCCTAATTAACTTCATGCTGGTGAGCAGATTGAGAATGGCTCTAGTCAGCGCTAAAAATGCCTGGAAACATGCTGGTTTACAGCCTTATGCAAAGTTGCTGAATTTTTTTTTTAAATCACTGCCAAAAGCCACAAGACATAGATGCATATGTTTCATGCTAATCACAAAATAATAAGGTAATTGATATTCAACAATTTAAAACAACAAACAGAGCGCATACTCTAAAATCTGGCTGACTGGTTTTAATTAATGCTTTTGCCCAGAGTTTGAGTGGAACCACAAAGGAAGTGGTGGGAACTTGGTTTTTAAAGAGAAGTCTCTTGCTAAATTTTGATAAAGCTTTCAAATATCTTTTTATGTGTCCAGGAAGGCAGCTGATGAGCTGTCCTCCTTTCTTTTTTGCTTGCACTAGATTTGAAAAGACAAAGCAAGGGTTTTAAAAGGAAGGTTAAACCCTAGGAAGGTGTGGGAAAGGTTTTCTTTCTTTCTTTTAAATTAACTCGTGTCTTCTAAGGAACTCACTTCAGGATTTGTCCAGAGTGTATGAAAATTAATTACACCTTTTCTAAGGAGTGTCCGTGAAGCATATTGGTTTTGAGACTGCTACTCATCTGCATCACAAAGAAGGTGAGGATAGAAACATTTGTATTGTTATGGAGAAGCAGTAAGAAAATGAATAGGATGTACTAGAAAGGAGCAGGGGAAAAGGTCCTGCTGTGGCAGAATAACAACAATTATTATTCCAAATTAGCTCTGGAGCCGGGGGGATTTTACAGCGGTGTTTTAGCTGTAGTAATTCTATCAACTCTAGTAGTCAGAATTCTAGGCTACTATCAGATGAAGGCTTTTTGGTAGCCCTGTCGCCTTGCCAGACATGCTAGGATTTAAAGCAGCCACTATCTGAATGATGTATCTTCAGTAAAAAAAAAAAAAAACAAGATCACATTCTTATCAATTATTCAATTGAGAGAAATGGGATTTTTTTGTGAAAGATGTCACCAGTTTTTCTTAAGCTTTTGATAAAATTTTGTTTCCTTTCCTTTTCTTCCTCTCTCTTTTCTGGAAAACCACCAGGAATATTTTGGATGATTCTGCTGTATGAAGCAGACCATTGGACCATTTATTAGACTATTCATTAGACCATTGCACCTCATAGCAGAGCTAGTTTTATTTGGGTTTTTGTTTTGTGTGTTTTTTTTTTTGATGTGTTTTTCTGTAAATTTGCTTTTTAAAAAAAGCAAAAAGAAAGTGGGAGAACAGCTGTAGAACTACAATGAAGACCTTCTTTTCTTCATTATCTTCTCATCCTCTGCTGTACTAGAGATTGCCTCATAAGCCAGAAATTTTAATGCATGAAATGGCTGCTGCAAAGCAATGTGATGGATAATTAATTATCTGACTACTTCCTGGTAAATTGATAATACTCTTTTTCACTGGAATAACAGCCATGGTAACATTTTTCAAAAAGCTCTGTTCAAGGAGGAGCTTGTGTAATTTCCCTCTTGGAAATGCTTTGGAAAGGAAGATTTTTTTCATTTGGACAGAATAAGCAGTTTAAGAAGCAAAAGGCTTAAGGGTTCAATATGGGCGTAGAAAGAGAAAGCACGTTCTCTAAGCTTTTCCAGTGTTTTGACAACCAGCATGTGAAAATCAAGAAAAATTCCATTGCTCCGTTTTAGTTATCATTTCTAATTAGAATGTAATGTTTAAAGATTGCATGTTTTCTGAGATGACTGTCAGAAAATTATTTTTGTGTCTATTCTCTCACTCCCATTAAATGGAGAATGATTTATCATTTTGCTTAATTGAGGCCTTGTTCTGGAGAAACTCTGAAAAAAATTGCCAGCTTACTGAATTGGAAAATCTCAGCCTGTTTTTTTGTTTGTTTTTTTTTTTTCTTCTGGCATGATGAGATGGTGCAGTATACTGATACAAACTATTTCCTAAAGGAAATAAATAACTGAAGAATAGGTCTGTCAGTGGCTAGTAAATACATAAATCCAGATGCAAACTCTTTCAAACCACAGTTTCTGGCTGCTGGAAGCCTAACTCTGTGTATTAGGAAAACAATTCTATTAAATCTCAACTCACCACTGATGTTGGGATGCAGTACTGGGGGAAAGCAGAATTTGAGCCTAGTCCTTCAAAAAAAAAAATATTTTATGTTCTGATGTTTTGTTGCTAGGAGTATTTTTCTGTAGAGGTTAATGGAGAAAATAAAAGGGAAATTGTAGTATCTGGCATTTTTTAAATATTGAAGAGGGTTTGGAAAGGGCCATGAAGAGCCTGGAGTCAAAGTGAAGTGGCCTTAGAGGGTCTTTGAGGTTTCTGACCCTCTGTTGCCTTGGGCTCTGTTTCACTCCTGAGCTCTCCTGTTGGCTCCACTGCTGTGCCAGCTTTCCCAAGGGTGCACAACCTCAGGAGCCTCCATACAGCACTCTCAGCTTCTGAGCTGAGCACTTTTAAGGACAGTAGCATTGAGTATGAGTAGCATACTTGAAAAATGAGTAGCATTTTTAAGGACAGTTCAGAGTTAACATTTTAGAACCATGATTGAAAAGAGATGGGGTACGTTACTAAAACTCAGGAGCTGGTGACTTCTAGAGGCAATCTACAGGGAGAAGTGATGAAATTCTCTCATGTTTCTCTTGCCATTCATGAATTTCATTTCCTGTGGCTTGATAACTTAAGCCTAACTCTTCTTCGTTATACCAATTTGCCTTTGGGAGAAGGGAAAAAATCCCCAGCACTGTCTTGTTGCTTTGTCCTCCACTCACTCTCACTGCTTCTGCCACAAGGCTTGAGTACCAACACTTGACCTTCCCACTAAACCCTGCTGAGGCCCTCTGTGACAAAGTCATGACTGGGACTCTAAAAAACAGTGTTGGTGGAGGAAGTAGGATCTGATCTGTCTGATTTATTCCAGCTGCAAATAGTTCATTTATGTAGCTTAAAAACTTTTTTCTGCTGTATGTCTGAGAAAATAATTATACAAAGTCATAAATATCAGGAAGCTCTGGCTGGCAAAGATTGTAATGAGCAGTTCCTTCAGGATGAGTGTAAAGCTGAATGTGTTAGTTGAAAAGCATGCTTGGCAGAATCAGGAAAAAAAAAAAGAAATAATTAGGTTCCAGCTCACCTTTAGAATATTTCTTTCTGTTGAAACTTAAAGAATTTAAAAGTAATAATTTCCAACATGTTTGTGAATAATCTGTTGGTTTGAGTTAGTGGATATTTCAAGGCCAGTTAATTTTTTTTTAATTTATTTTTTATATAAAATCCAAAAACTACTCATTAAAAATTTCTTTATTTACAAATAAACATGACATTATTTTGTATCTTCATCACTGAAGATTAATATTGAAAAGATTGAAAAGATTTGTCCTTCAGTTGTCTTGCAGACGGGACTTAAGAGTTCCGTTTCCTCCCACGTGTCAGCTCTCAGAGTGCCCTTCAGAAATTTTTGCTCCATGAGAATAATTTTTATAGATGACCATGGAAAAACCGCACATGCAGGTCAAGGCTGAACTCAAAAAACATAAATACTACTCAGGAAGCTGAAAACTTCCTGAAACCCAAAATACTGTACAAGTTTCTATATTGCGCTGTAGGATACTGTGCAAATGCATATTTTGTGCAGCTTGGGTGTAGAAAATTCATGTGTATCTCAATTAAAAGTTGAGTATAGAAATTTCCATATTTCTTTCTTTCTTTCTTTCTCTGCTGCACCAGGAGCAGACAAACTTTTTTATATTGCCTAGCCTACAATTTAGCATTTGAGTACTCCCACTGGCAATAATGCTTGTATCAGCATATGGGGAATAAATGTTTCTGGAGAGAAGTTCCTTCTCACATGTGATACCTGCAGTTTGAAATATCAGATTTCAGCTTTCTTAATACACGAGTTATTTCTAAGCATTTGCAGTTATGTAGAATTTGTTTTAAGTTCATATTTCTTTCCTGTGTTGCTGATTCTGGCTGTCCAACTAAAATTGTGTTTTTAACTAATTAAATTTTATTAGATTAAAAATATTCAGCTTATTGCTGTGCTGGCTTTTTTATGTACCTGTTAGAATTTTGCTGTCGTGTAGATATGTAAGGTATTTCAGCATATGCAACCTGGTGGGCAAAAGACAGGAAAGCAGTATGTAAAGCTCAATTTGTAGCAGTTTTTTGGCTCACCAGGCAAGTAAAAGGGTAAAAAGAATTGAGTTTAGTAACACCATGGGTCTGGCTTTCAGAACAGACAAAAAAACTTTGCTTTCTTGATGTAGAACAAGACGTTTCTTCTAGGTGAGGTACTGGAAATGGAAGCAAAGTTGGTCTCCCTTTGTTAATTTAGGTTTTATTTTATGATCATAAAAATCTAAACCAAAAGCAACCATTCAAAAGTTGAATTTGTGAGAACAGCAGGCATCTTGAAAAGAATTTCTGCTGAAAAAACAAGTTGTCCTCCTGCTATTTTAGAGCTTTGGGGAAGAGGTTCCATAGCTTGCCCTTTGTTTTGTTTTATTACCCTCACTGGCTACCTCTGTGTCCTTGACTTAAATGTATATATGCACTCTTACTAACAGTTTTCTATGTGTAAACATTTGAGGAGCAAACAGCAGTATCTTGTAAAGGGTAAGTGGATTTTGTGAGGTGAACACCCTGTAGGTAATGTGGACTTGAAAGAGCATTCCAGCCGAGCTCTGGCTTTTCCAAGGCTGTCTCCGGCGCTCCCTTACCCTTAGCCTTGCTCAGAGCTGTGCCATCAGTACTTTGTTGAAACTGTTGGAGAAGCAAACAAACCCTGCCTTTGCTGGGATTAATTTAGTGCAGCCTGAAGCAGCAGAGCAGCTCTGGCGAGCTCTCCAAGCTGAGTAAGCAGCACCCTCACATCTGCTGGCAGCGTGAGCTCGGCGCGGAATGCGCGGTGTGAGGAGACGTCAGGCTGTCCGGAATGGGAGCGGAAATATCGCTCACTTAGCACGTGAGGGCTCTGGATGGGAGCACTTCCAGCCAGCTGCTCACATGGCAGAGTGTGGATGTGGGGTTTGCTGGCCTCTGTTTCTCCTGAACTTGTGGAACTCAGCTGGAAAACCAAAGGTCATTACACTGGGAGAAGCTGGTCCATTCTGGCTTGGCCGATTACCGAATATATCCTTGATTAAAGAATTGTTTATCTGGGTTTTTTTAAGTGAATTTAATGAAATTCAAATCAAAGCAAATCTTTCCAGCAAAGTCAGTAGAGTCCTGATATTTCAGAGCTACTTTAAAACCCGGCTTAAGTAATTAAATAAATTATGTTTGGGGATTTGCGTTTCTTCTGGATGGCCGGCTGGATCTTGGCAAACTACTTTAAGACATTGTCCCTTGTAATCAGTCTTTGCTTTTCCACAGCACTGCTAGACTAAACAAGGAAGAACACTGAAAATCAAAATTAGGGTCAGTGACATAATCGTTAAATACCTCAACACTTACTGACTTGAGTAATTTCCTTCTGCAACTTAGTTATTGCACAACACTGATCATCTTTACTATTCGGCTGTGCCTTTAATTTGTGCTTTATTTGAGCAGTGGTAAAGACCTGATCCAGTCTTGGCAGTGCTACTGCAAGGTCCTGGAGACCCCGTGTTCCCTCCTTGTTTGGTTATCCTGCACAACATTGCTGTATCACTTTGATTTTTCATAGGCATTCTTCTAACTCTAAGATCAGCCCAGCAGTGAGCATGACATCTGATATTTCCAGAGTCTGGAAAAATTGACTACCTCAGAAAGATTTTCTGATTGAGCTTCAAATTGGAGAATATTTTGAGAATAGAAATTTTAGTCGGTGATACATGAGATACACATGTGCATTCAGTCAAAAAGCAGACAAATTGCATAATTGTGATTCATGACCAGCCTCACATTTTGATTTTTCTTTAGTCTAAGTGAACTATCAGCAGCCACTACAGAAATGGTAAAAAACATAAACAAGAAAATAGAAGTATTAAATATGTTAAACAAATAGAATCCATCTGTTTGTGAGCACTTGGTAAGCCAAAGGAAAAAAAAGTTTCAAATACGTATTTTTGAGGGAGTTCACTGCTTAGGTCTACAAATTTGTGTCAAATTGTTGAATATGATGTAAGCTGTTGAAACTTGTCAGAATTCATGTTCAAAATAAAAGGACCTGATTTTCCTTTCAGGGTTTTGGTTGCATGTTGTTACTAGCATTCATAAATTGTCCTGTGATTAAGAAAAATGATATGGGAAGCAAACAGTTTTAAATAGACGGGGAAGCATGTTAGGGGCTATTGTAATAGAACATTGCTTTGTACATTTATCACTTCTATTTCTAAAATTGTGTGGTTCCAAATGCATCTTTGGTTTTGTGTGTAGTCAGACTTTTTATATATTCAGTACAGCCTTTACTTATGTTTATACCTCATTTATTTTGTTTAAGAACTACTTATGTACTTTTATCATTTAGTTTTCTATTGTTGTTGCCAAATCCTGAAAAATTGGTCCCAGTGGTATGCCGCAGCCATTAAATACCAGTTGGTTGCAGAATATCATTTGAACTTATTAAAATGTGATTCATCTAGTGCCAAGTTTATTCACAGGCCTTGTGCTGGGCCAGGCATTAGACATCAAGGGAAAAAAATGCGAACTCCCGTGGGCAGAGCTGCACAACTTAATTCTGGGAGGGTAGTTAACTCCTGTCTACACTGGAGCCAGAAGGATGCTGCTGTCCCTTTCCTCTGCCTTTACATTTTTGCCTCAGTGGCCAAGGGATCAAGCACTGGAACATGTGAGCAAGCAGAACTTCTGTGGTCCTAATCCCCTAATTAGGCTATCTTGCACAGATGGTATTTAGATTCCTTTTTCTGCATGAAGAAAGCATGTGGTAACAATATTCATGAATTTTTTATAAGATCAAACATGCTATGTAGGTTTTGCTTGCATATTTCTTAACCTTGCGTTTGGGCCAGACCACTGGATGGAAACAAATGTGAAACTGAACCTAAGTACACAGTGGAGTTCTTACTAAATCATTTTGCAGCATGCATTAAATCAGTAAATGCATAGCACCACTGTGTTGGTATTTGTGACAACGCAACAGGTTCTTTCATTATCTCAGTCATTGACCCAAAGGAGAAAAATTCAGTAAAGCTTGCATTGTTGCAATGGTTTATCCAAGAGTATATATCTAAAGAAGCTATATTTTGCTTTTGTTTTGAATAATAAATGCTGATAAAGACATACTGCGTTTTCAGCTTTAAAGTATATGGTAGGTTAATTCCTATAGAGCGATTTAAGCGTTTTGGACAAAGGGAATATGTAATGTAAATGTCTGAGGGAGTTGCAGTATTGTAAAGCACTTGCACTGGGAAGTCATTGAGTCATTGGCAGAGAATTTTTGGTAATCTTAACACAAAAATGGCCTCAATATTTCTTATATATAATATAAGAAAAATTACATACTTGCCTTAAAAATTACTCCAGTGGTGGTGGGTGTTTTGCATTTTCTTTTGCATCACCCACAGAGCCACGAGATAACAAAGAAGTGAGCCATTATAAAAACGGAGACTTGCTGTGTTTATAATCTTCTATCAAACTTGCCAATTATAGTGACAGTTCCTTGTTCTGTCTGGCATTTATTGGGTGCAATTGGAATCAAATTGCAGCCTTTAAATCGTCCAAGATGGACTTTCGGTAAATGAAATTGGATTTTTCCACATTGTTTTGATAAAATACTGATTTACCATGTTTTGTTACTGTTACTGAACATACGTGAAGTGTCAGAGAGATTCTCATAAGAACTTCAAAGGAACAAATAAAAGGGAAAAAAAAAAAAAAGACATGGAAGGAATATTCAGAGGGCAGAAGCAGATTACGAGGGAGAGGTAAAGAGAATCCAAGAAATAACAGTTACAACAAAAGGTCCTGAATCCAATGCAAGCAGAATTTGAGAAAATTATTTGAGTTCTGGTATTTTTTAACAATAGAGGGTGGAGTTTCAGGGCGAACAGAGAAGTAATGATACATATGGAGAAAAAGAGTAACATTAACAGATTTCCTGCTTCAGGTAAGAAAGATGAGTACTGTTGTACTTAAGAATGAGGCAGAGAGAGAACAGTCATATTGTAAGAGTCAGGGAAAAAGGAATGTGGATACCAGTCTATATTTTTTCTTATCTTTCCCCTGTAAAATTTACATAATAAAAAAAACAGCAAAAAAGTTGAAGGCTATAAAGGGATCTCATGAGAATGTGTAATACAATGATGTTCTAAACTTTTTAAACTCTCAGTAGACCTGAAATTAGAATATAAAAAAATAATAAATAAATAAGTAAACTGCTTGATAAATGATCAGATTGACAAATAGAGTGTTTGTGTTTGCCATTAAATCCTTTACAATCATAGGAATATATTTTAGAATCATAGCACTGTCAAGTCCACCACTAAAGCATGTCCTTAAGTGCCACATGTACTTGTCTTTTAAGTACCTCCAGAAATGCCATGTTTTTCCCCTAGCTGAAGGGTAAGCCTGGGTGAAAGTGCAAGGAGGAGTTATTGTCTGTTCTGAAAAACTGGCAGTGCTGGGGACTCCACTGTTTCCCAAGTTCAATGCCTTCTGTTGTTTCATTATTTCATTCCTTTGCATCTCATCGGAATTATCCTTGCTCTAATTTAAATGCTTTACTCTTTGTCCAGTCCACTAGGGGCACTGAGAATTGTCATCACTCTTTGCAGCAACCTTTGCACATTTGAAAACTGCTGTCATGGCCCTACATCACTTTTCTCTCAAGATACTGAGACATTTTGAAAGATTAATATCATTTGCATAAATCTGATTTCACAAGTCTTGTGCAGTGATCACAATAGCAAAAGCAGGAACACATTTTTTGCATAGCTAAGTAAACTTTTGAAAGCACAGCTCTGGTTTGTAATTGTGATCATCTGGGAAGATGTAACAATGGACTTCTGGTGAGGAAAAAAGGGATTGAGCACTCTCTTCCATAGTGCTGCCATTCAGCATTCCTCCAGAATATTCTGCTTGTGTAATAAGCCAGTACTAAAGTAATTCCAGTGGATCTTTTGTGTTAAAAAGATCTCAGTATAGTGAGCTGGTGAGTGGAACTGCAAAGATTTTCTTAGCTCTCTTTTAAGAGATAGACAAGTGTTGGGAAGCAGTGGAAGTGAAAAAGTAGCAAGACTTGTGGTGCAGGAAAAGTGTGGGACTATGCCACAATTGCAGAATCCTTCACTGAGGGGTAAAACACTGCTTTATGTAATGAGCACATCAAATGAGGGTGATTTAGGACATTTGAATGTAGTCACACTGGGTGAGAGGAAGATCTCTACACAGTATTGGAGGTCACATGCTGCTGATTTACAAGATTGTTGACAAGGCCTTCGCTATTTAGGTGCCTGATTTTTAATCTAAGTAAAGAATTGTCAGGGTTGGATATAAGCAGTAAAGGAAACTGATGAACTTTTCAGGAAATTGTTCAGTGATCCCAGTGGTATTTAAAACTTTATACAGTAGCCTGGGAAAAGAAGGAAACCTGGTGCAGGCTTGCCACTGCAGACAGAGCTTCAGTCGATGGACAAAGGAACTGGGACAAGCCAGAAATCAGATCTAGCAGTTCAGCTGGCCCATCTATTTCTGTTTTGCAGGAAGAGAGACAGCAAAATCTGATCTCTCCAGAGGGAGATGATAGTGCAAACGAGACAATAAGTCCTTCTGAATGTCACAGTTACCTCAGTTTTCTTGAAAGGCAAATAATATAAATCAGACATGTAAGAATGCACATCTTTTTGTTTAGAAGTTTATCTTTTGTAAAGGAAGGAGAACATTCAGATGGAAGAAGATGAGAAGAGAGAAGGTTTTTTTAATTGAGTCTGATGGTTTAATGCAATGGTTTTATGAGTAATTTAATGTTTAAAGAATTTTTGAAGAAATATAAAGTGAGAAGGGGACTATGGCTGAATATTTTAGCTCTGTGTCCCTTCTCATCCAGTACTGAAAGATATTACATGAAAATTGAAAGTCTGAAGTAAAATTAGATGGCTAATTTATAAAATCATCTACAGAAAAAAGAACTTTTATTGGCTGTTGCTGTGTAAATTAGGAAGAGTAGATAAGTATTTTCAGCCCTATGCAACAGCAAGGAAAGCTACAAAGGAACTGGTGTTAAAAAGCAGAGTTTAAAAAGTGTACAGCATCAGAAGTAGTTCCTGGTAGAAAAACTTTAAAGTCTACTTTAAATGTGAGAAGGAATAGTTACCCTGCACACAATTTCTCAAATTCTCTCAGTATTCTAGACATTGAATATGTTTGATTTGCCACAGCAGACACTGGGACATAGTTCTGCAAGTGAAGAGGCCAAGTTTGAAACCACTAAGTAGGTTGGAATTTTATGGAAAGGACATCTTGCAATTGTATCTTGGAAAGAGATGATGTTACATACAAATCCTCTGCTCTACAGCAGTGATAGCATGAAAAATGTGAGTTTTATGTTCTCAGGAGTGAAGCAAATGCCAAAAGACCAGTCTGGCTTTAAATTAGTCTTTGGTTTATAGTAATCAGCTACTGTTACGAATTTGACTCTTTAGAAGCTGCTGGCCAGGATCTTCCTTACAAAAGGAGAACGCAAAGTGCCTGCTTTATTTGTGGGGTTAAGGATTGTTTTCCTCAGCATTTCTGTTACTTAGTGACAGGGAACTTTCTCTGCTAAACATGTTTTTTTCATTGTTTTTTTTTTTAATTCATTGTAACGACTTTTTGGCATCCTACTACAGGGATATTTTTACTCTATTGGTAGTGCCTGGTGAAAACTGCTGCATCTTGGTTTAAGGGAAAAAGATTAATCCAGAGCTAAAGATCTCAGAGTTACCATAACCCTCATCTGTGGGGTTTTGTTTCAAAACTGAGTATGGTATGTGGCACTATCAAACAGTACAGACCTGAGAGGGAAAGTGGGTATATAAATATAGGTCATATGCTTTCAGTTTTGGAAATAGTAAGGGATTCAAAAAAACAAAAAACAGTTGACTATTTCATCATACTTTATTACCTCTCCCTCTTGATGAGAGTAAATTTTAAAGAAAAGACATGATAGTCTTTATTAAATGCAGTTATCTCCCTAAATTTAGCTTCATAACATTTCCAGTTTGGTTTTACACGAGAACATGAATCTATAGATTTGGACTTCTTCCAGCAGATGGGGTAAAAACAGATTAAATTCAGTATTAGCTGTAGCTTGTAGGCCTGTGCTAGAATGATGAACAGAAAATTGTGCATTTAAGGGGAGCAACAGAATTGTTGAATACAATCAATGATCTCATGAAACAGAAGTGACTGAAAATTAGGTCTGTGAGGGTATCAGAAGATGACATAACCTCTTAAAAATCAGCTTAAAATGTTATTGTTAAGTAGATAAGGACATGTTTGTGCCATTGTAGGAAGACTGGGTGAGACCTCATCTGAAATACTGTGTACAACTTTTATCTCACATGTTCCAGAGACATGAACTGTGAATAGAAGTAATATTAAGGAGAGGTGCAAAAATGACTAGAAGAATAATGAATTATGGCTATAAGAAGATACTGCAAGAGCAGCTTTGCTTGGCCTAGTGAAATTGAGAGCTAAACAAATCTATATTCCATGACTGATGTAGAAGAGGAAGGTATTTCCTTACAGTTTAAAACCCCCAGATTTTACCTATGTCAAATGAATAGAAAATCATCTGAAATAAAACCTGTCTGGAACTATAGAAAGGAGGCTTAATTAAAGAGATGTAAGCATTTTTGAGACAGATTTTTTGCTTAGAGTATCGAGGGTAAAAGCATTGGTTTCTAAAACAGGTCCCAATAATTATATTAGAAAACTGGCATACTATGCTTTGTAACTGAGGTCTAGCCTCATTAATTCAGAACATCTGTACTAATTGGCAATTGTTACAAAGTACATGATTGTAAGGATACATCCTTGAATAAAATTCAACAAGGGACATATCTCAAAATAATAGACATTTTAAAACTCGCTTTATTTACCTTGCATTTAGTTACAAGATCCACAGTGTAAAGCAAAACCTTGTCTGCTTCAAGATACATAGTGATTTTCAAGGGTAAGTGAACACCATGTATTGGAAAGATGAATGATTGTCCCAGGTATATTTCTTTTTCCCTGTGTGGTCTGAACATGGATAATTACAGGTAATGGAAGGCAACAGTGATGTAACAAGCATCCCTTTTATCTTCTATCTGAATGTGAAAGCTATAGTTAAAATTACAACTAAAATTCCACTGTAAGCCTGATATTTTCTTCTTATTTTTCTTCTGCTGCCTTTAACACATTTGTTGAGTTTTTTCCTTTGTTTTTTAATAGCACACTTTAAAACTTTGGGGTTGTGTTCTGTGAGACCTCTCCTCCCCGCCCCCAGGTCGATTTATAATTACTTTTTGTTAATGGAAACATTTCATCCTGACAGAAGATGGCACTGTCTTTGGCACTGTCATATTCCTTATATGCCTGTTTTGTTGAGTAGCTCTTAATGTTTGTGATGCATATTGTCAAGTAAATAAATGCAACAATTTTGTCAAGATAACAGGTAAAAATTTGTTTCTGCTTTTCATGTATTTATCTACTCTGTATGTCTAGTCAAACTTTGGTTTCCATCCTTTAAAAAAACCCAGAGATTTCAGGTGCTCAGTATTTCTTTTGTTTCATGCTAATGGAAGTCTGGATAATTGTTTGAGTAACCTGGTCACCTCAGTCAGAAAGTTTAGTCACCTCTGTCAAATAAAGTGCAAGATAAATTCTTCCTGCACTGATGGAACTTGTAGTAAGATTGCCTCATGTACAGAGCCATCCTGCAGATTCCAGGTGCTTTTAATTTTCTGTGTTTGTAAAAAGAAAATGATCCCTTAATAGAGGTATTTATTTATTCTTTCTTACCCAACTGTAAGTTTGTCATGGATGGTTATATCTGACTCTACTGCAGATGCACATGAATCTTAGTTAATAGATTAACTCACATTAATGTGATTAATAGGTTCTCTGGCAGGAGAGGGTTTACTAAAATGGATACAATCCAACAAACACTATGAAAGACCAATCCAATATCCAATATTCTGGACATTAAAACCTCATAGAAAATGTCATACGCAGGTAAAATTTGAGCTAATTATTCCTGTTTATCTCTGGACATTACAATTAGTTTAGTATGGTTGCTGGTTTCTTTTTAGTCACCATTTTTTAAAGTGTAGTTTAAAACTCTTCACTGAGACTTTATTTGTTGTATCCTGATTGCTTTCCTACATGCAGCATTTTCTAGCTGAGAGGGTTTTCTCTAGAAGAAGTAATTCTGAATCTTCTGCAGCTTTCAGTTCATGCACAAGAACTGAAATGGAAAAAATACAGAAGTATTCCTTTCCTATTTAATCCAAATCAGGGGTAGCACACTGCTAAATTCACAATTGCACTCAGGTGTTTATGTCATCAAATGTAGTTCAGTTGCGATGGTTTCCTTACTTTTTTTTAGGAGGAGAAGGTAACCATTTTTAGGACAAGGACATAAAAATGAGGAAATTTTAGACCAGTTTGGTACTTGGGTTTTCTTTTTTGTTTGGGATTTTTTGATGAAAAATCCATATGCATCACGTTTTTGGTAGTTTTGTTTCGTTGTGTGTTTCTTTTTTTTTTTTTTTTTTTTTTTTTTTTTTTTTTTTTTTTTTTTTTTTTTAATNTTAGTTTTTTTGAGAACTCACAAATTCAGCAAAAGTTTTGTGTTAAATGTAGAAAAGCTGTTACTCTCTCTATATTTCAGGATAATCTAGTATGGCAGGGTGACAATGATAAATATCTTCACCTAGTGCTGAGACTGTCCCTTTGTGTTTCTATTTACATTTTTCACCTCCCAAGTGCCATTCACTCATATTTTATATTTACTTTGGGCCTTTTCTTGATCAATTATATGTAAAAATTGAAACTTCAGAAAGCAGAAATAAATGGTAGGGAATTACCTGAGCAAAAACTGTCTTCAGAAGTCTGTGCTTTTATTACTAATCCTGTTCCATTGAGTATTTTTCAAGGTGTAATAGGAATTTTTAAATGCAGTTGTTTAACTAAAATTCAACTGTTAAATCCCTTTTCTTATCTCTGATTCTGTGACTCCTTTGGCTGGTCGTAGAGATGCAGTGCTTTCTGTGGGATTACCTGAGTTTCTGCTGCTTGTAGTCCTAATGCTTTATCTCTCGAGGCTGCACACTATCTTGTATGAAACCAGCCAGCCAGTGTCAATAACTGGTCATTTCTGAAGAGGAACAGCTTATATTGTTGATTAGTTAATGATTGTTCACAGTGTTTGCTGGTGTGCCTGGCTGAAACCCAGCTGCTAGAATATCTTTGTAGAGATGAAAATCTAAATAAGACAAACCTTACAGGGTGATACAGCAAAGAATAAAGCTGAACTTAAGTAAGTTTTGAAACACCTGCTTTTTTCTCTACTAACAGGAGTAGTCTAAGCCTAAGAATTCACTTTGCTGAATGCCATGAAAAATTTGTTTGTTTTAATAAGGTATTAAATGAACAAAGAAACTTGGTTTGATGAGCTCTTTGTGAGCTCACTGAACTCTTGTGAGCTCATTTCTTGAGGGCAACATAGAAAGAAACACATGGAGGTGGAGAGGACAGCTCGTGGATGATCCCAGCAAGAACTGAACTGGTATTGAAATGGTATGAGGGAACATCATAAAACATCATCTCAGAGCCAAAGCCTTTGGTCATGGCACACTGACATGTTTATTACAGCTGAAAGAGCAGCTTACTTGGGTTTTGTCTTGCACTTGTGAAGAAAGCAAAGCCAGAGCTGAAGGCACTGCTGTTAAGCTGACTTTGTCAGCTGCCTTACAAAGCACAACAGAGTTTAAGGACAGAAAAAAAGAAATGGTGTGTTCTGACTGTGTTAACTGGAGCATTTGGAAACTCCTCTGCAAAGAGGAAAACTAGTTAGAGAGGAAACCTAACTGTGGGATACTTCCGATCTGATTGATAAATACTGTTTAGGCTTGCACATAAACAAATCTGGTTTTCAGTTGGCAGCTTGCTGTAATTGCACAGCTTAATAGAGGCATTCTCAGAATAGTCCCATTGTCTGCCAGCACAGCATGGACTCGGCTGAGATGACAGGGAAAATTCTCAGTTCTGTGCACCGCAGCAAGGCTCAGTCAGATGTTTCCATTCCTTGTCTCCTGGAACCAATTTTTTGCAGATTGGGCTTCCAGCATTTTACTAGTGGCTTCCAAAGGACCGGTATCTAATGTGGTGGCTAGGAGGGTGGTCTGGTTTAGGGGCTGCCTGGTGCAATATCTGACTTCCTGACTGGTATCTTCTTAGAGGGAGGGGGAATTGTTCTGTTGAACAGCTCGTTGCCGGGAGGATTATGCTGTGAGAGTTTAGAAAAGAAAAGAAATCTTCATGAGATCCAGGCCTTTTGTTTCGGCTACTGATATGGATGCTAAAATCAGTGGGATGTGTTTGTGAGCAGCAATTATAGCAGAAGACATCTGGGGATGTTGAATGCATCCCTAAGCATCGAGGTGCGTGCTTGTTGATACATAAAACATGAAATACATACAGGCACGTGTGGTTGTTTTCTTTTAGCTCAATCACTCACTATAGAAGGGAAAAACAAAGCCAAAATTTCCTTCTCCTTTCCATTGAGGTGAAAAGGCTACAAGTACTGAAATTTTTGTCTTAGTTGCCTCCCTCAATCTTTCTCTACTTCCTCCCTACTTTCCCTTCTTCCCTCCCACTTTAAGGGAAGGGAGAGAAAGGATGGAAGGGATGGAAGTAGGGAATCTTAAGGGATGGAAGGGATGGAAGTAATATAGGTGTTCAGCCTAAAGAAGATAAAAGTTTAATATAGAAAACATGTAAAGAAGCTTTCATATATGTGTGTATGTCTATATATATATATGTGTACTTAGAAGAATCTTATTTTCACTACTGCATTTCACACCTTTTGTACAAAATGGATTGTGAATTTTCCTATGTTCTTCTCACAATACATGATTGGTTATTAAGAGAAGTAAGAGCTTGCACAATAAGATAATTAAAATTACTGGTAGAACTTAACATCACAGTAATCACATAATTTAGTGCATGCAGGTTACATTTGCAGATTTTGCTCTTACATCTTTTAAGTAATAACTGATTTTAGGCTGCTCACAATTTCAGTATACATAGTACTTTCATGCATAGCGAGGTGCCCTTGTTCTGTTAGACTTGTGATTTGAAGACTTCCTAAATTTAAATTTTACAGCCTGTGTTGCCTTTTTTTTTTTACTTTCTTCTTCTATATGCTGCTTTTATGAACTTCTCTGAGTTTTTAGCCTATATATATCACAGTCGGTGTAGATCTGTTCTCTTAGAAAAGTGGACTTGTCTTCTCAGATCTGATTTGTAGACTTGGAGGTTGTATGTCACAGGTGTGTTGGTTTTGGCCTGCAAGATTAACATGAATTTTAGGTAGGTGACTTCACTGCTATTAAGGATGTTATTCCTATCATCACAAGGTCAAGCCTTTGTGGACAATAGAGTTATACAGTTACCACTGAGGTGAAAAAACTCAATAAGTTATAAAACTTATATTAGTGTATGCAAGGTGAAGAATCTAGAGCTTGCATGTCAGATCCTGGTTTGATTTTGTAGCTTCACCACTTAGGTTGGTTGATTGGATTGTATTTAACCCTGTAATTGAAGCATTTTGGTTATCAAATTTCTGAAGGAGTAATCATTGTGTCTTACCACAAATGTTTTACACAAAACTGAACTTTATTGTGGAATATCAGAGTATTTAAAGACACTAAGGGTGCCTCCTGCTGCACATGGATAGGTGTCATGTGTGACTTTGAAAATGCCTTACTGGGCATTTAGATGAGTGGATAATTACCTTTGTTAGCCAAAAATACTTCTAAAAGTGTGTTTCCAGCTAATCAGCATTCAAGCCTAGGAATACTCAGGATTTTGTCCCTCTCTTCCTAAGGCTCTCAGCCAGAACATGACTGGCACTCATATTGGACCAACTACATCTGCTCTTTCTCATTATTGTAGTATAAAAACTTGCCTAGCAAGGAACTGGGTAAAGCTTGGAAGATGCTGTGATATGAAATATTCCAGTGAGAATCAGAGGATGTCTCCCTTTCCTGGCTAATTCTTTGCATTCCAGTAGTGAATTCCAGCTTATGGGAACACACGTATGGTTTGGTTCATCTCTCTGTCTCCCCTCCTTAATGACTTTTTTTTTCCATACCCCCTACAAAATCACTTTCAAACCCCCAAATCTAATATTTATGTAAAATAATTCAGGGAAGATGCAGCTGAATGTGTTCATTTTCCAGCATGTTCAGTATTTTTAGTCTGCTCACTGAGCGTGAGATGGAATTTTCAACTAGCAATTTGAGACAGACTTTCATCTTGCAGAAACCATTTTCTGGCAATTCCAAGTGTGTGCAGTATTTGGTGGGGCAGGCTGGAGACATTGTGTCTTGATGTGATGGGTTGTCACTCTGCTGGTTAGCGAGGCACCTTCTTTGAGGCTGGAGAATAAAGGATGAGTCTGATAAAGAAAAGATCTTTTGTGTGTGTATGTGTGTGCCTGTGCACCTGTGCATATACTTTCAAACTGAGAATAACCACTCTCCACCTTTGCTAAACTCGTGGCCTTTAAGCTGCTGCTTCTTTCTGGGTTTGTTGCCCTCATCCAAGAGGGAAATACCTTTGCCTTTGACAAGAATAAATAACTTACCTCAAGATTTTACTATGTTTTTAGTGCTTAGGTTTGTTATAGAAATACACAGCTTACCGCAAAGTGTTGCTATTTATGTTAAGAATCCGTGTCTGAAGAACCTCAGGGTTGTGTTTTGAATGTTGATAATGATATAATAATAATAAAGTTGATGGTTTGGTGTAAACCCTGCAGGCCCTGAAGTGCATTGGTTGCAATTCCAAGACGTGTGGAATTGCAACTGCAATTTCTCTTCTGCCTGACTTGCCACCACCTGCGGCAGTGAAGAGGAAAATCTCAACAGGATCGATTCACATCTGAAGGGTTTCACTTCTGCTGAATGCCACATGAAGGCATTTCATGTTCATTTTACACTGAGAGTAGAAAATGATAGTGTGATTTTTAAAATTGTAGTGGTTTTTTTTTTTTTCAAGAAGGTTTGGACAAGATGATCCTTGAGTTCCCTTCCAACGTGGTGTTCTGGTCTGTGCTTCTTTGAAAATTGAAAATCGATAAGGAAACCAAAGCGTTTGACAGTTTGGATCACTTTTCCAGACTCTATTATTCCGAAATATCTATGGATTTTATTTCTTACTAAATGACTAAAGAATAATTCTATGGTGTCTGCTGAAAAATTGAAATAACTAAGAGAACACTGAACCTGTTCAGATCTCTGCTATGGGCCTTTCTTGAAAGGTACCTCAAAAATGCTGAATCAGATGTTTGCAATTTCATTTAATACAGTTAAATAATTTGGTTTTATAAAAGAGAAATCTTGTTTAGTGCCACAGATTGCTTTTTTCTTCTTTTTTCCTCATTGTTTTCTGTGGTATTTAAAATATCTAAAGTCTATTTCAAAAGTGTTTCTGCATGGAGACTAATACGGGTACAATTCTGTCTTTCTTATTTATTTCAGAGAGATAGTTCATGCTAATTTGTATATCAATGAATTAATAACTTTTATTACAAATAAACCTCCAAGTCTGTTACCTAAAGGTTAACATGGTGCATCTGAATGTACTTCTGAAAGAAATTGGTATTAGCATATAGGCATGTTTTTATTTCCCCATTATGACAGGTAATCAAAATTACCACAAAAGAGATGTGGTTGCTGTGTAGTTATGGTATTAGACATTTTATGATTTTGAGCAAAAGGCATTGCTTCAGTGCCAACAAACTTTGTGGTGTGTCTTATTTCCATATCAGTCTTCATACTAAGGTAGCAATAAGTCTTTGCTGAGTAGAGTTGTTATAAATGGCAGGTATTCTTTTTTTCTGACAGCTTTTAAATGGGAGGTAAAACCAGTTTAGATGTGGGATGAGATTCATTTCCATGCATGGAAAACCATGGATTGTGCTCTGGAACTCTGTCACACTGCCTTCTGGGACTTGCTATAAGATGTGTGGCCAAGGTCACAGGTTCAACCACTTGCCTGTGATGCTGGTACTTGGCAGACTCTCTTTTACACTCTAGCAATACTTCAAAAAACATCTAGCTAGACAGAAAAGCCAAATATTTCAGGCCTGTTACTCTATTCTAAGCTTTGCTTCTTTCACCTAGAGGAAAAGCCATTTTTTCCCCAGGATTTGGAAAATACATACTTTCAAGTCCAAACGAATATTGTCTGAATTAAAATATTTGGAGAGGCTTCAATTTAGTCTCCTGCCAGCTGTAAGAAGCCCTGCAGGCTCATCTCAAATGAGCCAGAAAAACACAGCTTCCTATTAGCCAGAAGTTTACAAATTTTGACTTAGTGGAAGACGGTACTCACAGGAGCACAATCAGAGTGCCTGCACTTTGTAGCTATTGTACTTTTCCTGAGACAAGTCTACTCCACCAGCCTTCCTTTAGGTCAGGATTAGAATCATTGCATTTGCAGCGTTAGTGAAATGCTTGACTTTTCTTCTCAGCAGTTCAGAAGTTCAGCAGTGTTCAGAAGTGTTTCACGTTTGTTTGTATCAAAGCTTTACAGGAGTGATACTTCCATGTCCATAAATTGAGGCTGTACCTATCTACCCCCTGGTTTCAATAAAAGTTCCCCTTATGCCTTAAAATTTTTTTCCATAAACTGGCCATGTTTTGTTGAGAAATCTTTCTTGTTTAATTAAACACTAGCAATGAAAAGTTAGTTTAGATTTTGAACACAGACAGTGTAAAGTGTTGAGTTAGCTATGGAAATTCCATTTTTTTTAATGGGCTGCTTTTAACATTGTTAGTTTTATTACAATAACTGTAAATATTATTCAATTGCTTGTGATTGTTGTTCACATACAGATCGCAAAGAACTTTCTTATTTGCACTTCCTGCTGTTTTCTCACTCTGTATAAATTCCAGAAATGCAGGAGATACTACCACGATAGGAAGCAGAAAGTACTGCTTCATCTAGAGCAAGTTGGGACAGCTGTAATGGTTTGAAAATAGCTACAAATCCTTCTATCAGTAAAGGGATTGTTCAGCTAGAGATCAAAACTTGAGTTCCCCTTCTGGCTTCTAAGAAATGCTTACCCTGTGCATTGGGGAGCGAGAATGTGGCCACTGCTGCCTGTTCCTTTCCTTGGGACCACATTCCTACACTTAGGGGGAAGGAGCCTGCAGGCTCTTCAGTGCAAGTCACAGTGTGAGGTGTGAGTGGCAAATCATGTGTTGGAGGTTGTCTCCTGTAGCAGCTTTGCTCTTGGATGAGATGTTGTGAGTGAACGTGGGCAGTCAGGTTTCAGCAGGATGAGACAATAAGGATCAGTCAGGCTGTGAATTTTTCATATTCCTCCCCAGTGTGTGTGGAAGGGAAACAAAGCCCAAAGTTCAAGCTCATTTTTTTTCTATTTTGAGCTGCCTTGTTAGAACTTGAATGGACAAAACTAATTCAGTAAGAGGTTGTCCAAAGGTAATATACTTTCCATATTAAAATGAGAGACCAACAAGGCATCTTTTAGAGGAGATTGATTATTTATTGTTAACTCAGCTTGGTGACTGTTCAAATTAGCACTTGCTTGTTCTTCTGTTGTTGCACTCCACAAGACACTGTAGTTTGTTTTCCCTCTGGCAAATTGCTGAAGTACAAGCCATTTTTGGCTTGAGAAACCAATGAAACAATCATCAAATCTGAGTTCATGAGAAGGTAAGCTACTTACTGGCACACATTGCAAATTATGTTTGCCTTCTCAATCCCAATTTTGAATGCTGTGGATTTAATATGCACGTTTGGAAGGATTTTACTTAGCACAGTATTTTTTGCAGTCAAGTAGTAGATTAACTGGAAAATGAGTCATTAAACATTATTAGCATTTAATTTCTGCTAGGTAGAGACAAGCTTGAAATAACATGCTAGTTCCCATGACAGTAAAAGTGAACCAAGGGAAAGATGATCTGCTGGGTTGTATTTAGTATGGTGAATGGCAATCTTACTCTTCAGTACACATTTAAGTAGATTCTAATGAACTTTTGTCCTGATCTTTTCTATATTCTTCCTTATGAAGCCCTTTCTATACCCTGAGTGATAAGATAAAGGAAATCAGCAGAACGGAATAAGTGTTAACAAAACTTGTAACGATTAGGACCAGTTAAATTGATTACTTTGACTTTGGCAATTGAAGACAACAACCTAAATAATCTCGTTTACAGTCATTAGTTTTTTGTGCTGGATAATCTTTCATCATTAATTTCCACTCAGCTTTTTTTCTTACTGCACTTCTATCTTTTTTTACATTTTGATAAAGTAGAGTTGGTAAATTTATACTCGAATGTCTTTATTTTTGGAAAAATGATATACCACATTTGAAACTGTCTTAAGAATAGTGTATTTTCTTGCCAATATGATAAATGCGCGGACATGGAATTTCAGTGGAAAAAAGTTTAGTGTTTTCACTTCAAACTTCCTGTCAGTATAAACTTCTGAAAGTAATATATCAAATGTACCTTTGACGTATAAAGAAAAATTGCTTATGAAATAGCTGTATGTAATTCTACAGACCAAAAATTTCCATATATTTTTCATAGTGATTTATTATTTAAGTATTATTGCCGTGACTGGCCTCCTGAATGACTCCTTCCATTCACTTGATATTGCCGAACAATAAGAACTTAGGAAACAAAAACATTATAAGTGTATGCAGAGAATAGATTGCATATAATCCACAGGAGCTGATACTTTCTGACTCCAACACTATTTGGCTGAATATTATGAAATATTCATTGCTGGAGAACTCAAGAGTCAGCATCTGATTAGAAGGACTCCAGCCTGAAAATATATTAAAAGCCGCTGAGTGTTTGATTTGTTAGCACTTAACAGGTCAACGACGTTTAGGGGTCACTGCACTTGCACAGATAAAGACATCAGAGTAACCAGGGGGCTTGCATAAATTATTATTTCTACAGTAGCCCTGCTGGAGGATTAATAGGTTGGCTTTATGGGGTTTGTTTGACAGCATTTAGGGCAGTCAGATGACTGAACTTCTTCCACTGATCATTCAGGGGGTTTTCTGGGGTGGGTTTGCTTCTTTTTTTGGGACAAGTGTTCTCCCTAGTTAGAGTGAATGAAAGGGATGTTTTGTTCTGTAAATCCTATTATGAACCTTGCCCTTTCTGCTTTCTCCATTTGGAAACATTTTATGACATTTAATGAGCTTGAGCACTGGATGGAAGGAGATTTAGACTTCTTGTACACTTGCTACTGGGTTTGCAACAGCAGTGCAGACAAAAATGAAAGTATGTGATAAAGAAGTAGAGGCTTTGCCACACGTCTTGACCAGATTTCCTCGTGGCATGTGGAGTGCATATGGCTTTAGTTTTTCCTGTCTGGAAGGAGAGACAAAAATTAAAGTGTTTGTTCTATCCTAGTTGCACTGAATCACTCAATTACATATGTAAAGCTATGACACAGGAGTTAAATCCTGCATATATTCAGTGGTATTAGAAAAAGCAAGCTGTGCATGTTTCTTTCTTTTATTTGTGGATCTTTTTTTTTTTGTATCTTTTTGTCTGTCTTTCCCAAAAGCAAATACCCTCTATTCCGAACAGCAGAAATAGCCTGGTGTTATTTGTATGAAATGCCAAATTTAAGAGGGAGACAAGCTATTAATAGGCTGGAACTGTTTACTGATATTTATGGGCTCTGAGATGCCATTTGTTATAGCAGAGCAATCACAGCTGAAGGGTACGTGCAGGATGTACAGGGTGTAGCATGATGTTATGCCAGTTCAGCTCCTGCTCGTCTGGCAGAAAAAGTGCAATGGGCTGATGCCAAAATGTTAACAAGGGCCTTGTGTATCATTTCCACTGAAATATTTTCTGAATCATCACTGATCCATGTGGCAGGCGCTGATTTCAGACTGCTTTGTTCACGCAAAATCCACTAAATCACAGTCTGAATTCCAAAGGCATACACTCCACCGTGCCTCACTGCTCTTTCATCATCTCAGCAAATGTAAATATTGCAGCATTTCTTTTTAACCAATTGCTGGATGAAGGAGGAGTCCTCCAGGCAATCATGGAGTAAGTCTTGAAATGTCTGTGCACATGCATGATGGTGTGTGATTTGACTTCTGATATTTTGTGTGAAATTGCTGATCTGTAAATTAACTGAACCTTTCAGTGGTGGGATAAGTGGTGTTTACTCATTTGGAACCTTAGAGCTTGGTAGGTCTTGCCTGGAGAGACAGGCCCACTTCCTGCTGGTAGACCAGGGTGCTTTTGTAGCAATTCCATTCTGCTTTTGTGCAATATAAAGGCACCTTCAGGTTCAGATATTTTCATTGTTATAAAATATTCTTGTGCAACAGCATAATGTTAAGAAATATGTTTTTACAGAAAGTAATTACCAGTAATTAAAGATACAGCCTAATACTTTGTAGGCATGCAGTACTTTGCACACACAGTTATTACATATTATGGCAAAGTCCACCCTGATGTGTCCTGCAGTGGAGACGTTGTGGAAGACTGGCTGGAGGATCAGAGGGTTTTGACCACTTTTCAGTGTTTAGTTTCTTTTCAACCCAAAAAGAATGGTATCCCAGTGGGTGAAAGTTTTGCCTCATTAATCCGTGACGAAATTCCACAAATGAGCAGTAGGATTGAGCCAGCCTTCTAGGAAACATTGTCGTGAGAGTTAAGCAAAATATTCACGCTCCCATTCCTCTTGGGATGTTTTGTCACCCATCTTTACTGCTCTCCCTCTCATATACATGTGGAAGAAAAGTATGTTGTCAGCTGTCATTTGTTTCCTGAGGTACATTTTTCCCAGTTTTTTTTTTTTTCTTTGCAAGTGTGCTCCCCATGCTCTGGTGCTGCTGCAATGACAAGGTATTAGCTCAGAGATGATGAACGGCAGGGCGGCTCTTTGGCAGTTGTTGCTTGTTGAACTCTAATGCATTTTCTAGTTGTGGTGTCCTTTGATGCTTCACGAGTCCTATCCTTTCTGAACTGACAGATACAGCGAACAAATTGTTACATTTTAATTAGAGATAAGAGCACTGCTCAAGTCCTTTTGGACAATAGCCATGACACGCTTTAATGAAAGTGCTACAACTTTCACTCAGCGCTCTCCTCAAATCAGTACAAGCACTTGCTCTTCTGCAGATGAAAAATGTAA
Organism: Cisticola juncidis; assembly: GCA_013400215.1. Classification (NCBI taxonomy): domain Eukaryota; kingdom Metazoa; phylum Chordata; class Aves; order Passeriformes; family Cisticolidae; genus Cisticola; species Cisticola juncidis. Next base: position 647,923 of record VXBR01006767.1, read on the forward strand.
GCCTTACAACTCAATTGCTATTACTCCAAGCTACAAAGTCTAAAAAACGAAAATTTATTATTCTCATGCAGGAGAGTGCTCAAATATCTGAGTTATTTTCGAGTATGTTTGGATTGGTTTTAAAATTTTACAGATTAATGACATGAGTGTCCTCTTTAGGAGGGAAGAGACATTACTTGTAATTTATCTGTGATTGTCTCACAGCCAAAGAAATAATTAGTATTCAGTCTTTTATCAAGAACAGATAGCATTTCTGCACTCTTTTTCCTCTGTTCTGCCCCCTTTCTCCTTGGAGGAAACAGATGATTTTGTAGTCTCGTGGTGTCTTTCTGAATCTTTTACCTCATTTCTAAACACATGTACTGTCATTTTCTCTGCATCTTTTTATGGCAAGGTTTACTTTCCCTCTTAGCTCCCTGTGTTCCAATGAATCCCCCTCCATTTTTCCAAGTCTTCCTTTTCATTTTTACCTTTGAAATCTTTGCCCCATAGTCTACAAACAATTTATTTAAAAAAATAGAAAACAGTAAAACACACTGCTCATAATGTGTTCACAGTAAGGACTTGGATTGCTCCTTCTTTTGAATATAATTTCTGCTACATGTTTATTTATAAATTAAATTATTATTTATAAATTATATACAATCTAAATTACTTTTCTCTTTTGTTTTAATGCTTTACAAAATCATCTTAAATACATAAAAGCCCTTAAGTACCTTAGGCTAATGCTACACGTAGTTTTTAATGAAATAAAAATTTATGTGTTGGTTTATTTCAGAAGTATGAAGCAAAGAGTGTAACACCTTTGCTAAACAATGCAGTTTCTATCTTCTTATCTGGTTGAGTTGCACAGGTAATTAAGAGAGATGGTCAGATTTGTTCTGAGTCATGTAATGTTTCTCTTGACTTTCAGTGTGTGCTTGAAGTGGTTATTCCAGTATGGTTATGTTCACCTGTCTGCACCACAGTGCTTCTTCACAGGGCTGAATTTCAACTGAGGTATAAAATAGTTCAGAAGAAACAGCATGTCTAAATTCCCTTTTGTTTCTGCTTTTTGTTTTTACTTACTGGCAAAACAGTACTCAAAACTTCAAAGGAGTTTGGTTGCATTTTAACTATTATATTTTTAAATGTATCTGTGATGGTTCTATGTGAGTGCTGCTCTTTTGTTAATTTAAACGGAGTGTTTATTTTGATACCATGATATCACTGATGTCTTATGAATGCTGTAATAGACTGTACATAAATCCTAATTTAAATTAGTTTATAGTATATAGAATATATGATGTATATTACTTTTTAATCAGTTGGTGCACAGTGAATTACCGTGCTTGCCTTGATAAGGGCAGTGTTGTCACTTAAGATGTGGCTCCATGAGATCAGGAGTCCTTGGCTATCACTAGAGAGTACCTGGATGGAAAAAAAGCCTGCCTGTAAATAACAAAGGGGTGAACTTTGTTTCTTAAGAGCTGGCTGTGAGCTGATTTCCCCCCAGGAAGGAAGAGATGGCTGCCATAGCCCTCTGGGCCAGTTGCTGGCACTGCTCTATCCTCTGACCAGCAACTCACCTTTTCAGCTGAGAAATGGCAACACATCTCTGATTCTTTAGCTGGTTTTCTTGTTTATACTTACAAGATGTTCTCCATCCTGTATACCTGTAAACTACCTACATCATATATTTTATATATAAATTTTAGAGCCCACATTAAACCATTGGTCATTACTTCTGTACATAGCTGAAACCTGACATGGTCTCCATATCTACATTCTTGCCACTTGAAACCATGAAATGGAGTAATAGAATTTTTAAATGTTTTAAACCAAGAAAACATTATAAATAGTTCACTGATTTTACCATAGTTTGTTTTAGAAAACTGGAACAACTCCATTATAATTTAATTATTATTTTTTTTTAGTTTTAGTTTTAAGTACATGCTACAAACTTTAAGTGCAGATCATGACTTTTTTCTAAGGGAATTAAAAATCAGCACTGGAACAAGTTTCTCGTACATAAATCAGCACTGCAGCACTGAAGTCTAAAAATATATACAAATTATGACAGTGATGAATGCTTTTGAAATTGCAAACAAGTAATGAAACAACTGCAGGTCTGCATGATTAAAATTCATTGCTGATTGAAATTAATGATAGTTTTATTATCTCTAGTGAAAGCCTGCGGTTTATTTATTTAGACGATGATAAACTTTTGGATGTAAATGAGTAAATATAAAATTCCATTTCCCAGGCTTTCATTGAATAGCTGCAGTCATTGAGTCAGAGTATTGTTGAAAGGAGGGCAAATAAAATTACTTATAAGACTTCACATATTTGTATTTTGCAGGGTTGAAGTCAGAGACCTCAGCCATAGTATTGCCATTCATTTTGGTGACTTTTGGATCACTTGTAGATATATTCTTCTCTTGGAATTTGTTTCCCTTGAACACATGTATAGGTTGTTCTGTTGTTAGTGTGCTAAAAATATTTACTATATCATTTACAGTCCTAATGATACTTTAAAAATATTCTTCACACAATAAAATTGAGTGTAACACCTTAAACAAAAAGGAACATTCAGGGTGGTAATCAATGTGATTTGATTGGAAGTGACTGAATCAGACAAATATATTTTGAGAGGAAAAGAGTGTTTTGATAAATGGTATTTTCAACCTTCCATAAAACATACTAAACCACTTACCTTAAATATAAATATAGCATAGTTCTAAATAAGAACCTGAAATGGCTTCAAGGGTGGCTGCAAATTGATAGAAAGTATTAAAAGGTTGGACTACCTACAAGAAGTGTCTTTGCCAGCTCCTTGCACCAGATTAAAATCCATTACTGATTAGCAGAAAGGCCATTTTAACCATAGCAGTGGGTTTTAGGATCATGTTATATATAATGCAGAACATTTGTGAGTTAGTTGTAGTATTTATAAGAAATTCTTAGTTATGAAAGAAATAAACCTGTTTAATGTTATAGGTTTTTGGGAAGAACTTACTTTGGAAAAAAAAAATAGGTACAGATGTTAACCAGTAAGTTTCTCATGCAGGTAGTTCTTTATATGGCTTTCTTTTACAGATGACTTTTTAAAATGTTTGGTATTTCTAGATGGATTCTATGCTGCCTGGAAATGAGGCTGGGACACTTGAAATATCTCAGTATTTTAGACTTTTCAGAGAAGGGAAAGAGTAAATTAAGATTACTTAATGAAGAAGTTGTTCTGACTATAATTCTGTCTTTCTCCTAGCATTTGATTGACACTTTTTATTTTTCCATCTTTCATGCACCTATTTAGAGGGTGGTTGTAAGGTCTGTGACAGATTGGCTTATATCATTCACTTGCTTTTGGAATCTGTTTAGAGTTAGCAGATTTTGTATGAACACGAGCAAAAATCTGATTAAGTCAGTCCCTGTCCTACCTTTAGCATTGCGTTTAGTCCCTCATTACTTTCTTAATCTTCACTTTTAATCAGTTTATTATAGAGACTGTTATTTTAAAGAATTGTCCTAGAAAAGAAACATTGGGATCATCTACTTGGAGAACTGTCTGCTTGGTCTGACTAAAAAGTGTAGTTTTATGGGAAGATCTTCAAAATATGGTAGACAAAACTCTGGATGCTGTAACCTCATGCAAAGCCCAGCATTCTTGTGATACCAATTGCTAGGTTTGGCATCTAGCACTGATCAGATCCTTCTTCAGTCCTTCACAGATTTGGGTTTAGCCAGTATTTGTCTTTTGACACTAAGGGTGAGATGAGAAGGAGATTTCAAATGCTTTCCCATGGCAAAGCCTCCTGAGAACTAAAGAGGGAAGACAAAATTCTGTCCCTGATATTCATTTCCATCTCCCAGTGCATGACTTCTTCCCCCAAGTTTCAAGTTTTTGGTCATGGTTGCCCAGAATAACACCAGATTTGAAGTCATATTTCTCCACAAATAATGGGATTTCCTGACTTTCTTAATGTTTGGATTTATTTTCAGGCATTTGACTCAGCAGTGGTGTGGCATTGGTTTTGCTGCTGCCCACAAGATGCTGTAAAAGCAATAGCAAAGCTTAAAGATGTGTCTTAACTTCAAAGAAAAAATGCTGGCAAACTATGTAGTGTAGGCTGATGGTAATGTACAGCTTTAATTATTATCATGCTTGTATTTACCAAAAAGGAAAGTAATGCAAATATTTGAAAACATTTACTTAAATTGTACTGGTGGTATCTGAGAGCTGAATCTACAAATTTTCACCTGAATTTTTGTTCTTAGCTCATATAAATATTTCTAAAAAAGCTCTATCAAGCTGCTGGTAGCCTATGCTTTCATCAGCTATCTACGTTTTTATTATTGTGGGGACTCATAATTGCTGAGCATCTAAATTTGAGTTCATGTCTACAACTGCTTGGGAAAAGTAAGCTAAATGTTGCTGTGCTGTCTGAAAAGTTTGGTGCTCGGGGTTATCTCCTTTATGTGGGATCAGTCCTAAACCATGGGATTTTTTTTTCAATGAGTCTTATTTTAGAATGGTAATGGCTTTAAAAGCCACTTTTCATTGGTATACTAGAATCCTTGCTCAGGAAGACTATGGGAGACATGAGTTTGAATTTCTTGTGAATCCCAAAGTGTAAGTCTAACACTTCTTGAGCAAGTGCTCCAATTGCAAGGACCTTATTTAAGAGAGCTGGCTGTATGTTTCAGCTAGGAAAGTACAAAATCATTTAAAAAAAAAGCTATATTCTAGTTTACAAGCTCTCAAGTAGAGCTGTGCTTTTTGTTCTTAATATAAATGGTATGAGCTTAGTCTTTTTGCTAATAGTGCCTCATGTAATATGTAATTCTGACCTAAATTTCAGTAAATGTGTAATTAGTAGGATCATTTTTCCAAATTACCTGATACTAATTGCGGAATTCTGTCTGATAATTGAGTAAATTAAGTGGCATAATTTTAGGGTAGTCCTTTCCATTGTATCATCTAAGTTTCACAGGTAGTTGTACCAAATTTTCTGAAGTTATGATTTTTGTAGCATGTTTGACAATCCAACAAATCAATTTCACTGTCATATACAAAAACCTCATTGGTTTCAGTTATTTTAAGATCAGGAAGATTACCTAGTCTATTTTGGAAACTTAAACTGTTGTTAAAAATAAGTGATCTAATAATAATATATTACATTAATATAAATAGATCTAAATAAGGATTGAGAAAAAAGTATTTCATACTATTTCATTTTATTTACCAATTCTTACACTGAAGTCGTGGTGATTTTGTTTTGTTTCTAAATTTTAAGTATCCTTCCTGTTGTCATGGTAGTGAACTGTTGGATGTATCCCAACTGTAAGTCCTGAAGGAGGCTATGTAATTGTCTTGAAGCATTCCTAACTGAAGATATCACATTTAACATTCAGTGGCCAAGTGGAATTACCTGCTGCTGCCACCCTTGATTTACAAGGAATATAAAATCCATGTAACAATTATTTTTGGTAAAGGCAGAGTGGTAATTTTTTCAAACCTGTTCAGCTGCTGTACATTTAATGAAGATTCTGAAGTAAGAGAGTACAAAATATGGTATCCAGTGGTGAGCTTAGAAAGAAATACACTTTTGAAGGTTAGAAAGACATTCTAGGCCCACAATAGTCAATTGTTGACTTAATGACATCCAGAATACTATTGTAAATTAATTAATATTTTCTTCCTATGTCCACTTTACTCAGGAAGGTTGTGGATTTTCTTTTCCCTGACTAACTTTTAAAATTGGAGGTTGTGTATGAAAGCTCTGAAATCCATTTTCTAAATATAGGCTGATTAAAACCAGCAGCACAAAATTAATCACTTCCCACAATGCTGAAACAAGAGCTTCAAGAATTTGCACCTGCATTTGAAAGCATATAATAATTATCACTAACTTCTTTGTGAACTTCATTTGTTGAGCATCTGCAATAAAATGTACAAAGTCCTTTTGTAGACACAAAAGATTCTGCTTTAAAAAAAAATAAAAAGAGTACATAATTCAGTAACAGTAAAGCAGAAAAAAGGCTAATTTCTGTTTATCTTACAGCTTGCTTTATGGAGGGGAAAAAAACATGATCAGATTCATTTCAGACAAGACAGATTACAGGATATTCAAACAAAACAGCTTAAGATTTATGTGTATGGTACACAATTAAACATATCAGGTTTGTTTGTGTTAGAGCAGTACTTTATGCCATACCTGTTGCTTGGTGGTTCTTAAACGACGTTTACTGTGGAGAGGGACTTTTCATTTGTTTACTGTGTTAATTAATCATCGTGAAGCAGGAGTGATGATTTTGTACAGTTCCATTATCCATGCTGTGACGTAAAGCAACGCTGATCACATTACAGTTAACAAGCAAATCGTCAGTAAATGGTTTTGGAGTCTTGACTGGCTGAGTGGGGCTTTTCTGCATCCTGACTTGCAGCTCTTAGTTCCTGTTGATTCCCAGCTGCCTGTGGGGTTTAGCTAACTCAACAGAACCATAACTACTACAATACAAATGATCATTTGCTTTCAGCTTTTCCACTGTTGGGAAAGAGAATTTCTGAGTAAAGTCTTGAAGGATACCTTTTCTCGTAGCTGCTGAGTAGTTTGTGGGGAAAAAAAAGAGGTACTTCAAATTAATTAGAGGTAAGATACAATAAAATGTAGTTAGTTTGGCTGATGGCAGAGGAACCTTCAGCTTCCTAAGTATTACATGACATATGAGATGACTGGAGAAAGAAAATACAGTTTTCTGTTTGATCTGATGCAATGTCATTGTATCATCCTTCAAGTACAGCTGTTGAATTTCAGTCCTTAAGGTTTTCTGTAATTTTGGCTAGATAGTATTCTTGCAGAAAATCTTCCATACCAAACTAAATTATAATCTCCTTTAAAATAATATTTTTTGTTTTTAAAAAGGATGCCACATTTGAAGTACATTCTCCTTCATAAAGTTGTCTACAATACAGTATGAAATAACCCTAGCAGTATTGCATTTTTGAAGACAGTGTTTATTTCGATAAAGGAGCTTTTGTCAATAAAGGAGCTGTTGTGGGTTAATCCCAGCAGGCACCCAGCCACTTCTTCATTCCCTCACAAGGACGGGGGAGAGATTTGGAAGGGTAAAAGTGAGAAAGCTTGTGGGTTGAGATAAAGGCAGCTCAATAAGTGAAGCAGAGAGTGCGTGGGCAAGTGAAGAAAAACAAGGAATCAGTTCCCCCCTTCCCGTGGTCAGGCAGGTGTTCAGCCATCCCCAGGGGAGCAGGGCTCCATCACGCAGCACAGGGACTTGGGAACAAACAGCATCACTGCCCACGTCCCTGTGTTCTCCCTCTGCCCCTGGCTTTCTGTGCTGAGCACACTGCCATATGGCCTGGGATATCCCTGGGGCCAGGTGGGGTCACCTGAACCCTTCCAGGACCTTGTGCACCCCCAGCCCACTCGCTGGTGGGGCAGGGGAGGAGCAGGAAGTGCAGTGGTGTTGTGGAAGTGCAGCTCAGCTAGAATGGCCCTGTGTTATCAACACTCTTCTGGTCACAGATCCAAAACACAGCCCCTTACTGGCTGCAGTGAGGAAAATGAACTCTGTCCCGGCCAAAATCACTGACCAGGAACACAGCACTGCAGAGAGCAAATTCCCAAAGATGATCTGTTCATATTTAAACTCCTAAACTGACTGAATTAGTATCATCATCATTATCATTATTACTTTAAGTTCAGTGGTCTGCATTGCCCTCAGTTGGGAACTGAAGCCTTTTTGTAAAACAAGAAACCTGAAAATTAGAATTTGAGTTTCTGGCTCCTTGCTTTCCTCTGTGCTTTAACAAAGTTGTTCTCTGTTCCAGAATCTGGATAAATTGAGTTTAAATAGACCTGGATACTTTAACAACAACCGTAACCATGATGCCAGTTTTTTTTTAAAACAGGTGGTCATTTGTAGGTAAATTCTGAAATTAGCAGTGGTTTTGAAATTACACATAGGAAATAGGATGCTTCTTTTCTCCAAAATTTGTGTATTTCCTCTCCCTCATCTTCCAGCTTTCTCATGAAATTCTCAGAGGAGGTTGTACAAATATCACAGAATCACTGTTGATCTTTAAGATCTCCAGTCCTTTCCACTTAGGTTATTACTGCTGGTTTTCTTTGAAAATGTGCTTCATACCACACTTTCTTATTAAATCTGCCTTGGTCCACATCTAATGGCATCAGTTTTCTTTATTTCCCCTAGTATTCTATAAAAAAATATTCTATGCTTATTTCACATACATTCTGCTGCTCTGTATCAAATAAATGAATTTGTGGGGTTAACATAAACAGATGACTGTCATTAAAAACAAATAAATTAGTGCTGACTCACACTAATTGGAGTTTCATGCAGAGGTGATAATTCTGTATATAAAAGAACCAAGCTTCCCTAAAATCAGCCCTCTTCAATTTCCAGAGCTGAAAACTTAGGGTTTGATTAATTATTTTGGAGGGGGTTTTTTTAATTCTGTTTCAGGGCTGGTTTTATGAATGCATTCTTCCAACTGAGACATAAAACTTTATCGCTTTCTCGATCGCTCCAGTAAGTGTTGAGATCCGAGGGGAGCAGCTGGAGCAGCTGTGTTCCCCCTTGGATCTGGAAGCTGGAAAACTTTCATCTCTGTTGCTGTCTCAGCTGCTGGTCCCAGGCTCTGGCCTTCCCATAACTCAAACCAATTTCAAAGCAGTGTAAGTAACCTCATTGGAATGCTTTTGGAAAACCACAGGAAGATTGGCTTGTGGCTTTTTTTTTTTTTTTCATATTATTAATTTTTAAGTGGTGTTGTCTGTTTGAAACAAATGCTTCCATTTTAAGGAGATCTGTGCACGGTGCCTGTTGTGAGCAGGAAGACCCATCCTGCAGCCAGGTTAGGAATGTTGGTGCTCTTATTTAAATGAGGAAGAAAGGGCAGTGATTCCAGCAGGGCAGATGGCATGTAAAGACTGAGCTTAAGAGGTTTGTTTAAATCTTTCTGATAGTCGCATATAAGGGTATGACCTTTGAGTCAGGTTGCACGAAGAATTGTATTTCAGACACAGTTTTGCCATAAAGAGAAGAAAACCTTCCTTAAAGACATGCAAACATTTGGAAGTTGCATTGACAGGATGGGCAGAAAAGCATTAACAAAAGTAAAGCAGTGGGAGGAGAGCTTTTGAGACCTCATGGTAAGACCATGTGCTTTACTCGCTTCTTCATGCTTCTGACCTCAGAGGGAACCTCACACTTTTTAACCTTTCTTGACTGACTCCAGTGAAGTGTAAAATAGTAGAAGTACCAAACTTTTCAGGAAGGGACAAATTCCTGCTGCTGACCTTCATCAAAACAGAGAAAAGCATCTGTCTTTTCTTCTGAATCCTAAATCTGTGGTTGCCAAGCTGGTGAAATACAGGAGAAAGCCTCTCCCTCCCCTGCAGTGTAGTGACAAAGTGGCTTAAACTCTTGCTAATAGGAATCTGTCAATGGGGTAGTGGCTGAGTGGTAGCTAATCAGGATCCTAAGCCAGTAGCAAAAAATTGCTGAAACTTATCAAACTTTAATAGGTCAAAAGAAATGGTCAGACAGAGTGCTGCCTTTCTGAATACATTGGCAAAGTAAACACTGGAAACCACAGAAACAGCATTTGTACTGATAGAGGAACCAGTGATGGTTTAATTATGTAACTCTGTAAGGTTATATTATTAAATGTTTTAGGATGTAATTTTATCTAATTATTTACAGCATTTTATCTGAAGATAGGATGATTCTGTTTGAAAAGATCCGTATGAACTACCTCTGTCTTTTCAGTGTTAGACAATCAACACTTTTCTGTCTCACAAAGGACAGTAAGAGCCACTCTGGCTTCGTTGAGCCCTTGTGTTTTCAAAATAAATAATCTTCTAGCCTAGCCTGAACTTTCCCCTGCCTGGCTCAGATGATTGGGATGATCAGGGAGGCAGTGCCATAGAAAACCTGAGCTGGGTACCAGGAGGTTTGCAGGGTACAGACCCCACACCCCCGTGCAGGTTCAGCCAGGGCTGTGCCAGTCGCTGCTTCTCCTGTCACTGCAGCTGCATCCCGTTGCTAATGCATGAAATGTCTCAGAGCACACAGAAAAGCATGCTTGAGTGACAGAATGTCACTGCTGACTTTCACTTCCTGGCTATTGACCCAATTAGTAGTCTTGCAGTGGATTTCAAATTAAGTGGTATTTTACAGTGCTAGTAATCGCCCTCTTAGGCCAGCAGGGAAAGGCATCATCCTCTTCATTTCTGGTGTCAGGGGAACTTTTGGAGTTTATGGATGATGATTTTGTCTCTCTCCCATTTATGACTGGTAACAGAATGATTTATCACTGATCATATCATATTTCCATTCAGCAAAGGACCAATAAAGGAAAAGTGTATTTTGGGAACGTAGAGAAATGTATGGATTGAAGCACAGGGTTTCATTACTATTCTTTGAACCTTCTAAATGATTTGACCTTTATCCACAAAGTGATGGGTGTGGTCAACAAAGGCTAGTATTGATTTACAGCACAGCTAACCTGTCAATTCTGAGCTCAGCCTTTGACCTTTTGTTTTGTTGCTGGAAAAATTATGCCACGTGCTTGAGTCCTACTGCTTAATAGTTTTTTTGTTTGTTTGTTGGTTTGTTGGTGGTTTGGTTTTTTTTTTTTTTTTTTGATATGCAAAAGGCCAAAAGACTAATTCTAAATAAATCACCTGCTTTAATAATCTCAGTGTCAGGAGAAAGCAAATTGTCCATAATTAAGTTCAGAAAACCTGACTGCCAAAAGAGTTTCTCAGAATTGAACAATGAGTTTTTTCAGGAGACAGTAAATGTGCATGTTTTACAATGGGTAGCTGCCTTCTGTTACCACATGCATTTTTCTTCCTTCCTGCTTGTCTTTTATCTCACATCTGTACCAGGTGGGGGGAAAAAATAAAAGGTAGACAAGATCCTGATTGCTGCATTTTTCACGTTTTAAGCTTCCCCCTTTTTAATCTTGCTCATAAACAGAACACCACTGAGAGGATCTGTTTCCTTCCCATGTCTTCTTCACAGATAAAGTAATGTTTGCCCTCTTCTCTAGAGCAAGGTAGACCACTTCACAGCAGCTTTGACCTCCAGCACATGAAAGATGCGTATTTTTTTTGCCAGGATGTCAGCCTAGGGAGATAGTGTTTACATTGTGCAGTAATATGGCTTATAGAAGTTAAATGTGCTGACTGACCATTTAATTGTGCAGATGACTGCTTTGCTTTGCTTTTTGTCTGTTTGGTTTGCTTGAAATTGTTTGTAAAAGGCTGTTAATGGAACTAATGGGAATGAATTACAGTCCTTTCCCTCATCTCTCTCCTCTTTTCCCCCCCACAAAGGGAAAAAAAAAAGAGCAGTTTTATGTATTGAATACATGTAGCATTATACATGTAATAATCAGCAGCATCTCAAAGCTTAGTAGCTTCTAGTTTATGAGGTTTTTCCTAACATTCCACCTTTAGAAGTGAAAAATCCTTTCATTATAATGTAGAGAAAATTCCCATCATTGCTATACATGATGTACAACAAAATTTAACTTCTGTTTTGAAGGGAAGAATGTAATTGGATTTTAGAGAAGACAAAAACTTTAACTGGCAGAGTTCTGACCTAGATCATATTTTCTTCTTCTGAAACAACAGAAAACAGAACTATCCCATATTCCTGCCAGATACCACCCAGATTTTGCATGTACCTTAGCAGAAGTAAAAGGATTGACTGTGAGGAAAAGCTCATGAAGTTTCTTTTGTTCCACTGGCTTTTTTTACATGTATTACATGAAAAAAACAGTGTTCCATTGTTTCCTTTAAGCTGTATGGCAATTCTTGTTATAAAGAACAGGTAACTCACCTAGTAACTTAAGAAATACTCAATTTATTGAAAATGTTATTAATGCAGTGTTCTGAAACCTGTGCACCCCTTTACCCCCACCTCAGGTTGCCCATCCATAGATTCATTGATGGGTGAATCCTTGCAGCTTCATTTTTACCTAGGACTCAGTCTAGGTCTGTAAGACAGGGGATTAGATATGCTTGCAGGAACACACAGGTGTATCAAAGAGTTTGTTAACACTAACCTTCTTTTAATGATCATTCCTTTTGAATTCCAAATTCAAATGGATGCTTGGGTCTTGTTTCCATGACTACAGTTGTAGGTCTCTGACACTGGTAAATTTGATGCCTGCTTATGTCAGCAATTCATGTATTAGACATATGTAGATAGGTGTAAATGAATATAAGTTTGGAGCCTCCTTTATGCAAAGACTGGAACAGACTATCATGACAACCCAGTGTATAACTAGCAGGCACAGTGCTAGAAGACAATGTGAGGATATGTAGCTCTGCAGCATTAATATACTGAAGGACTCATATCTAGCCTTGGCTGATTTGGTTAGGCAGGCAAACTCCCTCATCCTCCTCACCCCAGGGAAAACAGATGCCAATGCAGAGGAAGAGCTTTAATAATAGCAGTAGATTTGCCATCTGTCACCTTGCTGGACAAATAATCAAGGATTAAAGATTTAACGCCTGAGAGGGATTTTTTTTTTTTTAAAATTTCTGCTCTGGATTTTGTATGTAAATCCCCTTGAACACTGTAGTGGAGTTTATTGTACTTACATCTTCCTATGGAGACCAACATTGAAAAGAGTTCTGAAATCTCACCTTTAGTAAGCAGCTTTGGAACACGTGTGGTTAACAGGGAGTGCGTCATGGCAGAGATCTTGTTTGATTACTTTGCAACTAGATTTTGCCCCTCTTCATCATTTCCCTGGAAGGAAAAGAAGGAAATTGGCTGTTCATTACTATGGATCACTGCAGACCACAAGATCTGGAAGCACTAAAATCAAGGAGTCTGTTACTCACTGGAGTTAAGTGCAAAAATACACCTACAAATACAAACCAAACAACTCTTCCTGCTCTAGATTTGTATGACCTCCATGTGTGGTAGATTTTAGAAGTTTCAACTTGCTGAGAGGTTAGACAATACAATTTGAATGTGGGTATTAAAGATGGTTCTTGATTTTGCAAGGGGAAATTGCTCTGCTATCATTTATTAGCCCTGTAAGGAGCAGTTGCTGTAGTTTAGTTATTTCAATTGCTAAATAGAGAAGGAAAACAGGGGAGAAACTTCACTCAGTGTATTCTGTACGTGCAGAGTACAGAGAATGTCAGTAGTAGAAGAGTAAAGAAAAAACAGCCAGGGAGAATACAAGCTAATAATAAAAGAAGTAAATGGTATGTGACAAAGTCAGCCCATCAGCAGCCCAGCAGTTTTTGAGTAATAAAAGCACTTTGTGACTTGGAGCATATTGTGTGAGACATTACTTTTACAGGGATGCTATTTAGAAATCACAGAGTTAAGTTGTCTGTAGGGAAAAATGGAGTAGAGGAACTATTGATTAAGCAGACGACAGATGGAGGGGTAAGATGTTAAGGGGCCTCAAAACTTATCATTGAGAATAACACTTGAGCTGTTGTCATAATAAAACTGCAAAAATGACACATGCAGCCTTCAATTTGAGTGACTAAACTCAAGAGGGGATAAAGAGGGAGAGTCTAGATTATCTGACTCCAGTTGTGAAACAGGTTGTAGGACAGGTTTCAGTCTCAAAGACTGATGAGGTTGAAATTGTTATTTCATATCTCCAGTCTCAGTTAAGAAGTACAGTGTTTTTCTGGGCCAGAGCCATGGTGATATGCCATTGACATATGATGATGATGATACACCATCTGACAACGTTTTACTAAATAAGGGGGAAAACCTCAGGATCAATTTTCCTATCATGTTCCATGTCTTTATAACATGAAAACCTCCAAGTAAGCTCTGTAACTTTCTCGCTTATTTTGGAGACGTTTGGCATGGAGAAAATGTCACAGAAGTGTAAGAAAATTGTGTGTGTAGAGCAGGGAGGGTGTCCTCATAACTACAGTAAAACACATCGGTTAGCAATGCTTACAGTTTTGACATTATGCTTTCCTGAGAGAGACAGGCCTGGGAAATCCTCGCATTTGCTGTGGGGGCCCTGGGGACAGCAGAGTTTCTTGTGTATTCTCCTTCAGCCTTCATGTAAGCCTGACCCTTCAGTCAATGGCTGTTCTCACTCAGTCAGGAGCTCAGACTGTTCCCTGATAACACACATGATAGAATGCATTTTCTTTTCTTTTTTTATTCATCTTCCACTTTGGCTCTGGAATAGCAAAATATCTTCAGAGAGAGGCATTGAGTACTAAATGTGATGGGACCAAACCCACACTTTCTTCAAATCTAGGTGGTACTCTGGAATCTAATACTTAAGCTGAAAATGATTGTCCCATGCAGAATAAGGGTTTGCAATAAGGTGGGAAGGAACTGCAAAAAGAGTTTTACTTTTCCACACAGTGTGAAATATAAACTATGCCCAATAGAGTCCTGATCATGTTACCTAATCAATTCTTTGACATTTCAGTGCTTTGGCAGTTCAGTCTCTCCAGTTCTTTGTGCAAAAAACTTTCTAATAAATGAAAGTGTTTTGACATAGTTGAAGCTATTGGATTTGCTACTGCACTATTGAAATGAAAATTTACAGTACACATGCAATGTTCACTTCTCCTTCTGCACTGTGAAATTTATTCCCCCAAAAGTTGATATCCTCACAGAAGACATGATCCCTCTTGCTCTTATGACCCTTCCTTTGCTTTCTATTCATCATTTACATCTTCTTAAAGTTGAGGGTAAATGAAGTGAACCCATATTTTCCGTTGTGCAATTTCATCATGAGATGAATACATGATAATTACAATCTCAATTTGACTTAGATGAACAGAGTATAAAAACTAGCTGTTGTATCTGTTGTTGTACTCTTGATTTTATCAAATAGCTTTGAGAATATTTAGTTCACAAGTATGTAGCTGATTGTAAATTTCTCAGCATATTTCTACTTCCCTTACAAAAAGCCAGGATTCTATCTATTAATAATATATATAGATATATGTCTTTAAAAACTGGGATTACAAGCCTCAGCTGAGATGCTTGTTGAGAGAACAAGTCCTCTGGAGCTACTAGCTTTGCTTTGCCTAGAATTATTTAATTCTTTCCCCCCCCCCCCCNTTTTTTTTTTTTTTAATTACTAACCTTAAATTTACTGTGTGCAGAAGAATTAAGGAGTGGGATTTTCAAAAGACTCAGCAGTGGCCTCATCTGTACTCGGTGAAGTTAGTGATAAAATACTCAAAGCTGGATTTTATAGGATTAAGCCGATTTACACCATCTGTGAATCTGGCCCCCATTAACTTCAGTGGTAGCAGATTTAACCAACATTGAGAGCTTTTGAAAACCCCATCCTAATTTGGTAGTAAATACTGTGACTGTATAAACAGTAGAAGTCAAAGAGGAGTTAAAAATAACAAGGCATCAATTCAAGTTCTCCCTGTCATTTGTAATTATACCTTTTTTCCTTAGAGTTGTAACATATCATTTACCTGATGATGTGTAGGGTTTTTTTTTTTTTAATTTTCTTGATATTCTTTAATCTTAAATAATGTAGTTTTACTATATTCAGTCACTAACAATCTCAAGCAGGTTTACAAGCAGGTTCTCTGCAGTCAAGTATATAAAGGATACATATTTAGGGGTTGTGGTGTATGTTGGTATAGCAAAACTTCTTTCTGACAGAACAAGTATAATGTTTGGATGTTTTATTTTTATTACAACAATAGGTAGGATCACCAAACCACATAAAGCTATCTTGCTGTCTCTGTCTATACATGTATTTTTATATATCTGTTGGACATATCTCAGGTATTTTTAGCTGTTGTCCATGACTATTTGTCTTTATTGCTCTACTACAGCTGAATAAGAAAATATATGTTATAGCAGGACTGAAATCTTCTGTATGGCATAAAAAATTGTGTGAGAGCAGTTTTGCCTTTTTGAATAATCCCAATTGGTTTATCTGAGAACTAGGATAAACAGCTGAATGCTTGATTTAGTTGTAGTGCTGTAGAAATATTTGCCAAATTGATAAGTAGTCAAGTACTGTAGTTAGTGCCTATTTCAGCCTTAATACTCAAATAATTTGGGTTTGACATGGTGTAAAGTACGTATTTTGGGTCACTTCTTAAATAATATATATTCGTTATTAAATTCAGCAGGGAGGGGTTTCCCACGTGTTCACACCACTGTCACTACTAAATCTTTCTATTTGAGACAGAGCAGAAGCAAAAAAAGCATTTCACCTTGATAATGCAATTCCATAATGCCGTATTCCCGTACCCAGAATTAGAATTTATCTCCAGATATTGAGCACTGAGCAGTTAAAGCAGTCCCCAACAGGATCATGAAAAGCTCCATGGTCACTGTCCTGCAGTTTGGATCCAGGTTGTTTGCTCCATAAGGAAGAAAGAGTCTTGCTGCAGCCTTCAGAAGGCACAGGGCATAAACAAAGCCTCCATCAACACTTCAATTCTCAAAGTGGTAATTGAGGTTTTAGCAACAAGACTCTGCTTGACTGTAACCAGAGTCAAATAACTAAAACTATGTTCAGCTCTTTGAACACTTACTCATTAGGGGACTTGTTAAATGAGCTCTGTGTTTGCTCAAATGAGTAGCATGGATTTTTTGCACCTTGAGTAAATTCACTTCTTTTGGCTACTTGACTGTTTTCTGCCTGATTTTTTTAATCCTGTTTTTTTCTGCAAAGGCTTATCACGCGTGATAAAATTGAAAGTTCTTGAAGCAAGCTTTTTTTCAGATGCTATATCACTAAGATATGAAGCCATTTTACTGCTTTAATCTAACTTCATTGTATTTTTTAATAATAGACATTTCCAAGTCATGGCTGTGGTAGAGAGAGTGCATATTTAAAAGTAATTTAAAAGTTAACTAAAATGTCACACAAGATCCTGATACAATTTTTTGCATGTAGATAGAAAAAAGGCAATCAGTGATACTGACATATTTTTAAACTGATAGTTTTTCATGGGATGTAAAGCAGTGGTTTAGTTCAACAGTTGAATGAAACTGTATCTGTGATCTTAAGAGGATATTAGTATTACAAGTATTGAACTTGACTGAAATAGTTTTTTCCTATTCTTATTTTCTATTATTAATGTAAATTGCTTAATTATGGTTTAAATGAAATCTAGGTTAAGAAAATGAAAACCCTTGAATAGCATCTGCATGATGGGGCTCAGTACAGCAATGGTTCTATTGTATGGCCTTAAAATAATCTGTGTTCTCATGGAGAGAATAGAATTATCCTTGTGGGCACAGTGCTGCAGCAATGAGACTCTTGCTTTCAAGACATAAAGTGGGATCTCTCATGTTTTGTGCTGTGAGTTTGAAAGGATCATTTGATTCAGGGATAGTTTATGGGTATTTCCTACATAGGCTTTTGGAAAAACAGCCTGACATGCTAAAAACCAGCTAATACTTTTACTCAGATCTGCTGTTTAATTATTTCCCAGTCCTTTTCTGATAAATGTAGCCATCTCTATGAGTCTAGTTGCATTACATTTTGAATATAAGCAAGCTTTCAGTCCACAGGCTTTTGTTATTAGGCTTTGGAAGGGATATGAAATTGAACTTCATAGCAGAAAATGCTCTTTTGAGGTCCAGTAACTGATGCTGAACATGTCAAATTAGTAAGACAAAACATTCTTCTTTGGAGAATAACCCCCACAAACATGCTGATTTGCCATCCTGATTTATTGCTTTTAATTCAGATAAATGGAAAACTGAGCTAGGTAGATATGAACTGTTGTATGTATAATTGCATTGGAAGGGACTCATGGCTTCCTTGTTGTCCAATCCTTCTCTCATTTCATGTGCTCACTGAATCTCGGTACAGCACAATAACACAAAGTAGTTAATCCATTGAACCCCAAATGTTCTTGCTATTCCATTGGTTAGGTTTTTTGGAAATGCCAAAAATAGCTTATTTTTATTTAATTTTACCTTGCATTTGCTGTAGAATCTGTTACTCTGAGTGGAGCTGAGCTTCTTCTAGCAACAGAGAAAGGAGTTGGGAAGAGAGGTGTCGCGGTGCCTCCGCCGAAACCCTCCGGTTTCGCCCCGAGCTAGCCCTGGCACCGGAGCAAGCGTAGAATGAGCCGCCCTCACACACTAAGCGGAGGGTCAGCCCGTGTGAGCTCTTGGCACTGAGAGAAGCCTAGCCGAGACACGATGTAACCACTGGCGACGTGGAGAAGCAGAAAGGAGGATCCAGACAGCCGAACAGTTAACTTGTAATTTTAATAACCACGACCTCCGGGGCCAGTCTGGACCCCGAACAAAGGAAAACAGTAGCTGATATAGACTTGGGTACGGGGAGGAGAAAAAGGGGGATCCCTCTTTGTGGCCAATAAAACTTAACCAAAGTAGGGGAAAGGGAAGGGTTACAAACTTTGGACCAATTAGGAGAAACTCCAGTGGCGGGAAAAAATAACTGACAGATAACTGAATATTACATAACAAGAGCTAGCACCTTCTGAATATAAATGAGGGGGGTAGGTACAGAACAGTATACATCGAAACTAAATTAAACCCACAATCTCTTTTCTTACTAACCCAAAACCAACCCACAAGGTAAACCACCCTTCTTCCTTTCACCCCATTTCTATGCACAAATGTCCCTTCTGTATAATCCTTCTTTTGCTCCCTCTCCATCTTCCTTGAATCCTTCAGAGCCTCTCTCTCGTCGAACCTTCTAGACTTGTCACATACCCTCAGCACACCTGCTTTCGCCATCTTGTAATGTCCTTTCCTTTCAGTCCTGGACAACTCAATAGAATCAAAGTGGGAAAACCAACGATAATATAAACAGTTCAAAAGTCTGCACCACCACAGAGAGGTGGCTCAGAGACATTTTCTGCCTCTCTTGGGTGCTGTAGGGGAGCATCATGGAAAACTTTCCAACATCAGAGTTGCACATTGGAGTGCTCTGTCCTGGTATCCAGACTTTTTGCTTTTCAAGCCCCAAATCTACAGGCAGCCACAGGCAAAAACACTGTTTAAAGAGGAAAAAGGAATTCTGAAGGTTGTTTACTGGTTCTGTCTCACTGTGTGGGTAGGTGGACTTGTGACCTCACTTAAATGCTGTGTGTTGTGATGCCCAGGTGAGCCATGGGGCTGTTGTGATGGATGTGTGTACCTGCTGATTTCTGAGCCAACCACTGCCTGAAAGCTCTAATTGCTCCCTCCTTGCTGCAAACACTGATTTAGAATTTTCTGGCAATCCCTGCTTATTTTCGCAGAAGTTGTAGCATTATAATTATCTTGGAGACCATGGTATGATGTAAAATTTGGTTTGAAAGTGACTGTATTCCACAAAGTTCTTAGAAGGAGACAGTAAGCAGACAGATTGGCAATCCATCCATATAAAACCTTGCTGCTCTAGGAGCGCTGCTTCTGTTTGAAAGCATCACTCACACACCACCAAGTCTTTGAAATCTCATTGTGTCCTGCAGCTATAATAGGGAGGAACTGTGTAGGAACTTGTTCCTACAGACAGCATCCTGTAGGGTGGGAATATCCCCTGTAGCAATGGCAATATTTTAAGTCTTCATTATGGAGAATTCTGCCTTGTGTGTGTTTTTTGAGAGCCTTTGCCATTGAGGAGTCTCAGAGTTTTGCATTAGGCACAATGACAGAGTGAGTTTCTCATAGCCCCTTACTGAAAGGAAGATGTAGCAATATCATGTATGACTTGGTTATTCTTACTAATTTCTTTTTATCATATATTAGCAATGAATAGGAAAATGCCCAGTGAGAACACGTTTTGGATGCAAAGGGACCTCGTAGGAAAAGTTCTATACTTGGAAAAAATTCAGTTCTTCAGGTAGCTGTGACTCTAACCATTGACATCAATATTGTTCATTTAACATGCTTGTCTAGACCTGTGTTTTTCCATCATCATATTACTGACATTTTGGGACTTTTTAATCACTCACACCCATACGTGCACATTGAAATCTGAAATGAAAAGATTTATTCTCTGTCATAATGACTTCTAATATCTATGAAGAAAGTCTTTGGAATTCTCACCTCTGTCAGGTCTGTTGCATTACGTATCTCTCTGCATAAAACTTGTTAAACCTTTCAATATAGTGATTTTTTCAAACTATTGTGAAACATCCGAAATTAGCATGCAACATCTGTTAACTTGCTGACATATCTTCAGGTTCATCCAGAATAAATTAAAATATGAGTAAAAATAATAAAAAAATCAGTCTCCTGTCTCCAGATGCTGTTATGACAGACAAAACTGAGTTTACTTGGAGTCATTGCGAAGCATTATGGGATGCAGTTCATGGAAGTTGAGACTGACTCTATCAGTGACTTGTCTGTGAAAAAAATATGGCTTGAAATAATTTTCTTTGTAGTTTGTTATTCAAAGTAAAGCTATGAAAACCACTTAAAGAAAATTTCACAGTAGCCACATTTTCTGCTTTACACAGTTCCAAAATTTAATTCATTCTATGGCAGCATTTTTGGATCATTCTTCTAATGCATACATCCAAGAAGAACTAGCCTCAAGGGGTCATTCTGATAGAAAGTTTGAACTTGAAGAACTAAAATTAACTAAATCAAAAGCAGAGGTTTTGACACCCGAGGATGTCATCCAAAATAAGTTTGGCTGTACAATAATTCTGTTCTTCACATGTATCACGCTAATTGGATGAGGCATGCTTTGTAATAAGATGCAGGAGGTGTGAGAGAACTTGTCTTCTACCCCTCCCATCAGGTCTGCTCCCTGGACACAGATAACTGTGTCCAAGTAAAACTTCCCAGCAATGTTTAACAAACTGAAATGTCCCTGATATATTACCGAGTTGCAGGAATGGAATTTTTGCATAAACAAGGGCTTATCATGTCTCCCTTTCAGTCTTACCCATTCTTTTTCTCTAAAGACACATCTAGGCTTTTAAGTTATCATTTTCTGCTCTCTTTTAAACTCCATATTTAACTGAAGTATTTTCTAAAGTATGATGGCAAAGCTCAGTTTCCAGCTAGAACCCTGCCAGACTAATTGATTAGTGTTTAAGGTGTTTCAGGAGACATCCAGAGTTTTTTTAATTTATGACGAAGTTAGATGAAATACAGGTTTATTTACTGAATTCTTTAGTTGAGAGAACAGTATGGAGGGGAGGGATAAAAAGGAATATTGCTTTTACAAAGCTCATGGAAATTTCCTGGTTTTGTTGATTTACTTTCTGCTATTCTTTTAGGAAACATTACTCTTCAAGCATGTTTTGTTGATCAGTAGGTTACTAAATACACAGAAGCATATCTAAATAATATGAGTAATAGGATAGCTGGTGTACATTGCCACTTGCTCAAGTCAGAATTTGGGGGGAATTTATGATTAGTGGGCCATTTACACCTGTGTTCATGAACATCCCTGTAGGAAAATGTAAGCAGTCTGAAAACGGAGACTGCTAAACTTTTTTGCCATTTTCTTCTTTATTTCCTCTGTAGTCTGTGTCTAACCTTCTGTCTGTGATCTGGGCTTGCAGGGCTGTCCCACAGCTCTTTTGCATGTCATGTTCTCTGAAAAGGGCATCTGCTGATATCCATACCCATTTGAGGCAGCAGGGCAGTAAAGGGAACTTTTGTTCCTAAATTTTGTGAAACACAAATGATTCCTTGTTATGCCCAGGCTGATACAGGTTTTATGACCAGA
Source organism: Cisticola juncidis (assembly GCA_013400215.1). Taxonomy (NCBI): domain Eukaryota; kingdom Metazoa; phylum Chordata; class Aves; order Passeriformes; family Cisticolidae; genus Cisticola; species Cisticola juncidis. Next base: position 669,611 of record VXBR01006767.1, read on the forward strand.
AGAATAGTGGGAGTGAGACAGAATTTTCAGGGAGATGGGTTTGCTCAGCAGAAGTTGTCATATAAGTAAATTGTCATATGAGTGGAATCTAACTATAACTAAGCACATCCCATTGTCTCCTGTTGCTTTCTTTTTCTTACTTTAAAAAAAAATAGTCAACCCAAAAACCTTTTGTCTTTTAATCAATCGGTTCTTTCTATTGCACCTGAATTCCTAATAAATACGAAAGCTTTCACAGCAGGGAATGTCTTTAATGCAATTTTAAGATACATCTATCTCTGCTCTGTCCCACAATGTTTAATTTGACTGCCTGGGTAAATGGAAATACTGGAGATTAATACAGCATTAAAAATACAGTGAAATGTGCATTTCCCAGTCAGTTAAATACGGGCAATGTGGAATTCTTAAGTTGGTACAATTAATCAGTTAGACATACTACCTCTGTAATACTCAGCTCATGTGATTTCCCAGTAGGATTTTTATGTAAAAAAATTATTGCTTTATAATTTAACACTAAGTGCTCCCTGTAGAAAAATTAGAGTGCTGTCTTGTAACGTAAACAATATAGATTACTGGTGTAGAGGGATAATTCAGTCTTCTTTGTGTTTCTGCCATATTCATAGACCTGATTATGAAGTACATGACATTGAATCACTTCTTTTAAAGTCAGTGGACAGAATTTTCCAGAGAGGAATAATGTTTTCTCAGGGAATTTTTACTTCTGTTCACTAGAACCTGTCCACACAAAGTCATGGCTGAAGATCTCATGATATGTTTTTCTTTGAGTTCTTCAGAAAGGCGAAACCCTAGGAATTATTTCCAAACTACCAAATTAAAGAATGTAGATTCTAGTGAGACGTATTTCCATTATCTGATGGTAGTTTAAAAAAAAGTAAAGTAGCCTTTCATAAAGGAATGAAACATTAAACAACCTGTTCAACTGTTTTGTATTTAGCTATAGCAACAAAAAACATAACTCAAACTTTTGACATTCTCCTTATTACTGATTTTATTGTATTCTCTTCCATTCTCATTAATCTGTTTGTACACCCACTTTAGTAAATAGTCTACCTAGACACACTGTAAATAGAACTGCAAAGCGGATGAATGACCTCGTTTTTAATCCTCATTACAGTTTAATTTCTTTTATTGGAGATGATTTCCGACCTTGATTTTTTTTTTAAGCACATATTTTAAGCCTTCTGGCCTGGGAAATATTTAAAATATATTTTGCTTTATTAATTTATCATAGTGACAAGAAAAAGATATGTGTACCTTGAACCGTTTGGGTCAGTATAAAACTATGTTCCTGGAAATGAAATACTGTAATTAGAATTCCTTGGAGGCAATGTTTTCTTTTTAACTTGATGTTACAAGAGAAGAACTTCAAAGGCTTTGTGACTTCAGCTGATAGTGGAGCAACTCCCTAAGGCGATCTCAGTTAGACAGCTCAGGGATGGCCATTTAGTGGTAGATAAGGGAGTCTGTGAAGTTAATGAGTAATTCTGCCATTTTAAAATGCATTGCATTTTTATTTATTGGTGAAAATTACAGTTTTGACATCTTAGTTAAAAGTTGAGTAGGAATAGGGAAATGGTGCTGGTAATGTAAGAATGATCAGAGGTGATAATATTGTAGCACTGGCAAGTAAGCATTTTAAAATAAAGTGCTTTTTCTTCCAAAGGCTCATAGAGGAGAGAGAAACTTGTTAGATCATCCCATCACCAGTGCAGTTACTTCCCAAGGGAGAGCAATTAAATTGATGTTTAAATTACTTAAACATGGGTGCGTCTTCCATGTCAGTGGAGCAGCTTTCCCCAGGTTGATGGCACATGGTGGGAGAGTTCTGTGCCTGCCTCAGGAGCAAGATGCCCGTGGCTCCTGGCAGGCTGGGAGGGGCTGCTGGTGCTGGGGACACTTTGTAGGGCCAGCCAGGGCTGGGGACAGTGTTGGCACAAGAGTTGTTGACAAGACAGAGACTGCAGCCAGGCTTTTCCTGCTGGAATGTCCACACAGGCTGGGGCCAGGGTTTGGGGTTTACTCAACCCAAAACCTTATTCTTTCTCTTTATGATCTTTTTGTCTGAACAGCAAATTCCCTTTTTCTGTGCCCCACCAGTGGATATTTCAGAAGCTGACAGAGTAATAATCAGAGGCCAGAGATGGAAAGCAGCAGGGAAAAATAAACAAATGCTGGATGGGTAGGATGGAAAGGAAGGCTTTTGGGCTGCAGTGGCTCAGACAGAGGTGAGCTACAGGGGCTGGCAAGCAGCATGGGAAGTTAACTGGGAGAACAGGTTATCCTGAGCTGTTTGTTTCTGCAGTGATGCTAATTACATGGACAAGGTCTCCTGTCTTTCCCTGCAGACTGGTGTTGTTTACCCTGGCTCCCCATCCTCCTGACAGCTGAGTAGGGATGCAGCTGCCAGCCTGGTGCCAGCCCACAGCCAGGGGACAGGAGGGGAGGGCAGGGCACTGCACCCCGTGAGCAGAGCACACAGAGCCCAGTCAGCCCAGCCAGATCCCCTCCAGCCTCACCACCTCTGGGGGCTCCAGCAGCCACAGCCAGCCTCAATAATGGATGGGAGCTGTGAGCTGCAGCCCAGAGTCCAAAGCTCAGCCTGTCTGTGGATAGGAACAAGGCCACTGTGCAGTCCAAGCAAACCCTCTCCTTTCTGCCCTTGACACCCGGAGAGTTCTCCTGGCAGTTCCATTTCCCGTTAGAGAAGAAAAAGGTTGGGGTGTGTGCATACTTCTGCATAATGATTCCTCTTAAGCCTTTAAATACATCTGTATTTTTGCCCTCACCTTCTCATCAGTTTGTTGAGATGCTTTTGAGCTATTATATGGAATGTTCTCTCCACAGCACACTCAGCACTACATAGAAATAGATTATGGTCTCAGCACAATATAGAAGGAGTCTATAATCTTTGTATCTTGCATGCATTTATTAGAAATCCAGTTTAATTCTGTTTTCTGTTAATGGGAAAGAAAATGCATACTATACAAGTAAGTATTTAAAGTGGTAATGCCATGGTCTTTAAAGTGGCAATATTGCTCTAAGCTGTTCCACAGGATGGTAGAGTACTTAGCTGAGATGGTGTCTGAATGACACAATGACAAATCAGATAAGTAACATATATTCCTATTTTAAAAATGCTGAAAATCAGTTTTTCTCATGAACTGGCATGTTGCCTAAAGCATAGGTACTACTACTACTGCTGCTACAATCAGAATAGCATTGTCATTAAAGAAAGGTAAAATGCCCAGTTCATTTAGGAGAGACTGCAGTTTGTGTGCCTGTATCCTTTCCCTCATTCTGACCCCTGAGAACATGCATTGACTTCAAAATTCACAGAAATCAAATTAAGTGCTACTTAGTTTTAGAGTGCCTTTCATCTCAGTGGAAATGCAGACCAGAAATGGACCTCCTGAATAACACAGGCTTTAGAGTGTCACTCAGTAATTTCAGCATCCAACCTGCAATTTGTGGTTGAGCTGGGGCATATCCTAAAGACAGACATGCAATCTTAATTAAAAGATTTAAAATGAGGGAGAATCTACTGCATTCCTGGACTGTGTAGTGTTCTCTATTTTCTGGACTGAATTTATCCAATTAGAACTTTCAACAACTGGACTTTATCTTTCTGTTTGCCAAATTATACTTTCTTTTTTAACTAGAAATATTCCTGTTCTCTGGTACTCAATTAGGAAATAGTGGTTCAGGGTTGACATGCTGCAAACATAATGATGATTATATTAAAAAAATTCAGTAAGTGCAGTACTTAACTGCATCACTGTATTTCTTTAATTTGTTGATATCTTGTGGTGCAAATTCAGTGTGCTTGCTTTATCTTTCTGTACATCATAAATATATGGAAAAAATCCTAATATCGATATTCACATGAAAAAAGAAATATAAACATACAGATTAAGATTGATTTAAGCGGTTTAAACTATAAGGTTTATCTAGGAACAAAAAAGCTTTTATTTTACAGGCTTTGTTGTGTGCTATTTCTTAATCTTATTTCTCCCTGAACTTTCATATGGTCTTATAAATCTGTTGTGACAATATTTCCTACTGAGTTTCAGGTAAAGGGCAGGTGATAAAAGTGTAGGAAATGCAGTTTAGTTCAATGGAAGGAATTAGATTTAATATATAACAACTTTGATATACAGCATGACAGGAATCTTTCAAGATGCAATGCCTATGCAAAATTTCATTAAGTAATCACTTCCGTACCTGAAAATTGTTGTTTATCAAGTATTATGTTCCTTCAACCTCCTTAGAAGTAGTGATCAGATTTTTAAACTAATCTAGTCTGTCTTTTATTTTAATATCTGATGAAAGATTGCAGGGATTTTCATGTCTGTGACAGTTACTTCAGAAAGGAAAAAACATTCTTTTAATTAAGATAAACTCACAATAAAATCTTGGTAATGGCATTGCTCTGAGAAATACATCCACAGGCTGTCGTGGCAACAAGAGATGGAGATGGAGAAATATATTTCCTGGCACAAATTTCTGAAAGTAATCTTCTATTATCTTTAAAGAAAACAGTGAATTTTAGCTTTGCTTCCTATGTTCATAGGAAAAGCGTCGTATTTTTAAAACACGCAATTAAACCCCCCTAGAAAATATTTAAAAATCTCCATTGTCATTGCTGAGGCTGTAGCATAATCTCTAAGGATTGCCATTTTAATGCTAATTCCAGAAGCAAATGGAGCCAGCTGACATGTGCAGTATCAAGAGGAGAAGGTCAGCGCAGCAGCTCGAGACTCAGGAAACAGCAGGAGACTGCATTACCACTCATTACATACATTACAGCAGGCCTTGGGGATTTCTGCATGGCCAGGACATTGTTATGCTCAATCCTGTGCAAGGTGCAGCGAGAGCAGTCCATGGCTGCATGATGGTGAAACAGGAGCAAGGAAAATGTTCATGGAAATTGTCCTTTCTTGGTTTAATTCTTTTTTTCTTAATTCGTGCATGTTGAACCAAACTAGACTGGCATACATTCATTCTTTTGCTGTCCCCTCTGTCTCTGGCTGTGACTCAGCTTTTAATTTGATGACTGTCATTAGAGGAAGCGAGGGACACTCAGTGGTTTATGAATTCCCCCTGATGGTACACACATCTCCATGTACTCCTCTAAGTGTACAGGCAGCAAAGAGCTTCTCAAACTCTTTGGGATCCATCTGGCTGCATGCTCAGGCAAATGAAATTACTTAAAGTGGAAATTATTTTATATTGCATTGATTTTTCCACCCCCACCTCCACCCCCCAGTTGTCATTAGCCACAATTGTTGTTTTCACCTGGGGATTCATCATAATTCAGATCTGTCTGCCGTGCACACGGGTCTGGCTTTCATAATGTTTAAGACTGGAAAGGATCAATAAACCATTTAGTCTCATTGGAACCTTGCATGTCACATCTGTTAAATTTCACCCAGTGAAATTTCACCCATCTCTGCATGCCGAGACTGGCAACTTCATATAAATAAAACCATTTTTTTACAGCAGCTGAAGACAGCAGAGAGTGGAGCGTTAGCAGATTCCGAGGTCTGTGCCAGGTGATTAGTGTGCTGGGAGGATCTCAGCAGGTGTGCCATCATGCATGCTGAAAGGGGAGATGATTTGTTTCCTCCCTTCCTTCCTGTCAGTCAGACCTGTGGTATGCATCCCATCTGATTGTACGTGGGGGGATCACTGTGACTCCCCACGGGAAACCAGTGCACACAGGCAGCTCTCTAGGAGCAGTAATTCTGCACTACTTGGTGACCAATATAGAAAATTATAAGGAACTTAAGGTTTTGCCTTTAATTCCTTCTTTCCACCTTGCAGAAATTAAAAGGAATAATAAAATGTGAAAATCTTTATCAGTTAGAGCAGAAGGTGTATGATCACTTTTACACAGATTTGCTGGGAATCATATGGGATTTCCTTGAACTCCTAAGTCCAGCCTGGGAAAATAGATTCTTTCCTAAGACTTTATTGTGAAGACTGCCTCTCTGGTGTGAGCTTGGGGAGCCAAAACTGATGGGCTGCCTTCTACCACTGTGGAAAGGTATAGCCAGTTCTTCTCTTGGATTTGCAATTTCTCTTCGTATACAACCCGTGATTGCTGCGCTGCTTCACCTTTTTTTTTCCCTTCTTTTTTGGTCCCAGTTTTACATCAGGAACACATGCTGTGGCAGTGCTCTCCAAGCCCTGCTGCCCGGCGTGTTTGTCTTGATGTGGTTCTGGAAGCAGGGTGGATATTTGCTGGCTTAGAAGCTGCTCAGTGCTGCTGCTGCTGCTGAAGGGAACGGGCTGTTCCTGCCAGACGTTCCCTTTCTCCCTCTGCCTTGGCTCTTGCACTCTCGTGGTGAACCAAGTCCCCTGGTCTGACCAAATCTACCACAGGAAAAACTAAAACTGCCCTTGTCTCTTTGGAAATTGCCGAGCTGATCCAGGTCCCCACGAGGAGCACTGCAGCTGCCCCCTGGCCAGAAGGGGAGGAATTTGTAACCCTTTTAGAGTGCTGGTGTGATGTTAGATCAGTCTCACTTGCTGGTGACCACATTGTCTCTCCCAGCAGCTCTGTGCCAAGGTTAGCCTGGCCCTGGCTGCTGTGGCTGGGCTTCTTCCCTGTCCAACAGGAGTTTATTTGGAGGGTTGCAGTCTATATTGTTTTAGTTGTGCTCTGTGAAGGCCTTCCAAGATTTAGTTTTTATTCTCATATTACAAGAGTTATATTTTAATCTCAAAGGCATTATTTTTTTATTTGTCAATATAAAATAAATTTTGCTGAGTTGCAGTTGTTTAACCTGGTAGGTTATACTGTAGCAGTAGCCAAGTTGCTTTAAGTCTTTAATTATTTATGTACTTACTAAGCTCTCTGTCATCTGCATGCTTGCAATAGAGATTTTATGTTTAGATCATTGTTTCCAACAAAAGAAAAGCAAACCCCTCAACAATGAACCAGCAAATCAAACCCACAACCAAATCAGTTGGAAATAGCAATGTACAAAGAACGGGTCACTAGGGACCTTAAAGCACTCCATTTTATTCTTTGTGAGCTAAAAAGTCATAAAAAAGAAAACATACAATGCAAGTATTTAATAAAATCAAGTTCGCCTATTAAGCTGGAAATGAAAATCTGAGATATCAACACAACAGAGACCACTAACACCATCACAAAAATATAACAGATTGGTTGCTAGTCCTGCTGCTTGACATTATTGATATTTGTAGGCCCTAAGTACTTATTCTTAGAACAATGAATACACTTTACTTGTTTATAGTTTCCAAGGTTTGAGTATTTGGGGTTTTACTGCTTAACAGTATTTTCTTGGCTTTTCTTTTTCCTGCCTTTTTTTTTTTTTTCACTAGTGTATATCTTTCCATATTTTAAATTACTTTTAGCTATACGGGTAGACACAAGTTAGAAATTAATCTGGAAAACTTAAAATTCTTTCTTCAGTACCATGTCTAAAGTTAGAATGACTACATTTTGTCTCAGTAGCTCCATTTTTTTTTCCTAAAGACTATGATTTGTTTCTTAAAAAATCAAATCTTCTATTACATGCATCGCATTTCACTTTTTCTAATTATCGATGTATATGAAAATTAAAACTCAGCGTCTGTAAATATGAATTAATTGTTGGAAAAAAACCCACTTACTTTCACTCTTGCTGTAAACAGCAATGTTGACAAGGATACTAGCAAATACTTTTTATCAGAGATGATTTAAAATTGAGTGCAGTTTCAAGCAGGGTTGAAGTTGTCTCATTGTTTTGGTCATAAAAACTATAAGAAACAGGTCTACAGATAAAACCACTAGAATTGAGAAATTCTGTTGCATCCTTTCAGGTGATGCAGTTACTAGAAAATTGAATTTAGCACCAGCAAATTCTTTAATATATTCCATCTGGCTGACTTTATCAGTGTAAATAGAAAATATGTTTCAGTTTTGTCCATTTCCTGCAAAATAATCTTACTGGCTCAAAGCCAATTCAGAATACTCAGAGTAGGTCTTTGACATGGGTTGAGTTTTATAGCGTGGATCTGGGATTCCTGGTACCAGAATCATGAGTAAGAGATGGTGGGAGGGAGTTCTGGGTTGCTAGCAGCGTGCTCTGAGTAAAAGCAAGGAAGCAGAATGGGGTCATTTGTGTAGGCACAGCCTGATGCTTGAAAAAGGAATCAGTGATTGGTGTATCTGGCAAAAGTGGGTTTGCACATCTGAGGTGAGGCACTTGGAGGCTTATTATAGTATAAATCTTAGCCCCTATTCTTAGCCTGAGCAAACAGAGAGAGCTGCACTGATTTCAGTTAAGCTGTGCATGTGTAAATAAGGGGAGTTTGCAGCTTTCTGGATCAAGGTAAATAGGAAGTCTCTGCCTCTGTCCATACTTGTTAGAAAGTGTACAATTTTGAGACTCTTAGTCACACACAGATCTCAGTGTGTGATGCCAGGGAGCTAGAGAGACAAAACAGGTTCTTTTAAACAAATCTGCCTTCAAACTTGTCTTGGCTGAATATGCTGAGAACTCTGGGTGATATTTTATTTGAGTTTGTATGATCAACAGAACATGGAACTTGACCCTGTGAAAAAATCTGTTCAGTCTTATTCCAAATAGAGTGCTTAACATCACTTTTACAGCTAGTTTAGCTCTGGATTAGGAGAGTACAAAACTTACAGTAAAAGGAATTAAAATAGCACGGTGGGTACTCTCCAGACTTGATGCTCTGTGAGTGCTGAGCAACTTTTCCATGGTCTCCAAAGCAGGAGTGTTGGAAGGTTCATCTGATGTTTGGTTGTCCTGATTTCCCTATTCATTAACAATTTGTGTGACTGTGGACTTGTTGGATCACATGTGCTTCAGATCTCTTGTCTGTAGAAAACATACGAAACTGTTTTCTTCGTCACAATATTATTCTGAAACCTTCAAATACATAACAAGATCAGAGCAATGGACTTGTCCTATCACACACAGTGAGTTTTGCACCCCCTGGATGGATATTGTGAAAATCCTTCTTGGCTCTAACTACAGTACTCGGACATCAGCCTTCTGGGAAGCTCTAAGAGCTGAATAGCCCTCCTAGCATAGCATTTCTCTTCCTTTCTTTTCCCATTTGTTCACTGGGAGATGTGTATTTCCTTCCCATTTGTTCACCTGGAGATGAATCCAATTGCATGGTCTTACTAAGATTTACCAGGAACTTTGGCACTTCCATTTCTAACAGGGGATTGGAAATGTGAGAATCTGCTTAGACATTGCAACGAAAGGTGCTTGGTCTTTTCAAATATCCCTTTACTCTTTTAATAGGAAATGGGGAATCATGGTGTTTCCATTACAGCCATCTTATATGATTATGTACAAATTCTATACCTTTTAATAGCTGTCTTCAAGGTTATTGATTTTTTTTTTCTTTCTCATCCTTAGGATCAGATGTAAGTGCAGTTACCTGGTTACAGTATGTCACTTATTTTGCCTTAATTCTTTGACTCATGAGAGTCATGTTTCTAATATGGCACTGACCTCAGGAGTTCTTTTCAGTCCAAGAGAGCTTCCAGAGTTCCTTTTATTTTTTTCCTTCATTTTAAATGCATGAAAATACCTTTGGCATTGGAGAATTTGGGAAAGTGGAACCATCCATTTTTGCTGTTTCAAAACTACAATGATATAAACAAATTAACTTGGGCCAATAATGATCAATACATGAAAAGGAGCTATGATTATGCATTAGGATCATATACCTGATTTTACAGCTTAATGCTAATGCAGCCAATTGCCATCATATGGCAAGAATTTTAAACCACTGAAAATCAGGTCTATTTGCACACCAGTGACTGAGGAGTAATTTGTGTACCCCCTTCAGAAACTGGTATGTAGTTAGTTCTCCATGGTGGGTTATCCTAAAATGTTTTCAGCTGTGTTGTTGTTCTGCCTGATGATCCCTTTGGACAGGATAAGTATGTTAAATATTTATGTTGCTTAATGTGCTGCAGTTTTAAATAATATTGGTTATATCCCATGAAGTAATAGTCTGATATGAGCAGATTTCCAGGCTACCTGGTTAGATAAAGCCCAGAAGAGTTTAGCTAATTTCCAACTGGTATGTACTCCTACCATTAAGACAAAAATTGTTCTTTTGTTTGCTGCTGGCTCTGTGAGGTGCTACACATTCTGAATACTGAAGAGCCAAATTTATCATGATTTTCCTAATCTTCTGCTGGTATTGACACTGTTGAAGCAAATCTGTTCCTGCCACCTGTGTCCTTAGAAGGAAGGATGTCTGAGCTGAATCCCCAGTTTTAAAGAAAGAAGTATTTTCCATAGGTAAACCTTATTTTTTTCCTGTATCATTTCTGTGGTTGCTGTTACTGTAAATTATCCTTAGTTTTGAAAATCTAATTTATAGGGATTAATCAAAGGATAACACTTGAGGCCAGTTTACATACAGAGAATCATACACAAATATACACAGCATTTCTAAATGCCTGTGTATCTTTCAGCATAACCTCTGTGTTTATAAACACATTGGAATCAACACCGCTGTTCTTTATGTCCAATTTTGAGCTTAATGTATCTGTATTAATACCAAACATCTGGTTCTTCTGGAGCAGAGTCCCATAATGTACACAATCCAATGGAACAGGCAGTGTCCCTGTTTTATGTTGAGTTTTCCTGAGATCCACTACTTAGGCTGTTTTCAGTTTGTAGTATCGGCTTTATGATGTCTCTTACATACTGGTTGCTGCTATATTCTATTCATATGTGGAATTTCTGGGGGTATATGATACTTCTTTGGAGTGTTTCATTCCTTGGGATCAAGAGACATAAATCCAAATCAAGAGACATTCCTTGGCTGATCAAGGGAAGTTGTTCTTCCCAGTCCAGGATACTCTTAGATGAGTTAGACAGTAAAAGCTGCCTCTTCAGCCTATACCAAAACCTGTCACAGGCTGGGGCCTTTCCTTTCTGCAGCATGTGAAAGGCAGCTATTTCTTCTCATCAAATGCTTTTCTGTTCTTTACTTTCAGAGGGATTTGCCTGTGTGCTGTGGCTCCTGTGGTCACTCTGAGGTTGCAGTTTGCAGGATGTTGCCCACAGGACGAGCCACTCAAAAGCCGCAGCTCGTGAAATAAGAAAATCCACGTACTTGTTTTTGTCTTCAGTGCATGTGTAAATGGTGTCCCCTTATCTGTACAGTCTGTCACATCTTCTACCAGGGAGCTCATTAGGATGGGAAGTATCAGGATCATGTCAGTTTTGTGATCATAATTTGAACACAGCTTCTTTGGACCTTCATCTGTTCAGCTGTCACAAGTCTGACATAAACTTGTGGTCATAGATGGTTTGAACCAACTAACCAGTGGATCTTTGATTTGGAAAGGAAAGAGAAAAACATACTCTTTTCCCTCTAATTAGTTAAACATCACTATTTTTTGCTTTTCCAAGTAATATGGGTTAGGTTTTTGTTATAATTACTATAATTGTAATGGACTATATTCAGGTACAAAATCACCTGAGTCTTTTAGAAGTGCTTGACAACATGATTATTGCATCTTTTAAAAGATATTCTTTAATAAAAATCTATTACTTTTTCTTTCTTCCTTCTGTGTCTGTGTTTTTCAGACATCTTGTCAAGGCTTGCTGTTTGTTATGAGAGTAGACCCTTAATGTGGAATCACAGACATAACATTTGACCTGGAAAAAAAGTAGTTCTAACAAAGGGTTGAATCTTCACTATTGAAGACATTGAAGTGAAAAGTAGCCTGATTAAAGACAGCAGTATTGAGTTTTTGCCATTAGACTAGAAAGGCTGAATTGTTACTAAAAGCCATGAAGAGGGGGACTCTGGAATTTGTGGTGAAAGGAAATTGAAAAGAAACAGAACATTTGGATTCATGTTTCATGAAATAATGTGTGTGACAGAATAGGAAGGCAGTCTGAGGGAAAATGGACATAATTTTTTCCTACAATTGGGAGAGGCCAGATAAATATGTCAGTGTTAACAAGTGAACTATTGTATACATAGAAAAAAAGATTCAGAACAATTTGTAAATATTAATTTGCATTGGCCTTAGAAGAATGTTTTATAATGTACAAAAATGTACTTTTTCTCTGTAGCATCTTAATGAGTTCAGACTAATTACAAATCTTTGGTTTTCTTCAGTTTTATAGGACGAAGTCTTCATTCAGCTTCACTTATCTTAATTATGAAGCTATAAAATTAAGTATTTCCCACTGTATTTTGTTACAGCCACATGAGAAATATGGAACTATGGTATGCTGTGGTATTAGGTTTTTCAGATAGGAAAGAAAATGAGGGGAAGAAAAAAGATGTTATTAGAATTGAGAATGTTAACTGAAAAGACAGAAAACAAAATCAATAAGGACAGAATTGTATTTTTTTTTTATTTTATGACATAAGAACAAAGTAAATTCTTCAACGTTGATGTACGTGTAGTAATGGAGACTGTGGGTTTCAAAAGTAGAGAAGGAAAAAAATCAAGCTTGGATAATTGAAGTATGCTCTGGAAGTAAATAAAATAGTTGGTATATAAAATCATTTTGAACAAATGGACATAGGAAAACATATATTGAAAGAAAAAATATATGGTGATTCCTTTTTAGAGGAAAGCAAAAAACTGGGATTTAGTCACCCCACAGATATCCTGAAACTTACAAAAAGTAGCCAGATCCCACAACCAAGTGTCCACACTAGCAGAATCAGGATTTTGATTTTTTATTTCAGTAGAATAAATGCAAATTTGTCATCATTTCAACCACTCTGTTATTGCCCCATAGTAACATCAATGTTTCATAATTATTTTGGTGGTAATTATCTGAACTGCTTCTGTTCCTTTGTTCAATAAATTGTTTTCAATTATCTGTTAGAGAAATCAAGCATTTTCTTCAGTTCATTGCTTTTATTAACAGTGGGTTTCAGAGAATTTCTCAGTCATGATGCTAACATTAGGAACATTTGCATCAGAAGATCTCACATGGTGAAGTTACACATGCTTTAGATGTCTACAAATTCGATTTGTATGAAAGGAAGAGTCGAAAACGTATGTATTTGTACACTTGACTTACTTGCATAGAGGTGCTTTATCCTTAAACCTTCAATATAGATGAAGGTAAGTATTTTTGACTTTTCTTTAAACCATAGGACATGATTATCTCTTTTCAGGTATTTATTTTCATCTCAGATTAAGGAAAATGCCTATATTCAGATAAAAATAAGAAGCATTATGTTGAGGAATTGTCTTAAAACAAAACATGTAGGTATTGGAACAAGATTTCTCCTTTGTCTGGCAGTCAGTAGCGATTCCCATGGGCAGGAGATAGCCTGGTTCTCTTCCCCAGATACAGACTCTGCAAAGCTTCCTGCCATAGAAGTATCTTGTCTGACTTCTGCTGCTGTTTGCCCTGAGAAATCCTCTAGACAAGCACTGTAAAGAATAAACCACCAGCCTCACAGGTGATGTGGGGCAGCTGGAGAGCCTGCATGACATAACATTATTATATAATTTTGTGTGTTTGTATGTTAAGCACAAGGATAGGACACTTGCCCACAGACCTATTTTATTTTCAGATCCAAAGTCCTCTCCTTTGTGACACTTTGCTAGTAGGAGAATGGACATTTAAATGTTGCTGCAGAGGCAGACAAGGAGGAGAAACAGAGGCACAGAAAATGGAAGTAACAGCAGAGATGTATTGCAAAAGTTTAATGTTATCATTTATTATGCAAATCCCAGGGGTCAAGTGATAAGCAGCCCCTCTCTGAGGGCACAATGGAGGCAATGCTGCTCTTCTTCATGGAGAAATTTGTAGATTCTCAAAAACCTTTTCAGTACATCCTTGTCATCACTACAGAGGCAACATAACTTTTCTCAAAAAGGGAGCAAAAAAGCTTATAAACTTTTTAATGAACTTTGGGAGCCCCTTATAGAACATTAACAAATGTCTGATGGCTGCTGTGTTCGTATAAACAAGATTCCTTTTTTCTTGTTCTTGTGCTTTAGTCCATAAACTGTTGATATTTCCAGCCTCCAGCCAAATTAATGCTCAAGAGGATACTTGTTTCTGCAGTCTCCAAAGTGCTGGATATCACCAGTTACATCCAGGAATTTCCCTTTTTAAAGAATGTTAAATTTGCTGGTAATGTTTCTTAAACAGCTTTAAAGATGGCTGTTGCTGGGCAGCTTTGGTTTTTTCATGCCAACATCTACGAATTTGATTACCTGTGCTTTAAAACCAACTGAAAATACATAGTTAACAACGTGAGTCTTGGCAACTCAGACTTTTTTCTCTCAGATTGAAGATACAGTCATAGGTAGGATTCACTATTTGAAGTCACTGAATTGTAGTAGAATTATACATAGATTATGAATGGCCCTTAAAGAACTTGAAATGATAAAGTGAAAAGTATTTGAAAACCTTGGAAATTTTTCTTTTCCTTTCTTTCTTTTTATTCTAAGCCTTAAGAGAACAGAGTGCAAACTTACTTAAGAAGAATAGCAAAAACCATTTCTCAGATTGTCTATAAATATATCACTGCTATTGATTCAGCTTGCTAGACTGTACCACTCATCAGATCAATTCTGCTCTATCTTTTCACTTAAAATACTCTCTAAATTCAGTTTCAGACTGAAAAATTCTGGGGTTTTTTGTGAATAAGATGACTACCAAGAATTTTGATCACAGAAAAAAGCATTGTTGAACTAAAGGTTCTGTTCAGATGTTCTCACGTGGAAAGCTCTCTCGTGCTGGACCAAGGACCGGCACAGTAGTAAGAATATGCAGGCAAGGAAAGACTTGTTGCTTTTCAGGCAGTTTCATATCCTCCAGTTCACTTGGATGTTACTGGTAAATCCTCTTTCACTAAATGCAAGATAACCTAAATTACATTAAGTTGACCATAAGTCAAAATGAACCTCTTTTGTATGTTTTCAGGGGTTTGCATATTAAGTTAGCATTTACAGTGTTTTCATTTCTGTTTTGTTTTCTTTTCTTTAGGCTTTGTTTTTTTGGGGTTTTGGTGGGGTTTTTTGTTTGTTTGTTTGTTTTTTATTCCTTGGTTGTAAATGGAATGTTCTTTTGAAAGTCTAAATTCTAAACATATTTATTAATATATCAGAAAAACAGATGAAAAGGACCTGGAAAATGTATAATCCAAGTATGTAGCATTTAAAGAATACATTCACAGAAAAACAAAGCCTGAATAAATGCACCTTTATCATTTTTTTTTCCTTCACTCCATACTTTAACCATCACATCCTTACTTTTATTGAGAATACAAGTGAAAATGTGTTGGGGAGGGAATTCATTCAGATGCCATCATCCAGCAGCATCATCCAGATGCTGCTTGCAAACACAAAGTGTATTAGAATTTTATCTTGTGCTATAGTTCCTTATTCTCTATCTATCACAGATGCTAACAATCCAGACCTGTGAATCATGACCAAAAAAAATATAGTTTGACAGGAAAATTTTAACAAATAGGGACTATCTTCTATAAATTTAGTTGTCAGCACGTTGAAAAATTTCAACAAGCTAAGCAGGTGTTTTTGATTGTTGATTTTATGATTTATATTTTATTATTTTTGTTTCATCCTGATGTGCTTAGTCTATTTGTTTATTAAACCTAATAAATCTTGACTTTCACTCATAAGATTTCTACCATTTTTTTTCTGTGCCAGTATCTTCATTATCTCTCACATCATCTTTCTTCTGTCTTGAAGTTTGAAATGTTTCTTCCCATATCCTCTGCTAACCTTTACATTGGCCCCAACATTTAGCTTTGCATAGCCTACATTCCTCTCCTTTCCCCTCACAGAAGAGTGGTTCCCTTGCAGAATTAAACATGTTACAGGTAATTGGAAGTGTAGAGGACATAACAGCAGATATTCTCACCTATGGAAATTCTTAGATTCACTCATTTAAGAAAAAGGTGGCACTTATTCTGAGGGCAGTAAAGCTGTACTGTGTAATTTCATACAATTTCTGTAAGTGGAGGTTTACTCAGTGCCTAATGCCCTGGCTGTAGCCAAGACCAAGGAATCAAAATTAGGAAAATTCTGGTTATATTTTGTAGACATTCAAAGTCGATTTCTCTTGCTCTTCTTAGTGCCAGAAGAGATAGCTTCCTTTCTGTGCAGCAGCTTTCTGTATTTCTGCATTTCACCACCTTATTTTGAAATGATACTATATACCAAATCTAGGATTCCAGGAATGAAAGGGAAACAGAATCAGGCCTGTGTGACTTTTAAAAAAGAGAACAGAAGGAGAAGGAAGGTATTGGACACTGCTGTGAGTACAGCTGATTCTTTCTGGGAAGAGATTTTTGTGAGGGAAGCCTTGACTGCACTAAGTAAAACCAGTGTTGATTAGGCAGAAGTGGATGGTAGTTGATTGGGGGTGGACAGACTGAAAAAATTGTCCCAAGCCAGTTTATAGCCTCAGCTACATCTGTTGCTGCTTTTTTACTGGAAATTTTCACATGAAAACCCGTTTTGCAAGCTGGAGTTTGGAATAACTTTTCTTTACATTGGACCCTGACGTTCCTGCAAAAAGCAATTAAAACCATATGTATCACTTTTTTGGATGCAGAGTTCCCTTTGTCCTACATAGACCTGGGAGCATTACGGGTAACATAAGAGGTGAGTTATGAAAGTAGTTACAAAACAAAATAACTTTTCCAATGCATTTTACAGAAGAGTTTTTTCACCAGATACATTGCTTACATAGACTTTTTCTTTGTTTGTTTTGTTTTGTTGTTTTTTTCCCTAATGTCTTTAAGCAATTTTGAAATCTTGGTATCAAGCTTTTCTTTTGGCATTCCTGGGAGCATTTATTGCCCTTAATTGGTTTTAATGTTTTTAAATGCCAATCCCAAATTACACGTTTGGTTATTTAATGCCAACTGAGAGATTAGGCAGATGCAAACTGATTTGTGTGGTGGCTACGAAACCCACACGAGTGGAAGCCAATCATATTGATCACTTCAGCCAATTATTCATGTACAACACGTGCTTATCCCATTTTATTCACTACCATGCAGTAAAGCAAGCTGGCAGCTAAGAGTTGTTACATGATGAAAGCCTCTGTGCTCACCACTGTGATATCACTGCTGTGAAGGACAAGTCTTGTAACATATTTTAACAATCTTTTCAAGAATACAACTCAAAGTTACTGAGACAAGAAAAAAAAAGTGCTGGCTCAATTAGGGTTGGGTTGAGAAGCAGCGGTTCCCGGCCAGCTAAAATGTTTTAGATTAACTTTTGGATTCAGCAATATATTTTGAAATGAAAACTGTTGACAAGGCTGCAAGTATTCTGAAGGGCTGTGGTGCAAGGAGCTTGATCAGGAATGGGAATTCTGTTTGCTTCTGAGGTTTCTGTTGGCTTTGAGACTCGTACGTCTCAATACCCCCAAAACTAAAACCAGCCCATGTAGCCAGATGAAGTGTCAGGGCCTTACTTAGCAATATATGGGTTTCATTTCATTCCAGTGCAGATGCAAAGCGAGGCCCTTGCTGAACAGAGTTGCAGAGGAGTTCAGTCAGGATGCAGATGCAAATGCACTTGGTCAAAGACTTCACTAGAAGTGAAACACTGCCTGCAGCCATGGGGATTAATTCCTTTGTCCATTGTCATTTGGGCTCCCTCTTCTCTCCTGCTGCAGGATTTGTCATTTTATAAATCATTCTGTGCTGCTAAGATCCCCTTTTCAGCTCATTTGAGATGCAGCGTTAGGAAGGAGTACCCTCCTCCAAAAGGTCAAGCTTGTTGTTTATTGTCAGGTTATTGAAAAGGTTTTTCTGTTTTCTCCTCCTTTAACTTCTAATTCCATCCTTCTTTTCCATGCCACCAACCAGCTTTGTTTCTCTCTGAAATGACCAGCAAGAGTATTATTAAAATTTATGTGGCTTAACCTCTCCTCTGTGAAAATGGCCAGCAAAGCCAATATTTTGAGGCCCTCTCTGCATTCTCCATCATGGTTTAAAATAGTGTTTTAGTAATGCTTGCAAAAGCATGTGAAGGAGAGGAAGTGGAATCACAAGATCAGAATTTAAAAATAGCATCTCTGGAAAAGTTGATATTGAGAATTGTTTAAAATTGTTTTAGCCATATTTTTATTCAGGGCTACAAATACCTCTGAGGAGAAGTAAAAAAAAAACAAAGCTTAGGATTCTCTTTTTGGCGTATTTTCTTGATGCTTTTGTGAATGTGGAATATATTAGGCCTACATTATCCATCATTTCTCGATTATGAAATCTCAGTTCATTAAGTCTTATCTGCAGCCTTTGAATAGAATGCAGCCTTCCTTTTTTAGTAGCAGGGCAGGTTACTCCTTATCACTCTTAGACCTTGCAGATGTTTCCCTTGTAGCTATGTATGAAATGGTTGATATGGCATGAATATCCATGTGACAAATAATCTTCAAGTGCCAGAATCCTATGTTGGATTCTACTTCAACTCCTAATCTCATACACATCTTCTTGTGACACGTCAATTCAGGGCAACAGAAAAGACTGACTAATCAAAAAGAAAAAAAAAGTTGTATTCAGGAAAAAGTATTTTAATAGGGAAGACATGAAACAGGATAGATTGGATATGAACTTTGCATTGTAGTGCACAAAAAAGGAAAAAGCTGTGTAAGGAACTGTAAAGTAAGGCTTGTTTCCATCTTCATGGTGGTAGCTTTATCTTCAATATTTGAAAGCATAAAATAACACATTAAACTGATAACATGTGCCAGTGACACCTGTGCTCCACATTAAGATAGATGGGCTCTTTGCATGCTTGAAATTTGGTGCACGATGGTCCTTGTTATCTCAGGGCTTCAGCAGTGGCTTTGTGACTATTGCTGAATTCCAAAGTGGATGGGTATTTGATGGTGCAGGAAAATGATAGGATGTGTGGGTTTTGTTCTAAATTAAATGGAAGAGCTGCCTTTAAGAGGTCTTTAAGATCTTTACAAGAGGTTGTTCTGTAACAGCAGCAAGCAAAAGTATTTTATATAAATATTTCTGGATTTCTAAGTCAAGTGTTTTGTCAATACAACAATAAATTTTCTTTTCTGACTCCTATAAAGTCAATTTTCCCTCTAGTTTCTGTATCCTACTAACACCGTAGGTTTCATAGAAAAACTCCTGGCTTCCTTCAATTCACTAAGGTTGAGCAGATGCAAATCAGAATGAAATCAGGTTTAAACTATGGATACAAAGATTGATTTCAGTATTCCATGGCCACGTTGACTTTTGCAGTTAAAAAAAAAGAGAAATGTCCATGTGCAGGTGAGGAGTTCTTTCAGTAGATGAAATCTAAAGCAACCTCCCATCTTTTGAGTATGCAGGGCCATATTTTCTTATCAGACTGCTAACATCTTCTCAGCTGTTGGCTTTGCCATCTAAGTAGGCACCTACATCTAAAAACTTGCTGGAAGGGTAAAGAAAATCTATGTGTGTTGGAACACTACTTGTGAGAGAAGGAACAAGCCTTGGAGGAATCATGAACTCCAGACAAAAAGGCAGCAGAGCTGCTGCTGACCTCTACAACTCATTTTTAAACTTGGCCTGGAGTGAGATGCTAAGCAGAATATTGCTCGTTACAGTAAGAGGAAGATGAAGGCAGCTGCTGTGCTGAGACTTGTGCTGCACCACAGATTGACTCATTGCTGGAAAGGAACTGAGAAAAAAAAAAAAAAAA